>CAKOAT010092599.1:12184-83292 GCA_932364175.1 Eruca vesicaria subsp. sativa | reverse complement strand
GTTCATCAACGGGACGGTATGGGAGCAGTTGATAGTCCATTGGGGGAAGGACGAGACTGCAACGACATCTCGCAAGAACTCCAAGAACCGGAAGAGCAATCGTGGCGGGCAAGGTATGTATGTGCACAACCTCGGCGCTTGCTCTATGTCTTCCAAGGAAGATCAACTTGTAAGTTCTATTCTTTTTATTTAACTTTTTTAATTTAAATAAATATTTTTATATTATTCCTTGGCTAATCATTGTTTTTTAGATTGTAGCAAATGACGGTAATCCCATTGATCGTCTCACTCTCATTAAGGAGGCTCACACTAACAAGAAGAGTCAAGTTCAAGACCCCGTGATCAGATCTGTCGTTGAGTTGGTGGAAACTCAAAAAGAAGCTCTTCTAGCTTCTCAGCCTCTCTCTGATGACGGCGATTCTACGGGAGCTTCAACCAACATGTTCCGGTTGCAAATAAATGATATGGTTGAAAAGGTAATTTTAATTAATATAATTATTTTATAATGTAGTTTACTAAATTTAAATATTTTTTTAGGCGGTTTCTAAAAGGAAAGGAGGTCGTTTAGTTGGGTTGGCTCGTCATTCTTCTTCGTGTCCGGCGTCTTCTTCGCAAGCTTCGTATACCAATCCCATGATTCTGGATCAGCTATGATATCCCTCAAATGTTTAACCCTAAGTGAATTACTCTCTCAAATAAGAGGTTCAGTTGTAGTACTTAGGGATCGAATCCACAGGGAACTAAGGAATACAATAGATATAATCTAAATGACTATGCCAGGTTGACAAGGTTTAAAATAGTAAAGTTACAGTTTATAAGCAATAGTAAGTTGCTTAAGAGAATGGATTTTAGGTTTGAAACAATAAAAGAAAATAGTTAGATTCAAGGTTGCTATTCAGATAATCAGGATTATAATGCTACAGATGTTTTAATGAATTTCTTGCAAGATATATGAGAACTTTAATTATTAGATAGATCTAATAGCAGTCGCTAAATAGAAACATCCATTGATCTTATTGCCAGCAATTTTGATCGATGTTTTGACAGCGATATCGGACGATATGGGTTGCTGTCGATCGATGACTCTATATGAGTATCGATCGATATAGCATAAAATCAAACCAAATCTGTGGTTACCAATATCATAGACCGGCTCTCACACGTCCCTAGAGGATCAAAGCTTATGCCAAATGATTTCAGGACAATGATAAACAAGTTTAATCACATCCATTATCATACTCTAGGTAGCAACTCTAGAGTAAGCATTAGGGTTCACTTGGATAATGAATATCAACAATTCAACATTCCATAGTTGGGGCTAATCCCTCATAACTATTTGAACCCTAAATCTAACAAAGAGATCTACTCAGACGTAACTGAGAGATTCATAACAACTAGGTAATAATAGAAACTCATAGATAGAGGATTGAACTTTTGGTTCTTGGAACAACAAATCTCTTCGTGTGTTTCCTCTAGATCTAGAATTCTATAACCTTTTCGAAGTTAAGATGAAAAGAAATACTTTATAGAATAGAACAAAGTAACAAGAAAAGTATGCAAAGCTTTTCAAGTACAAAGGGTATCAAAAGCATGTAAAGCAAAAGAAAGCATGTAAAAGTATGTCTAGCCAAACAAAATAGCAAAAACTATAAATAAGAGTTCCATTAGGTTAAAAACTCGTCAGGAGCATTTTTGTAATATTGGGAAGACTTGGGCTTCAAGTCGGCCAAGTTGAACTTGTTCTCCACGCATCATATCGATCGATGGTACATGGTGTACATCGATCGATGGAGTATCTTGACTTCATATTCAATAGAAGCGTCATCAATCGATTACACAGGGTGTGTATCGATCGATATGTGTCCTCATTTTCTGATCTTCATAGTCATCTCGGAAAACTCTCCTTTAAGCTCCAAAAGGGAACCTAAATCATCATTTTACTCCAAAGTGCTCCTGAACCTGAAAACATACCTAATAGACTCCAAAACATATAAAAAACGCATAAAACATATCAAAACCATGGTTAAAAGCGGGTCAAAATCATGGTCCATCAACTCCCCCAGACTTAACATTTTGCTTGTCCTCAAGCAAACCATTAGTCTCTTTGGAAGAAGTTTTAAAAACAGTAAGGACTCAATAAAATCTTTTAGCTCTAAAATCATTACTCCTACTTTGTTGCAAGCCACATCTCATATTTCTAACTACAGAAGTACATTATACCATATCCTAGCTTAGCAACCAAATACATATAGCCAATCAACTTAAACAATCATGTCTGTCTATCCCCTCTACTGATTTCATTTATGC
Source organism: Eruca vesicaria subsp. sativa (assembly GCA_932364175.1). Lineage (NCBI taxonomy): Eukaryota > Viridiplantae > Streptophyta > Magnoliopsida > Brassicales > Brassicaceae > Eruca > Eruca vesicaria. Next base: position 80,985 of record CAKOAT010092599.1, on the reverse strand, counting down.
ATAAAATAAAGGTGTAGGCTTTACCTTGGGAGTATCGATCAAAGAACACTTGGATTCAACACATACAAGTTTCAGGCATTCTCATCCTGGTTCCTTTTCTCTCTTTATCCCCCTTCTCTGAATCCCAAACTTTCTTTTCTTTTATGTCCATCCCAATGAACAACTAATGTTTATCTTATTGATCTTTCAAATTTTGTAGTCTTTTTGACAAAGTGTAGGCGAATAGTGGGGTCATAGGTAATGTACCTCTCCCTCGCTTCCACAATGTGTGATCATTCCTTTGATTTAGAATAGTGGGGTCATGGGTAATGTACCTCTCCCTCTGCCTCTCAGGAAATCATCTCAATCTTTTATATTCTGGGGATGCCAAAGGAAGGAGAGAAAGAAACCAAAATTTTGAGACTTTTACCTTCCAGACTTGCATGAGTATTCCGATCCCTTGTATACCAAGCCCCAAGACAAGCAATAGATGTCAGGTTAGGTTGGAAATCAGCTTTGGTTCTTCCAAACAATCATGAAAAGTGTTGTCATAGGATGATCGGTGATCCATTTTAGCATCTATAGTACTTTCTGCAATCAACAATTCTAAGAATTGTGCTAAAGAGTAATAAGATAAAAAAGCAAAACAAAAAAAATTTGTAAAATTTTTGTCCCTTTCTTGACTCAATAAAACCAATTTTTGAAAACTTTTTAAAAGAGATCAAAAAGGTAAGGTAGCATCAGTAATCACTCCCCCCAGACTTAAATCATACACTGTCCTCAGTGTATAACTAGTCGGAGTTAGAGCATAAGAAATAATAAATGTGTAACTGATATCGAAATTGTGAACGATATACCTAACCGATGTTCGTATCGATCGATGGTGAGTCACTTCCATCGATCGTCATTGATAGGGTAATGTCGGGTGATGTAGACAGGGTCTCATCGGTCGATAGAGGTAGTGATCGTGTAGCTAAGTTCCTAAAAACAAATAAAAACGAAAGTAATAAGTAAAAATAAAACAAAACTAAATAAGAAAATACCTAATAGTGGGTTGCCTCCAACTCAGCGCTTATTTAAAGTCATTTAGCTGGACTATGGAGGTATGGTGGCTAGTGAGGTGGGTTGCAGGTACTTGTTGGGAAACAAGTATCCTCCTTGTCTTGTGATTCATCAAACCAGGAAGTCAAAAAGCTTCTTGTGGCTTTCTCGCTTCTAGTCATACTAGCTTTCAAACCATGCACTTCAGTTTGGATCCTTTCTAACCACTCTTCTAGGCTGGCAATGCTGTACTGATGATGTCCAAGCATGTTGTAGATGTGTTCTGCATTCAGCTGCGTGGTGTCGTGGTCTGGAATCTCGTTGGTCGATTCTGGAGGTTTCATATCGGTCGATGTGTTGTGGGCTTCATCGATCGATGAGGATGGGTTAGGTCGGCTGGCGATCTGTCTTTTAATATCTGCTACATCCTCTTGAATATCCTCCACTGTGCATTGTAATCCTTTGACGTCACTGTGTACTGGGAACCAATATCTGTCCAGTAATTTGTAATCTTCGTCTCCACAAAACTCAATAGATTTGTAGATATCTCTTGTGGCTGCTTCTAGTTCTTCTCTGGTACAGTAGTCTGGTGCGTGTTTATCGATCGATGGTCTGGGTGAGTCATCGATCGATAGCCTATGTAGGTGACTCTCGATAGGTGCGTCAAAGGTTGTGTCGATCGATGTTGATGGTTCTGCATTGGTCGATGGTCGTCTCTGAGATTCGAGTTGTGCATGCAATGTGTTGACTTCTTCTTGTAGGGCTTCTCTTTCTTTTCGTGTGAAGTCATTGCTAGACGTAATCCAATGACTGAACATCTCCTCATTTTCATCTGCTATCTCCACACGATCATGAGGCCTCGTCCTTGCCCTGACTGTCTCTAACATTGCTGTACTTTTGTTTAATGAAGCTCGCAGAGCTTCTGTCTCTCGCTTCTGCACACGTATTTGATCTCTTGCCTCCAACAAACTTTCCTTCTGCCACATCGTTTGTGGATCCTTATGGCCCAACAGACAAACCCATGTTCACCACATCGGTAGAAACAACGACCAGGGTTGTCGTCAGTCCACGAAACTGCAAGTGATGTTTGTTTCCCACATCGACAGAGAGGATTAGTTCCACCGCTCATGGTAATTTCTGGAGTTGTTGCTGAGGAACTCGCCGAGCTTATCATTTTTCCTTTATCTCCGACCCACCGGAAGTTTCAATATAACTTAGTCTATGTATGTTTAAAAACCGTAACAATGATTTACTCGTATGGGAGAAGAACCAGACAGCTGTCAGTCATCTACTGGGAGCAGTGGAGATATCTTATCTACTCAAACCAGTCCCGGTACGAAGTCGGTTTGTTATCGTGTTAACCAAATTTAAATTAAGTTACCTGAACCTCGAAAACCCTAATCGTGTGGTAATGGAGGGAAGTGAATTAAAAATTAATTAAGCTAAGATATTTTCTCCAATCTGTCAGTTAACGTCTTCTCAGTTCCCTAATCATGACCCTACGATGTCATAGACTTAGGCTTCGCGTCTTGTCATATATGAGCTGGATTCACCATCTTCTGCATATATCTGTATCTATCTCCGGTTTCTTCCTCATTTCAAGCTATAAATCTCCAGTCGCTGGATTCATTTCTTCAAAGCAAACCGTCATTTTCCAGTATCTAAAATTTAATACCATCACTGTGAAGCATCTTTCCGAAAAGGTGACAGTTGTTTTTTCTTCTTCTTCACCAAACCTGTCGGTCTATTTTTGGGCTGTGGGGTCTTGCCTTTTCTTTTCATTTTTTGACTGTTTACATCTGTTGCAGAACAGGTCATTTATGGAGTTCCTCTTACTTAATTAGGTCCTCCAACTCACCACTTTTATTTCTTACAACACTTACCCGGTTATACTGTGCTAGTTAGGCTTGATTTGTTTCCAGACTGATCGTCTACCTCCCTTTTTCTAAAATCTGCTATTACCTTTTAGGGTTTTGTATGGGTTATATATGATATGGAATCGTTGTTTCAGTTTTTACATATTGTAGTGCAATAGATCTACATTAACGGTATCGAATTTTCTTATTTATGGCATTTTTTCTTTTTTATGTAAATGGAAAGGTTCTTACATCTTGAACAAGGCGTTTGGGTCAAAGATCATATGGGAGCTTGGAGCTTTATGAACACTGTTGACTATTACGGTGAAGCTATACTAGCTCGCGAGAATGAGACTTTTGATGATTTTCAGAATATCGTAAGGATGCGTCTGGAGTTGGCTCCTGACACCCCTCTTGCTCTGACATATCTATGGCCTGAGTGGATGCTTCTGCCTAACCGTCCACGACCTCAACCGGTGAACATCTCGGAGACAAGAGATGTAGAAGTTATGATGAGTATAAGTGATTCTCGCGATCTTCTTTTCCTATTTGTCACATTGTTGGGGTCAAAATCGGTACGACGGAATCAATGACCAAAACTCCCCGTAGAATTATAAAAGAAATCGTTTTATAAAACTCGGGAATCGTTTTATAAAATTTGAATAATCGTTTTATGAAGCTCGAGAATCATTTTATAAAACTCGATAATCGTTTTATAAAACTCGAGAATCGTTTTATGAAGATCGAGAATCATTTTATAAAACTCCAGAATCGTTTTATAAAACTGGAAGAACCGTTTTATAAAACTCGAGAATCGTTTTATAAAACTCGAAGAATCGTTTTATAAAACTCGAAGAACTGTTTTATAAAATTCGAGAATCGTTTTATAAAACTCGAGAATCATTTACGAAACTCAAGAATCGTTTTATAAAACTCGAGAATCGTTTTATAAAACTCGAAGAACCGTTTTATAAAACTCGAGAATCGTTTATAAAACTCGAAGAATCGTTTTATAAAACTCGAAGAACCGTTTTATAAAACTCGAGAATGGTTTTATAAAACTCTAGAATCGTTTTATAAAACTCGAAAAATCGTCTTATAAAATTCGAAGAACCGTTTTAAAAAACCGCGAAAAACCGAAACCGCCGTAAAACGCAAACTAGCATCGTCCGGGCTAGTTCGCCCAACGGCGAACTAAGCCAAGCCGGTTTAGTTCGCCGGTGGGCGAACTAGCCTCGTCCCGGCTAGTTCGCCCAACGGCGAACTAGAAGCTTCCCGGTCAGTCCACCGGTCCGGCTCGGTTCGCCGTACGTCACATCGACCATCCCAAGCCTCGATCTCCCGAATCCCCGATTCAGTGCTTACGGCCTTCGACACGGTCGTACTCCGAACCATGTTCACGATGTCTCCCGTTTCATCTCGATCCGACCTATCACTCGAGTTTTACGATTAAAACTGTGAAACTTTGTTTTCTCATAAAGAACTCAAGGAAATCGTATAAAACGGTAACGGTTAAACGAGAACACCGAACATTGCCTAAACTATACGATTTATTCGATATTTTTCGTTAAAATCATAAAAACGCGTTTTTAATAAAAAACGTCGAGAAAATCGTAAAAATGGCATCGGATCAGGACACGCTCTCGTATAAAGTCGTAAAACGGATTTTATCGTAAAACGGTCCGAAAGGTCCTAAAATACGATAAAAACCCATCTCGCGATATTAACGAAACCAAACCCGAGGATACGATAACGTTTTGATGGTTTACTCGCAGAAGGAAGATAAATGTCAAGTTTGAAGACAAAAGGCAAGTTTGGAGATAAATAGAAGATTTCCACAGAAGAAAAGGAAGGATCAAGAGGAATGGAAAATTCCCGATAAACTCAGCTCCGGGCGAAATGGAAAGACTAAAACCGCCTAAGAGGGAGTATATAAGCAAGAGGCATAGGACAGAAGCTGGGACACGATTTTCAGAGCTCTCACCACCAAAATTAGCATTTAGGAATATATCTGTTTTCTGTTAGCGAGCTGCGTCTCAACTAGGGTTTTCGTTCTTAGACTTCTAGGGATTTCGCCGACGGCTCACGCAGCTAAGGCTACTCTCTTTGTAACAGTTCTTACGCAGATTCGGAATAAGAACCTCTTTGCTCTCGATTTCGTTTATTCTCTTTTAAATTCTAAATTCGTTGTTTTCTTAATCTTCGTTGTGCGGTTCTGCAGATAGCCGGTTCCTCTGGAAACTTAGGGTTTCCCGAAGTTTCCTTATTTACGATTTATTGATAGTAGGTGGATTTCGGTTCCCACAGTTTGGCGCTAGAAGGAGGGGAGGTCGGATCTATCATACACCGAAGTCGCAACATGTCCAACGAAGAAACAATGACTGGTGACAACCAAACTCGCAACCAACACGACAACGTTAAAACACCGCCACCGCAAGATGCGTCCGCGGCCAACGCTACAAACGCTAACGCCGAGACCATCGAAAAGATGCTTTCCGAGTTTAACAAAAAATCGGAAGAGCAGGAAAAGCTCATTGGTTCGCTCGCGAAACGGGTTGAAACCCTAACCACGAAAACCCGAGCGATTCGCCCCCGCGAGACTACTAAGATCCGCGGAAGGAGGCTCGAATTCGGCGCTCCTACGGATCGTCCCAGAAACGAGCAGGGTAACTTACCGGAGAAGGATTCTGGAAAAGATAACCCTGACGCGACGCCAAACGAATCGGAGAAACCTCCTACTCGCGAACAGGAGACCAAGGGTGACGGCATCGAAAGGGTTAACCTGGAGACAAGTGACCAGGCCGATTCATCGGACGAAGACGCTGACGTCCATCCTAGGAGAATAAAAAATCGAAGTCCTCTACCGGAGTCTTCTCCCGAACGTTCTCTTACTGGAGACGAGGAGGAACTCGACTTTGCGCAATACGCAAGAACTGCCGGGGAGCGATCTCCGGTTATTCGCAGCAAACGGCGACAACGTCGGAAAACTGCTGGCAATTTGACCGAGATTCGCGATCTCCGCGAATACATCACAAAAACGGCCGCAGCGGTAAAAGCGGTGAAATCTCAGATTCATCACGCTACCAGCGCCGCACCTGAAATCGATCGGTTACTATACGAGTCTCGGAGAACGCCCTTCACGGCTCGCATCACAGAGGTCAAACTGCCCGATCCCGGAAAACTTAAGGTGCCAACTTACGACGGGACGTCTGATCCCAAAGCACACCTACAGGCATTCCAGATCACCATGGGACAAGCCAAACTCAAGGACCACGAAAAGGACGCAGGCTACTGCCGTCTCTTCGTCGAAAACTTAGAAGGAGCAGCGCTCGAATGGTTCGCCAAACTTAGGCGAAATTCGATCGGAAGTTTCCGTCGACTCGCTTCGGAATTCCTGAAGCATTACTCGATGTTCATTAACCCGGAAACCTCCAACACCGACCTCTGGAGCTTGGTGCATAAGGAGGACGAATCTCTCCGTGATTTCATGAGTAGGTTCAAACTCGTCATGGCTAGGGTTAGCGGAATTAGCGACAAAGCCGCCATCGACGCGTTAAGGAAATCGCTCTGGTTCAAATCAAAATTCCATAAAACTCGAGAATCATTTTATAAAACTCGAAGAATCGTTTTATAAAACTCGAAGAACCATTTTATAAAATTCGAGAATCGTTTTATAAAACTCGAGAATCGTTTTACGAAACTCAAGAATCATTTTATAAAACTCGAGAATCATTTTATAAAACTCGAGAATCGTTTTATAAAACTCGAAGAATCGTTTTATAAAACTTGAAGAACCATTTTATAAAACTCAAGAATTGTTTTATAAAACTCGAAAAATCGTTTTATAAAATTCGAAGAACCGTTTTACAAAACCGCGAAAAACCAAAACCGCCGTAAAACGCGAACTAGCATCGTCCGGGCTAGTCCGCCCAACGGCGAACTAAGCCAAGCCAGCTTAGTTCGCCGGTGGGTGAACTAGCCTCGTCCCGGCTAGTTCGCCCAACGGCAAACTAAGCCGGTCATGGCTTAGCTCGCCGTTGGGCGAACTAGCCCTGTCCCGAAAGCTTCCCGGTCAGTCCACCGGTCCGGCTCAGTTCCCCGTACGTCGTATCGACCATCCCGAGCCTTGATCTCCCGAATCCCCGATTCAGTGCTTACGTCCTTCGGCTCGGTCATACTCCGAACCATGTTCAAGATGTCTCCCGTTTCATCTCGATCCGACCTATCACTCGAGTTTTACGATTAAAACCGTAAAACTTTGTTTTCTCAGAAAGAACTCAAGGAAATCGTATAAAACGGTAACGGTTAAACAAGAACACCGAACATTTCCTAAACTATACGATTTATTCGATATTTTCGTTAAAATCATAAAAACGCATTTTTAATAAAAATGTCGAGAAAATTGTAAAAACGGCATCGGATCAGGACACGGTCTCGTATAAAGTCGTAAAATGGATTTTATCGTAAAACGGTCCGAAAGGTCCTAAAATACGATAAAAACCCATCTCGCGATATTAACGAAACCAAACCCGAGGATACGATAACGTTTTGATGGTTTACTCGCAGAAGGAAGATAAATGTCAAGTTTGAAGACGAAAGGCAAGTTTGGAGATAAATAGAAGATTTCCGCGGAAGAAAAGGAAGGATCAAGAGGAATGGAAAATTCCCGATAAGCTCAGCTTCGGGCAAAATGGAAAGACTAAAACCGCCTAAGAGGGAGTATATAAGCAAGAGGCATAGGACAGAAGCTGAGACATGATTTTCAGAGCTCTCACCTCCAAAATTAGCATTTAGGAATATTTCCGTTTTCTTTTAGCGAGCTGCGTCTCAACTAGGGTTTTCGTTCTTAGACTTCTAGGGATTTCGCCGACGGCTCACGCAGCTAAGGCTACTCTCGTTGTAACAGTTCTTACGCAGATTCGGAATAAGAACCTCTTTGCTCTCGATTTCGTTTATTCTCTTTTAAATTCTAAATTCGTCGTTTTCTTAATCTTCGTTGTGCGGTTCTGCAGATAGCCGGTTCCTCTGGAAACTTAGGGTTTTCTCGAAGTTTCCTTATTTACGATTTATTGACAGTAGGTGGATTTCGGTTCCCACACACATCTGGTGCTGAAGACATTGTGAGATACCAGTTCTACTGCAGGACTTCTTTCATGTTTGGTAACACAAGATTTCTTGGTCCTGGAGTTTCGAAATCTGCTCATCGTCAGTTCATAAGAGGTAGTTGAACATATTTTATGTTGTCAACTTCATATTTTAGTTTTCCCTTGCTAACCTATTGTTAAAATATCACTAGACATGTCAGGTAATCGTCCATATTCCTGCGCAACTAGGATGCTTGAGATGGTGTGTACTCAACCACAGCTCCTGGCTATGTACCGTATGTCCCTCGAGATTCAACTCGCTCTATCAACACCACCGGGAAATGATGGCATGAACATAACCCCAGTTTATTGTCCCATTCCGCTTCAAACTGTTCCTCCTAACGAGGACTATGAAGTCCCCATCGGAATCCCAATTGCGACTCAGTTAAACCATCATGGTAAAAATAAATATTTTTACATAACGAGTTTTAACATGTTAAGCTATGTCTTCACACTCATTCCATTTGTGACAGATGGGACTCCAAATGTCTGTGGAACCGTAAATGTGACTCATGCCATTGCATTTACGCCCATTTCACCTGACCACTCTTCCGACATCTTTCGTGGTGCTAACTTGGACATTGAACGCTGCCGATCTATCACTATGCCACACTCTCCACATACCGACATTGCTGATGGCGCTAACAACTGGGAAACTGATCATGTGGTTGCTACTCCGTCTGAATCCCAACCTCCGCTGCTTCAGCCACCAACTTCTATCATACGCCTTTCCTCTGATATAACTCTGGTGACATCTCCACCACATACCAAAGGAGGTTTTAGGGGAGACGCAGGTGGTGGAGGCTCATCCTCTGATTCTTCTCAGGAGATACTTGTTGTCGGTACCATTAATGGTAATAGTAATGGTTAAATTCTACTACTCATTTAATATTATTTTATACTTTCTCTTTTATCTGTATCTTATTCATCCATCCAAAAGCAGCTGTGCCTACCGTGAAAGACAATGTTTTGGACACTCCTCAGACAGGGAAAAAATGCTCCTCAACTTCTCCAACCTATGGAATGAATGCTGCAGAACCGTCTCTTGATCTTAGCCTTTGGTTTGCTGGGACGAGCACACGGGCTGCTGTTAACTCTGTTGTAGTCATTGATGACTCCTCATCTGAAGTAACAGGAGATAATGGTGGGTGTGGAAAGAAGTCTCAGAATATTTGCATGGTTGGTTTTCTTTATGTGTAAAATTATTCTCGCTTGCTTTTTGGTCCTCCGGTTTGGGGATTATCTTATGTATGGGATTTAACCGGATATGTTATCTTTTGCAAAATGGGTTTATGTATTTTCAACCGGATATGCTATGTTAAATTAATGAATGTACTGTTTTCAATGTAAAATTTGTCAAACATGCTTCTAAATTTTCACAATAGTTGCTTCTTTAATTTTACTTTCAACCGTGTTTAATACATTACCTTTTCTTTTGTTGGGGGATGTAGATCAACTAAACAACAACACCGATGATGTCTTTGTTGGCATGACCTTCCAAATGAATTGAATCTTTTAAACACCATATTGAAATTTATTCCATTAGTAACAAGTTTAGATTTCGTATTTCCCGATCAGCACCACTTGTAAGTGGCGCATTTATGCTGTTCGCCTTAAGAATTGTGACATTTTTGAGATCCATCGGTTTGAAAATCATCACTCTTGGTCTGTTGATGATAGAGCAGGTATGAACCCAATTTTCCATTTTAGCTGACAAATGTATAATTATATGTATGTCTGGCTCTAATATCGTTGCCTCATAACTGAATAAGGTTTTCTTAACTTATATTAAAGATATTTTACAATATAACTGCATGGTTGCTTGCATGTATGCTTAACATTTTCCACATTTTCTGTATCTTAACCACTGATATATTATTATTAATCCCGGTTACCTAACATGATAGCAAGTTATGAAACCTGCAATTATAACAAATGTATAATCATCATAATAATCCAGCTTTTTTCAATTATGTTTCTTGTAACCCTACTATCACATTTTAGTTGCCAACAATGAATCAGTAACGTGTAATTATGCAAAGTTATACCGCCATATTTAATCCGGATTTTATTTGTTTCAGGTTATCAAAATCAGGCTACTCACACTGTCATCGGGGAGATGATCAAGGCTCGCTTTTCTGGTCGTGGTAGTGGCCCCACCCCGGCTGAGATCATGCAGGTCATGTAGGGTGACCATAATGTTAGAATATCATATTGAAAGGCATGGTGATCCAGGGAGGTTTCTTTGGATTATGCTAAAGGAAGTTTTTGTGCTTTATACAACCTCTTACCTAGCTATTTGGACAGACTACTTCATGCAAACCCCGGTTCAATCACCAAAATGCAAACAGATTATGTTGATGGAGTTGGTCACAGATTCAAGTTTCTATTTGTTGCATTGGGGGATTTTGTTGCAGGTTTTGCTTACATGAGGAAAGTTGTTGTCGTTGATGGGGCTCACTTAAGGGGTAAGTATGCCGGTTGCATCCTATCAGCATCTGCACAAGATGGAAACTATCAGGTTCTCCCCCTTGCTATAGCTATCGTTGATGGAGAGAATGACAATGCATGGGAATGATTCCTACGCAATTTGCTAAGAATTATTCCAAATGCCGATGATATTGTTTTTGTTTCTGATCGTCATGCATCCAAATACGCTGGTATTTCCAAGGTATCCTGCTACTATTATACTATAGAAACTGTTACAAATAGGTTATTTCTGCATAGCTGGATTTTTTTTTATAACCGGTACAATGCATTCAATTACGCTATTATTTCGAATGCAATTTTACATTTCTTTTCTACAAATGGCCTTTTCTATTGACCCATTTTACTCATTCCTGGCAGGTTTATCCAGCTGCTAGCCATTGTGTCTGTATTTTACACCTTAAGAGGAACATCAAAACATACTTCAAGGACAAGCATCTTGGGTTTATGGTTAGTAAAGCAGCACGTGCATTTAGGCTATCAGACTTCTATAAATCGTCAATGAGATAAAGTTACTCAATCCATCATGTGCTAATTACCTTATTGGTATTGGTTTTTAACATTGGGCTCGTTCCCATTTTGGTGGGAAAAGGTACAACATTATGACGAGTAATGTTGCAGAATCTTTTAACTCCGCACTCCGATAGGCTAGAGCCTATCCTATACTCCCTCTTCTAGAATTTATCAGATCTAAACTGATGAGCTGGTTCGATGTGCGTCGTCAAATTGTGTGCAATACCGACGATATGCTTACTCCACGTGTTATGGAAGTTCTTGCCGCAAATTTCGAGCTGAGTGGTGGATTTGGGGTTAATATGATTAACAAATACGAATATGAGGTGATTGACAAGGCTGGTGTATCATTTCATGTCAACTTGACTGCCAGGTCATGTAGCTGTTTTGAATTTCAGTGCTTGATGATACCTTGTCCACATGCAGTAGCTGCCTCTGTTGTAGCCAAGATAAGTGTTCAATCCCTTGTTTATGTTGAATATTCAACTTCCACGTTAGCTTCTGCATGTGAGAAAGACATATTCCCTGCAACAGAGGCAATCAATGTTGAATCACTTTTTGTTGATTTATCGGCTACGCATCTTGGTGTTGTACCTCCTGTCAGCAGGCGACCATCTGGACGTCCTAAGAAATCATGTTTCTTGTATAGAGGCGAATTTAGGGTACATTCACCATCACCATTATATTTGCACTGCCTACTAATTGCCTTATTTTTTTAAACTCTGTAGATTAAACATGTGCGTAAGCTTCACATATGTAGCCAATGCAAGCAAAGTGGTCACAACAGGGCCACTTGCAAGACTACAATATGAGGTTTTCTGGTTATTTAAGGGAATCAAGGGACTCGGATGATGAAGGTGTATGAGAAGAAAGGAGGTGTTGCTACTGGAAAGCAGAAGTAATAAATGATTTTATCATCTAATATCCAGATATGGTTGAGGCAGGATTGTATTTTTTTCCTGAGTTTGTTTCGTAAATAATATTCCCTTCTTTCTAAAACATACGGAAAATTTCCGGTAATGATCCCAAAGCTAACATTAGAATTCCAAAAAAAATCTATTTACTATGATTAGTCTTGTTACATTTTCCAAAACCCAACATCTCCTACAGTCTGACGAGTTAATTGTTAACTTGTACGGTTTTTCTAGTAATTCCAGTAAATATATAAAAACATTATTGATTCCCTTAATTTAATTATCGGTTTTATTAGAATAACCGGAAAATACTTCTACAAATAATTGGATACTAAATTTGTTATCTGGTTACGTATACTTGTTATATCATCTTTCCAAATATATCGGTTTCTAGTTTCATTATAATCAGTAGGTTAATACCAGTTATTTGATGTGAAATATGGTTATATGCAAAAATATCCAGTAATGATTCGACAGCTAACATTAGAATTCCAAAAAAATCAAATTTAGTATGATTAGTCTTGTTACATTATCCAAAACCCTACATCTCATACGGTCTGACGAGTTAATTGTTAACTTGTACGGTTATTCTAGTAATTTCATTAAATATTTAAAAACGTTATTGATTCCCCTAATTTAATTATCGCTTTATTTGAATAACCGGAAAATACTTCTACAAATAATCGGATACTTAATTTGTTATCTGGTTACGTATACATGTTGTATCATCTTTCCATATATATCGTCTTCGAGCTTACCCTAGGAATCTGAGAAAATTACTCAATCCGGCTAATATCTGAACTCGATAAAATGTACCAATAAACATCATAATTATAACCTTACCACATCCAGTTATGAATCTGGTCCATTAGGAAATTGATATGTTTTCAATCACAACCGGTTAATTCATCCCTAAATTATAGGCTTCCTTCATCCATATCCCGTTAATTATCGTGCTTCTTTCATCTTTTAAACAGTTTTGATATTGAAATAACAATAGTGATCCAACATAAGTACTCATTTAGTCTTACAACATCTAGAACAATGTGAAAATAACATTAATCCTTCCTGAAACAATTAGTCAATGTCAGAACAAGTTAGAGTACATTGTCTAACTCATGAGCTGTCACTGCACTGCCTTTGCTTCATCCACTACACAGTCTGCATGTACTCCCCTACGGGCTTCAATTCCATATGCCTCATGAAGCCGAATTTTCACAGCTGCCATCACCCCTGTGTCGTAAATTGGGATGTTTTGGCATAAACCTTTTGCACGTTCAATTATCATCCTATGCGACTCACCACCTCCTGATATGTGTAAGCTCTGCTTCAGTATGTAAGGAAACATTTCAGAAAGTGGCTGAAGCTCTCTCATCACATGCGAATCGCTGCATTGCGATATGTTGCAGTCGAACACTATAATCTTCCACAGGGCACAGTCCACAACCACTCCAACCCTATTCTTCTTACCTACCATCACTGGCAGGTAGTACCTCATGGGATCTTCTTCACCACCTGTCCTACATTATATTGATTCAACCAGTGCTTTTGGAGAAATTAATTTCGTTTTGCTGTGTGATAGGGTGAATTTCTGATGGTTTCTAGATATGGAAGTGATGAATTTTGTATCTAGATCTCTCCCTCTATTCATCCCGCTCACACCCGGTGTCTTGTGCTTGACCGCCCGCAACAGTTTCATTAGTATGTCGACAACCTGAATATGACCAAATGCAGGGGTTTAGTACAATTACAAATAATTATTACTTCTGTTTGCAGGTAACTCACCCTTCAAGGGAGCAGTCTCTTCCGTTCTATGATGCCATGTAGGTCCTTTGCAGAAACGGCTGTGCCAGTAACATTTATGATGCTGTGCAACACAACAATATATAGTATGAGGTAGTTATCCAAATCATGCGAGACAGTGCAATATGTGGTCATACTTATCTAGACAAACTTACAAGTGATGTTCCAACTTTACTTCAAGCTTTTCAAAAAAAAATTCCAGGTCCTTCGCTACAATTAGGGAGAAGACAGGTTTTTGGTTTCCGCGGAGTCGTGAGACAATTTTAGCTGCGCACTATAATTGTTTAACAACACGGTGGGTATTGTCCTCTGCCTTTTGCTTTTCCTGCATAATATTGGTTCCTCCACGCAATTTTCTTCAAATCCGGCATAGCCGTCCAATCCTTCTTCGTTTGTTTTGTCCTCTTCTCCTTGCGTCGTCTTCTCTTGCTGTGTTAGTCCAAGAGAGAAAGTTGGATACTCTGATTCCGGTATTGTTACTTCTTCATTAATTTCCTACAAACTCCGGACCTTTTATTAGCAATTCAATATATGTTACATATGTTATTAAATAAACAAGGTATATGTAACCTACAGTCTTTTTCATTCTTTTTGGGTGAATATGAAATAAAATTATACAAATATGAGTTCATTAAGATATGCTAACTACTAGATATGCGTACGGAAATCATGTTGTTCAATGGTTGTATTAGATATTCGTTACCGGTTCTGCTGACCTTTATTCCCGTTCCCTTTTCTATTGAAACCTATCGTGTGTTGTTGCTGCCTAATTTCGCCACCATTTCCTAATTGTTGTTCCTCGTGCAGTTGTACCTGTAAAAAGTGCTTCAAAAATCTCTTTAATATCCGGTATATCTCAAATATTCATTGATAAAACCACACAACCAGCTAACAATTACACAAATCCGGTTCGTCGTGGTTAACCGGTTATGTATTACCCCATACCATATCCTTAACATACACACATTACAATCTCAATATCTCTTCTACTTACCATCATATCCATCACTCTATGTTTGTGTACCACATACCTTTCTATTCCTCCCTCCAGTTGCTGTTTTACTTGTTTGGCTTTGTGCAGATATGGTTCCTCCATTTGTTTCCATTAACGTATTTCTACATCCCACTCGAAAATCAACATTAGTGCAAGGTGACCTTGATGTGCCCTACAGCATAATAAAATGGTCAAAAAACTTATAATTGTATTTTATTCAAGGAAATACGGCAACTTAGAAGGAAAATCTACCATGATTATTTTTCCTCCTTTAGGTGGGGCATACTATTCACTTAAATTCTCCAAGACATTACGAACTGATTGTTCGTGTGCACTCTCCTATTCAGCGATATCTGCAGCACTCGGTTGTATAAAGGTTCCGGTTTATCCAAAGCCGTCTTACGCACCAATTCTCTAACTAACTCTGTCACACTTAGCATAGGCTGCTCCCTCAGGCTTTCGCATTGGTTACCGACATGGATGGTAACAACTTACTCGATAGAGTTAACCTTCTCTACCAACTCTTTTATGGTCATCAAAGCACCTTCCACCTTACTCTCGATTGAAGCAATACTTGATTTTATGAAATCTGCTGTGAAATTGGTGTGCACTGTAGACTCTATAGATATGTTGTTGATTCCAGTTGGTTTGCTCCTCGGTTTTCTTTGTTTTGTGTGACCCTTCCCCTCGTTTTTCATCCGCTCCACATTCATTTTTGTGACCCCTTCCTCTGAACATAGCCATACTAAAACGAAATCCTTGGCCTATTAACTCGACAATGTAATCTACTTTTGCATCTACCACTTCATCTGAATGAACTATTGATGTTTCATCTAGTGGATGTTCTGGATCCTGATCCAAAATGCACTTCACCACAACCTGATTGGTGTCGTTTTTCAGATTCGGTTAAACACAATTTCTAAATTATCATTTTTTGTGTAACAAACTACCTTATATATAGATCGTACATTTTCTTTTTTGTGTAACAAACTACCTTATATATAGGTCTTATAATTTGTGTAACAAACTACCTTATATACAGTTTCTAGTGTGGCTTGGGCTTAGCGTCTGCTTCCTTCCACAACGTTCACCGATCTCATTCATTTCATCTTCGCTATCTGGCTCTGATGAAGAACATGTTTCTTGAAAAACCTCTGTGAGGACAGGGACTGCTTCAACCATCACAAGCTGAATTGCAAGGGCAAACCCTTTAATAGCAATTGTATTTTGCGATAAGCTAACTTTGTTCCACTCCTTTATGCTGCTCATCAACATATCGAATGCTGCTCGCCTCCATGGATATTTAAAAAACTCGTCAATGTCTTCAATTGCTTCTGCATGCTCCCTGGATATCTTCATTTAAGATTTGTTGGTAGCAGGACCACAGAAAGTATGGCTAGGCATGCATATTTAACACGGATATCCTTCTCTTTAACAACTTTCCTTCTCAGCATCTTTACAACCGACTCTACTGTTACAACATCAACCTTGCCGAACAGGCCAGGCCAGTAAGGTTTCTCTGAAATGTTAGCTTTCATCTTCAATTTTGACTTAGCTGGATAATTTCCGCAGTGGATTCCGGTTACAACAGCGAAATCCCGCAGTGAAAACCGAATCGGTTGGCCTGCGAATCTAAACCACACCTCGTGATTTTTATTAACTTTTAATTGCCTTGACATTATGTACCGTGCAAACATGCCGGAAAAAGCTGGTTTCTTATCATCTTCTCGAACGGCGACTGCTGGATCTGTCTCTTCTCCTCCTCATCAAGGGTGTTAAGGATACGTCTTAGCGCTCTAGACGACTGGTAGGTGAGTACACGAACACCAATAGGTTCTTCACCGGCGGCGAACATCATCTCTGGTATCAAAACTTCGTCCACTGTAGTTCGATAAGCTTTCTGCCTCAGCTCTGTTTACTGAATCCATGGTGTAAGTCAGAACCGTCGTGTTTGGATTTTTTCGGAGTTTTTAAAATCTGGAAAGAAATGTGTGTGGTCAGAATAAGAACAGTGAAGACGAATAATTTTAATGACC
The DNA here is from genome assembly GCA_932364175.1 of Eruca vesicaria subsp. sativa. Taxonomy (NCBI): domain Eukaryota; kingdom Viridiplantae; phylum Streptophyta; class Magnoliopsida; order Brassicales; family Brassicaceae; genus Eruca; species Eruca vesicaria. The sequence goes on along the minus strand of CAKOAT010092599.1, from coordinate 64,218 downwards.
AACTTCTTTCGTCTCTGAAATCATGTCAATGTATTTTGATAGAGGTTGTAGGTGGCTATAACCTAGGTAACTATTCATTTATGTCAGAAATTGTTGAAATCGATAAAGAAACTATAGGGGCTTCGATGTAAAACCGCACCACCCGATGTTTACACTTTCCAAGCGTTACCTCTTTCTTAATATAAATTTCTCCTTACGTTATTGAAGCTAAATAGCTCAAGTTATTTTATAGGGAAAAATATGAAAATCAATTTTATGTTTTAGAGCTCTATCAGTCAATTCTATCGCTGATTGGAAACTATATTGTCAAATAATGCGAAAGAAAACAAAGAATCATATTTATCACTTAGTTTGAATGTTCACGCTCCTTTTATATTAAAGTCGGACAGGACAAATCATCATCAACTTGCATCCACTGAATCCAAACAATCATTTTCATCAAAAAAAAAAAAAAAAAAAAAAAAACTTTTCTTCTTTTTTTTCATCTTTTAGATTTTTCGTCATCACTAACGTCACAAAATTGCGATGTCCAATGCATCAAGTGTGGCTGTCCCTTTTTCATAGTATACTTTTTATCACTAGATCTGTGTCGGTTTATTCTCTATATAAGTAAGTCTATATTAGTGTAGTGTCTTTCATTAACTATAACACCACACATAAAGAAATGGATAACAATAATGATTCATCAAAATCATTTACCGGACCACACTTCTTGTTCGTGACATTTCCGGCACAAGGCCACATAAACCCCTCTCTCGAGCTAGCCAAGCGCCTCGCCGGAACAATAACCGGAGTTAGAGTCACCTTCGCAGCCCCAGTCTCCACCTATAACCGCCGTATGTTCTCTAAAGAAAACGTCCCTGAAACCCTAATCTTCGCCTCCTACTCCGATGGCCATGACGACGGCTTCAAATCCTCTACTTCCTCCGACAAAGCTCGCAAAGACACAGCAGGACAATACATGTCTGAGATGAAACGACGTGGCAGAGAAACCTTAACCGAACTAATCGAAGATAACGGTCGTGAAAACCGGCCTTTTACCTGCGTGGTTTACACTATCCTCCTCACTTGGGTCGCTGAGCTGGTGCGTGAGCTTCATATCCCTTCTGCTCTTCTCTGGGTCCAGCCCGTGACAGTCTTCTCCATCTTCTACCACTACTTCAACGGCTACGCAGATGCAATCTCAGAGATGGCTAATAACGACCCTTCTGGTTCTATTAAGCTACCAGCTCTGCCACAGTTCCGTCTTCGAGATCTTCCCACGTTCATCGTCCCTGAAAACACATACTCCTTTCTTCTCCCAGCGTTTAGAGAACACATAGAGTCACTGAAGCAAGAGGAAAACCCTAAGATTCTCGTCAATAGTTTCCAAGAGCTTGAACAAGAAGCTTTTAGCTCGGTTCTTGATAATTTCAAGATTGTCCCCATCGGTCCATTGATAACCTTGAGGACAGACTCGGAGATTGGCGCTGAATACATTCAGTGGTTGGATACAAAAGCGGATTCAACTGTGCTTTATATTTCGTTCGGGACACTTGCCGTGTTGAGCAAGAAACAGCTTGTGGAGCTTTGCAAGGCGTTGATACAGTGTCGGAGGCCGTTTTTGTGGGTGATTACCAATAAGTCGTACAGAAGTAAAGAAGATGGGGAAGAGAACGAAGAAGAGAGCATAAGGAGTTTCAGAGAAGAGCTAGATGAGATAGGAATGGTGATTTCTTGGTGCGATCAGTTTAGCGTTTTGAAGCATAGATCAATAGGTTGTTTCGTGACGCATTGCGGGTGGAACTCGTCTCTGGAGAGCTTGGTCGCGGGAGTTCCTGTAGTTGCGTTTCCGCAGTGGACTGATCAGACGACGAACGCTAAGCTTCTAGAAGAGTGTTGGAAGACAGGTGTGAGAGTGATGGAAAAGAAGGAAGATGAAGAAGTTGTGGTGGATAGTGGGGAGATACTGCGGTGCATTGAGGAAGTGATGGAGGAGAAGGCGGAGGAGTTTAGAAGACACGCCGCAAGGTGGAGAGATATAGCGGCTGAGACGGTGAGAGAAGGAGGGTCTTCGTTTAATCATCTCAAAGCTTTTGTTGATGAGCACATGTGAGATTAGGACAAAGTATGGTATTTGACGAACAAACATGTTTCTTTCTTCAACTGCGACTTGATGTTAAAAACATAAGAAAACAAATTGTTAATGAGGCTGGGAGACTAGAAGATTATAGACAAGTTCTATATGGCACTTGGCGTAAGACTTCCATGGAGAAAATTTGGGATAAACTTCTATACAAGCTCTATGATCCTCTTAGCTTCACTGGTTCAGTATTTGATTTAGTATGTTATCACTTCTTATATTAATATGTTACACAGCTGTATTTGATTGTTTGGACACTAAGTTCATGAAACTCGATCGTAGTACTGCTATCTAAATTGTCTTTGACTGATGAACTAGCCGTGTAACTCTGTTTTCACTCTGAAGTTTGTTCTCACTTTAACTTTTGTTCTCCTTGTCTCAGGAGTGGCCTGGTGCTAGAACAATAAAAAACAAACATATAGATTTAATGGAGAAATTTTTTGGGATGGTTTATATTAGTTGAGGTGAAAGTTGGACTGCTCATCAAGGTGAAGTGGTTTTAGATACAAAGTACTCATATCATGTGGATGATGCTGATGGTCATTAGCGGTTCTTAGGATATCTCTAACCACTCTCTATATTTTATTCTAAAATAGAGTGGAGAATAGAGTGATAAACAAAAAAACATTACTTTATTTATGAATATTATTTTTATTTTTTGTTTATTACTATGTTTTCCACTTCATTTTGGAGTAAAATATGACGTGGGGTTTGAATGCTCTTAGCAAGCAGATATTATGTAGCAGTATTTACACTTATGTGGCTTCGATCTTTAAGATACAACGAAAAGTAAGGTGTGTGGTAATATGTTTATGGTAGGGCTGGGAAATCGGGTTTCGGTTCGGGTTCATTCGGGTTTCGGGTTCATGAATTTCATTCCCATTCAGATATTATAAAAATTCGGGTCGGATTCGGTTCGGGTTTAGTCGGGTTCGGTTCGGGTTTAGTAACATGTCCAAGATCCGGTTGAACCCGAAATAGTTCGGTTTCGGATACTAATCGGGTTAACGGTTCTAAAAATACTAATTAAACTCATTATATTTTCAATCATTTTATTAAATATGTGTATTTAGCTTCTACAAACCATATTGTTCTCCTTCAAAATAATATTGTGAAACTCATCTATCAACCATATAAGATTTATCATTGAACTATATGTGAAAACACTAAACATATCATGATTAATGACAAACGAAAGCCTTGTATGAACGAAATATAATACATAATGAAACATAAAAAATTAAAGTTAACAACTAACAATTCTATAAACATAAGAAGTACTATTTAAACTTTAAAAAACAACATTATATAAACTTCAAAACAAATTTATTCGTAACTTAACTTCAAATGTAATGTCAATCATAAACATTAATATTAACCAAATAACACTATATATTAGACTNTATTGTAGGTACTCAATAATATATTAATCTGTTTTGGAAACATATTAGAAATTTAGATTGGATATGATACAAGTTTTTTTGGAATTTTAAAGTTTCGGGTTCTTTCGGATATCCATTTAAGTTCGGGTTCGGTTCGGGTAATACCCATAACCCGAAATACCGTAAAACAAGATCCATTCGGTACTTATGTCGGGTTCGGGTTCTTCCATAAGTATTCCAGGAGTCTTCCAAAGGAAGTCTTCTCATGGATTAGATCTTAATAATAATTAATAAATTTTATTGAAAATATTTTCAAAGGGAAAATTTTGAAATAATCTATTAATAAACATTTATAAAAGATAGAAATTTAGTCTTACTGAAATTGAATTATTTTTAACATAAATGGGTGAATGTAGATTGAGTCGTGATAGTCTTTGGTTTAGGGTATGGTAACATATGTTGTAGTATTGTCGGTATTTTAGGGTTAGATTTTGAAATCTTATCTTTTATTTTATTTTCTTTTTGTTTTCAAATTGATCTATATATGTTTAGTAATTATATAATAACTTGATTTAAACACTTTCTAAGTTTCTTTTAAGTTTTAAGAAACTGTTTTTTTCATAGTTATTTGATTTTAGGGTCTAGAAGATTGTTAGAAGATGTTAAGAAGACTTCTTTTGAAGTCTTCTAACATTTCATGCATTATTAGTATAATTTGGTGTTCCCGCCTATATTTTAGAATAATTTAGGTTTCCCGCCTAGCTCGAAGTCTTCCAGACGTCTTCTAGAAGTCTTCTATGAGAAGTCTTCTCATGTATTAGATCTTAAAAGTAATTAACAAATTTATAAAAAAAATACTTTGAAAGGGAAAAAATCGAAAATCATGTATTAATAAACATTTATAAATGATAGGAATTTAGTTTTACTAAATTGAATTATTTTTAACATAGATGAGTGAATGTAGATTGAATCATGATAGTCTTTGGTTTAGGGTTTGGTAACATATGTTGTAGTACTGTTGGTATTTATAGGGTAAGATTTTGAATTTTTTTTTTAAATTTGCCATATATGTGTTTAGTGACTATAATAACTTGATTTAAACACTCTCTAAGTATGTTTTAATTTTAATGAAGTACTTTGTGCTTAGTTATTTGATTATAGGGTCTAGAAGACTCATAGAAGATTTCTTGGGAAGTCTTCTGACATATTCCCGTCTAAATATTAGTAGAATTTAGATTTTCCGCCTAAAGCGAAGTCATCTAGAAGTCTTCCAAAAGTCTTTTGTATCAAAAATATTAAACCCAATTGAAATTTTGTCTCCATATATAAAGAAAATTTACACATTCTCTTTCTTCCTCTCAAATGGCTGCAACAAATATGTAATGTTTCTCACTCTAGAACTCTCCAACCTCTCACTAATCTCTTTGAACATCAAAACACCAAAATTTATATTCATTTTTCATTTTTTTCTTATGTCTTCTCATTAATTTATCTTCTTTTTAAAGGTTTTACATTACATAGTTCTCATATTTTGTCATTCAAAGGTAGATCTATAAATTTTGGATATGTATTTTGTTATATGTTAGATTCTAAGAAGCTATAGATTCAACCTAATGTGACTGCATTGTTTATTATTCAAGCATAAAAAAATATTTTTGAAGTTTTTCTCTATTTTGAAATCATTTGAATGTTTTTGAATTTACATGTTTTTCAGATCTGAGACAGACTTTGAAACACTCTCGGAAGACACTCAGAAGACTTCTCGGGAAGTCTTCTAATACATTTTATGCTAGAAGACTTCCCATGAAGTTTTCAGAAAGTCTTCCAAAGCCTTCTGCCCAAAGTGGTACAAATTTTGGTTATGTATATTGAGTGTTTTATATATCAGATTATATAAAGTTATAAATTCAACCTAATGTGACTGTTTTGTTTATTAGTTAAGCATAAAAAAAATATTTTTGAATTTTTNGTCTTCTAATACATTTTATGCTAGAAGACTTCCCATGAAGTTTTCAGAAAGTCTTCCAAAGCCTTCTGCCCAAAGTGGTACAAATTTTGGTTATGTATATTGAGTGTTTTATATATCAGATTATATAAAGTTATAAATTCAACCTAATGTGACTGTTTTGTTTATTAGTTAAGCATAAAAAAAATATTTTTGAATTTTTCTCTGTTTTGAAGCCATTGAAGCTTTTGAATATGTAGATTTTTTAGATCTGAATCATGCTTCGGAAGACTTCTCTGAAGACTCTTGGAAGACTCTCCGAAGACATATTGGGAAATCTTGTAATGCATTTTATTCTAGAAGACATGGGAAGTCTTCAAGAATTCTTCCAAAATCTTCGGCATAAAGTGGTTATGTATTTTGTTTTATATATTAGATTCTAAAAAGTTATAGATTCAACCTAAGATGATTGTTTGTTTATTATTTAAGCCTAACGCTATATATTTTTGAATTTTTCTCTATTTTGAAGCCATTGAAGCTTTTGAATATGTAGATTTTTTAGATCTGAATGATGCTATGGAAGATTTCTCTAAAGATTTTTGGAAGACTCTCCGAAGACATATTGAGAAATCTTGTAATGCATTTTATTCTAGAAGACATGGGAAGTCTTCAAGAAGTCTTCCAAAATCTTCGGCCTAAAGTGGTTATGTATTTTGTGTGTTTTATATATTAGATTCTAAAAGGTTATAGATTCAACCTAAGGTGACTGTTTGTTTATTATTTAAGCCTTAAAAAGTTTTTTTGAAGTTTTCTCTGTTTTGTATCCATTTGAATGCTTTTGAATATGCAGATTTATCAGATCTAAGTTAAACTTTAGAAGACTTCTCAAAAGACCCTTGGAAGACTCTTGGACGAAGTCTTCTGAAGTCTCCTGCCCAAAATGGTACAAAGAGATGATGTCAAGTGAAGTCCAAGCTTATCTATGTTAAGGAATAATATCAAGCTCAATGTGTAATTGTTTTGTTTATGGTCTGTTTTATGATTTGTATGTGTCATATTTTAGTTGTGAATTATTTTGTAAATTTGAAGAGATGTAAAAAAAAATAATTTGGTAAATATATTCATGTTTACCAAAAGTACTTGACATTATTGAAGTTATTGACACAACATATTAAGAAATATTTTTAACCATTCTACACACTCATAACAAAAAATACTAACACAAAAACTTAGTCAAATTTACTAAAACTAAGTGAGAAGATTTCTCAAGAAAACTTAGTCAAATTCACAAAAAAACAAACATAAGTCTTCCTTAACATTATCAATGACAGAAGATTTCTTGAGATAAATTTTTAAGAAATCAATGAGAGAACAAGTTAATTCTCCATAAGTTTTCTTGGTAGACTTCACAAGAAGTCTTCTCCGTACACTTAACACAAATTAAGGGGGAAACTAAAAATTTAAGCTGAAAAATTTAAGCGGAAACTTAAAATCATGTCTAGTTTATAATTTTCTTGGGCCATTTCAACGAGATCGGCATGTGTAGAACTATCACTCAAAAAGCAAATTCTCACTCCCTTGACATTATCCACCACAAAATCATAACAATTATCTCTGAACAACCATTCTCCATAGACTACAATTAACAGCCAAATCATCTGCAAAAAAAAAAAAAAAAATCAGATTAGAACACATTACCAAACACAGAACATCAACTTATTAAAAAAAAAAAATCATCAAATAAGACTTCTTATGAAGTCTTCTACAAGTCATCTATTAGGAACACGTACAGAAGACTTCCTCGTTTAGCTAGGAACATTATTAAACATCAATATTTGTAACTTCATAATAATCACCAATTAAGTTATGAATTCGACTATGCAGTCCCAATATCGAATAATAAACATGAATTAGCAAGAAAATATTAAAAATTCATTTTATTTTTGGATAAATTTGAAGTTTAATAAAGATTTACGTAGAATACTTCTTTTAAAGTCATCCGAAGAAGACTTCAAAAGAAGTCTTATAGGGCATTTTTGCAATTACAAATTTACGAAGGAATACTTCTTAAGAAGTCAACTCTACAGAATACATCTTTGGAAGTCTTCCTTTGTAAATATTGTCTTACTTTTGAAATTGAAATTTTTTCGAAAATCTCAGAGAAGACTTCCAATGAAGTCTTTTTGGATAAACAGATTACTTTTGAATTTGACCGAAGTTGATTAGAAATTTGACTTTTTGCAAAAGACTTCTAGGAAAGTCTACCCGGTGAATACTTCAAAAGAAATCTTCTATAAGTCGTCTGGAAGTCTTCGAAATGTCGCAAGAAGTCTGCTAGGTTACTTTTGCAATTGACTATATTTGATTTTCTAGAGAAGACTTCTTTAGAAGTCTTAGGAAGACTTCTAAAGAAGTCTTCTCTCGTGGGAAAAGATTTGACCAAAACCCAGAACTAAACTCGAGAAGACTTCTTTTAGAAGTCTTCTACAAGACAACTTCTTTAGAAGTCTTTTACAAGACGACTTCTTTAGAAGTTTTCTGCTTTTTGTTAAATGTTTTATTTTTATTTTTCAATTTCAAAAGTAACCCACGCATACATCTTTTGGCATTGAGAAGACTTTCAGAAGACTTCAATAGAAGTTTTCTCCTGGAAGACTACTAAAGAAGTCTTTTATAAAAAGTTGAATTTCTGACCAACTTTTGTCAAATTTAAAACTAACATGTTTATCCGAGAATACTTCTAAGGAAGTCTTCACTTAGAAATTCGAAATTGTTTACAAAGGAAAATTGGAAGACTTCTAGGGAAGTCTTCTGTTAAAAACACACAAATGGTTAATTGCAAAACTAACCTATGCATTGACCAGAAGAAGTTTATAAGACTTCTAGAGAAGTCTTCTCGATGAAGAAGACTTCTAAAGAAGTCTTCTTCGTCGAACAGATCTGAAAAAACATAATGTGGTTCACGATTTCATACCTCGAACTCGTGAAATGACTTGCGTGATTTCTCCAATCACCCAGAACTTCACCACAACATCTACCTACTCGTTAATCACCACGAATCGCGAGCTTATGAATCTTACATAATTTATAATCAAAATCTTCAATTTTTTTGATGAATTTTGAGAGAAAGTGTAAGATATACGGTCTGTGTCGATAGAAAATGAGAAAGGATGAAAAAAATGAAACTTTTGTGTTTGACTTAAAATTTTGAGTCACTTTTTAAAGTATCTATATGTTTATGTGTTTATATGCTTATGTGGTTTTCAAGATACATTTAGGTTCTTAGTTGAGGATGATGACATAGATCTGATATTAGATGAGGAGAAACACACGTGAGCTCTTATAGGAGAAACATATGGAGTGATGGATGGTAATATTTACAAACAACTAGTGATGAAAAATCGAGGTGGAGGTTGGCGTCGTGTGCAATGTTTTATCACGAATCTGAAGTACAAAACTATGATATTAGTTGCATGAACTAGGCAACGTTTAAAAGTTTATGTAAGATGAGGTACAAAGCAATGATATTTTTCCATGTTAACCAAGAAGTGACTCTTGTAAAGTTCTTAGAGACTATTGGGCAAGATCTAATAATACAGGTTATATATGAGAGATACCAGCATTTACTTAACAGTGTGAAAAAAAGAAGTTATGAGAGATACCAGCATTTAAGCTTTTTTAGTTGAAACTCACAATAGACATTGTGACCCTTGTAAGGGATGAGTTTGCAAGTGGTATTCATGTAAGTGCTCTAGGTGGAATTCATGTGCCAGTTCCTCCTCTGCCTGGGAATGTCTGAACTATTTAGAGGCAGAAAAGCAGAAGTAACTATGTATGTCTTATATGTAATTTCAGTATCAGATTTACTACTCAAAGCTTCTTGACCTCTTACTCTCAAGAGGGAGTTTTTGAACCCCTCATAAATAACCAGAAATAACTTTTTGTCAACTTGGTTTATAAATTAACCGGTTTCATGGTGATTAGTCAATTTCTTGATCGGTTGACCACGAAATTAACTAACCATTTCATAAAACTGATGATGAATAATAAGATCAGCTTAAAGTTTAATCGCCTGTTTAACAGTTGATATCTGATCGTTTTTGTAACTTAGTTTGCAACCCTATTCAAAAATTACTCTAACTTAACCGTTTTTGTGGGGGGATAGATTTGAGATTACAAATTCCTCTGATCAAGAAAGGAATCTGAAAACGTAAATCATGTACAAAACGTTTAGCTTAAGCTTGGCTTATGCTTTTAAGATTACAAAAAATAGAAGGGGAGGAGGAACATAACCAGCAACAACATTGTTTGTAAACCAGTGGCTACATCTCTCTCTCTAAATCTTCTCGACTCTGAACGAATCCATAACTCTTCTTAGGTCTTTCTTAGGTCTTTTTCCTCATCCTGGAAAAATTTCTCAGGTGTTTGGAGTCTCAGTGAGTAGAGTCTATTGTTCTCAGCTCCTAGAACAGCCAGGTAACGCCTGTCCCATTCCAAACGAGCCACTCTATCTTGCGGCATCACAGCAATTTGTTGTTTGCGTATGACTTTATGTTCACCTGTTTCATTTCATGAAAAGATTCAAACCCGAATGTAGCTTAACCAAGCTGTGAACCAAATCATAAGACAGGTGTTGCAATTCCAAAGGCTGAAGCACTATGATGAATGAAAAAAAACAATGGGAACAAGTGTTGTTGATCAAGACATGTTGTACAACAAGACACGTTTGATCAGTGAAAACTAATCTTGTCAGTTATGATTGATCAAGATATGTTGCAATAATATAATTAAAGCTTAACTAACAATATGATCTAAGCCGTCCTATAATGAAGCTGCTCCACAATTTAGAATTTGAGTTCAACTCAACAACACGTCATTTTCAAATTTAACTGAAACCTGAGAGGTTGATTGGTTTTGGATTCACCTCGACTTGGTAGTAGAGTTTACCATCATCTGCAACTCTGGAGGAAGTTGTAAGGATGCTAGACTCGCGCTTGACACCGAGTCTAGTGGACATAAACTCAGTCAAGTACTGTCTAAGTAATCTTTTTCCTGCCTCTTCAGGTGAGCCCAAGTCCTCAAGAGACTTGTATTTCGAGGAAGAAGGCGAAGAAAACTCTACCGAGAGGTTCTCGTCGAGGACAATAGGGTCTCTAAAGAATATGTCAGCGCCTGCTCCTCTGACTTAGATCCAGTTTTGAGGGTACTTGAATGAGTATCAATCAAATGTATCAATGTACTCTCTGAACACTGGAGTCAAAGCAAATGCTGTTTTTGGAAGATTGGCTTCTGAAACCATTAAACTAGACATGAGTTTAATGGTTCCTCCTCCCAACTGCACAAGCCTGAAGAAACGGTGTCAATATAAACAATCGTCAAACATTAAGATTATAAAAACAAAAACTGTTACCAAACACAACACAAACTCATTATTTCTAAGCAGTAACCTTTTTGTCAAGAAAAGACACAATAGTATACCAAAACAAGCAGAGTCTTCAATCAGAGTGATGAATTATACCTGTTTGGCATTGGTTAACAAGTTCTGGCGAACTGGATATTCTGGTTTAGTGAACTTAGTGGATGGAGAAGAGATGGGTCTGGAGGAAAAACAGGGATTCAAGGTGGGTTTGGTAAGAGGAGGGGAAAGAGAACAAGGAGAGAGAAGGGTCTCCATGTTTAAGTTGCAGAAGAAAAAGAAAGAGTGATTCTTCTTACAGATGACAATTTTCTTATGTTTAGAGAATTTGGTTGGGCCACCTCAACCAAGAAATCCAAGTTTTGGATAGATATTGTAAGTCAATCAAATCTAGCAACATCACTACTGCAACGTTTGATTTTTTAATGTCACAACAACAAAATAACCTGTAAAAACAGAGGATCAGACCCAAGCATGACCAGAGCAAAAGCAATTTGCGGCACTGTTCATATAAAAGAGTTTACATCTCCCGGCCCACTCTAAAGAGTTATTTGGTGTTATTTTATATTTATATCTTTTATAAAAGAAAATAAAATCTTGTTAAGTTATATTATGTTTTTAAGAAGAAAATACAAAAAAAAATATTTAAAAAACGAAAAAACTTTTTAAGAAAATATTTAACACTAAAACACTAAATCCTAAACTCTAATCTTAAACCCTAATATTAAACCCTAAACCCTAAACCCTTGGAATAAATCATAAACCCTTTGGGAAAATCTTAATCCTTGGGTAAGTTAAGACTAACCAATATACTATTTTTTTTTTATTTTTATCTTTTTATTTTAAACACATGTTTTTATTTTAAAGATATATTAAAATATTGTTTTGTTTTAAATTATTTTTTGCAATTATTATTGTTTTTCTTTTATTTTTATCTTTTATTTTAAAACATAATATAATGTTAAAATATTTTTTTAAAGATTTTTTTCGTTTTTTGTAAATATTAATAATTTTATTTATTTTTTTCTATTTTTATTTTAAAAACATAATATAACTTGACAAAATTTTGTTTCCTTTTTTAAAATATATAAAATATGAAATAACACCATCCTATTGGTTGGTGAACCTAGAGGTTCACCCTAGAGGGTGAACCAAAGAATAAGTCCACTCTAAATTCAATTTGTAATACATGTTATTCCATTTGGAAATAAATTACAGAGTAATATATTGAATATGCTTTTAGTTTCCATTAGATCTGGGCATAAAAAAAAAAGAACTGGGCATATTTACCTCAACCCAAAATACCGACTTTAACCCGAACCAGAAAAACTGAAACCGAATCCGAATTGTTTTACAAAAATATCCGAACGGGACTTATAAGCTTACTATTTTGGACTTTGGTTATAATCCGAACCGAACCGAAATCCGAATTAGATTCCAAAGATATCCGAAATTAATAAAATATGTTAAGGTGATTTAGTTTTTTAAAGTATTCAAAATATTTTTGTAGTTTATTTTATTTGTTATTTTAAATATTTTTTAGTTAATTTAGATAGTTTAAATAATTTTTAGTTAGATTTGTAAATCATTTATAATATTTTGAAAAAAAAATTTCCATTTTCGTGGTTTTAAAAAAAAAAATTTGGATGATTTTAACCATTGGTTAAATTCGATCCGAACCAAAATGAAGCGGATACAGTACGATAACTAGTAAAACCCAAATGACACTTATGAAAATAATACCAAAAATCTGAATCATCTGGACCGAAACCAAATGCTCAGGCCAGATTCATACAAAGCTGGCCACGCTTGCAAACCTTGTGCAAATCTTGAAGAAACAAAAGAGATGGTTATCTTTCTCATGTTTAAAATTACCAAATTTATTTCACTTTGAAAATTGACTCTGCTTGAACTTGTTTTGCCAAACGTTTAATCACATAGCAGCATATAGTAAAAAACTCGAAACATAAGTCCGATATACACACAAATGTAAATCACATAAAAGACTTGGGTTCTGTTTATGGTTGATAACTTCCATCACTATGGCTTCTTCAGTTGTCACCTTGCCTCAGAATACGCAATATTGTCAAGAAGAGATTTAGGATGTCCAAGTATAGAGCCACCGACGCGAGAATGTACTCGTCGTATGTGAAACGCTTGATGAGATTGTCGGTATCATAGACAATGTATCCACAGAACACCAGCGCACTGATTCCTCCATAAATTGCAACAGAGGTCGGGCCAAGCGGGAAGAACATCTGCAACATTTACGAAAAACACAAACAAAATGTAAAGCCTCTTCCTTTTAAGCATATATGTGCAAGGAAGTGTTTTTGCTTCAATTCGTAAGAGAGACAGAACCTGCATGAAGCTGGTCACCACAAGAATGATGAGGCTGGTGAAGAGAATGGGTCCAAGGAAGCTGAAGTCTTTGCCTTTCTTTGCAGCCCAGAAAGTGTATGCGGTTAGAGATCCGACCACGGAGAGTGTCAATATCAAGGCTTCAAGGACGATTCTTCCTGATTAAAACAGAAAAGAGATTGTTATTAAAGTAAAGAATGTGTTTTCTCTGACAACATTGACACTAAAGGAAACGAGATTTGAACCTTCTGTCATAGCGCAACTGACACCAACGGTGAAGCTCAAGGAGATAGTGAAGAGGGCAAGGAGGATGAGGTTAACAGGATGCTTCTGGTGGTAAACGTGAAGTGGCCAAATCACTGCAAGAAAATCAATCACATTTTTTTTTTTTGTTCACCAAAGAAAAGCATATCTAATAATACATATTATCTCAACAAATCGAATCGAAGATCAAACTTAATTAACACATCACATCTGATCATCAATTAATTCTTCACTAAGAAGAAAAGAATAGTAAATGTAAATCTGATTACGTACAGACGAAAGGGATGATGCAGAGGAAGAGGAGAAGGCCGGGAGATCCGGTAAGGAGATCGTTGACCGGAGGATTAAGGACAACGACGGCGGAGATAAGAGTGGTGAGGAGGAGCTGGGCCGAGAGAATCCCGTACACCTTGCGGATGAATCCCCAACGGAGTTGATTCTCGCCGTAGCTTAGCCCTGGGTAAAGCGTCGCCTCTCCCATCTCGAGATCGATATCCTTCGCGGCGGAGGAACGATCTACGCCGCTCATGCTCACGCTCGCGTATCCGTACGGTTTCTCCATGGATTCGGTTAAACGGTCTTCGAGACAGATCTGGAGGAAGAGGAGAAATGGATTTTTTTGGTAAAAAGATGGAAACAGAGTTTTTCAGGGTTATATATATTCTATTCTCCAAGAAGCCGAGTCATTTTGGCGAGATGAGCGGCCAGGATTTGTTAGGATAACGCGTCGTATATCGACGTCGCTGTTACCTTTAAATGGAAGACCAAACATAATAGAGGACAAGTTAGGTCTTTTCCACGAACCTTCTCTTTCTTTCTTTTTTCATAGAATGATAATCCATACCATCCCTTCACACTCTATACTGATTCACCTCAGTCTCACTTACTAAGACCATCTCCGTTTGTGAATGTTGGAGGGGTCCTTAACTTTTAAAAAAATAATAATAATAATAAACAAATCGTAGTTCCTATTAAGAGGCAACTTTTAGCATAATCATGGGTGTCACTGACAAGTGTCGACCCGCGATTAATTCTTTTTTTTAATTCTGAAAAAGAAAAGATTAATAAAAAATTGAAAAAAAAAACTTAAGAACTTTTGGTGAAGTTCACCAATGGACATGTCCTAAGCATCAACTAATAAACTCCATAAGGAATATAAATTTTAAAAATAAATATTCTATATTTATAAAATAATCAAACAAGTAATAAAAGGCAAATATAATTTTATATAGGTTGTCTACATTATCAAAAATAATCTACCAATCACAACAATTTGTTTCGCCACGTTACAAGTGTAAATGTTGGGCTTCTATTTTTTTATTCGTTTTGTTTTAGTTTTTGGCCCATCTTACAAAAAGAGAAAAGAGGAAGAAAGAGAAGACACATTCTAGCCGTAGAAGAAGAGAGAGAGATATCATGGCAATCATACGTCGATGAACATCTCATGTGCGATGTGGAAGGCAACCAGCTCACATCCGCCGCCATCCTCAGCGAAGACGGTAGTGTCTGGGCCCAAAGCACAAACTTCCCTCAGGTTCATTATCTTCTTCTTTGATCCTTTTTTTAATTAACTTGATCGACCTGCTTAGATTTTGGTCCGCGCTCGGATCTGATAACTTTAGATCTGCTTTGACTCATAATTCGAATCAAATTTTACTTGTGAAAAAAGTTAATACTTGAGTTGTTTGTTTGACCAGGTTCTTCGCGTCTGCCTTCCCACCAGCCTCATGTACACTGGATTCATTTCCAAGTTGACTAATACAATTTATTTTTATGAACTTTATTACAAGAGATTTTTGCATAAACTTACCTTGGTAATTCCTCGTGTCAAACTGTTGTTGGGACACATTGAGATGTCTATGTGAAACCAGTTATGGAGAAAGTCAGAAAAAGTACTGCTTTCCCCCATTTAAAAGGTGGTACAACTCTACATGAGCAAACTTATGCCTAACTAAGTTTTGATTATCTATTAGGTGATGCTAGCGAAGGCTCAAGCTGAAAAGTGGGCTGAACTGTACATGATCAATGTTAAAGCTGTAAGCAGCTTATAAGCGATGGAGTTTATCAGTTGGATATGGCTCTTATGTTACTTATGCGATTCTATTTGCAGAAATATATTCCAGCCATGAAAGAGACTGTCAAAAGTATGTTGAGACACACATACGAACAATATCTAACAAAGCAAAAAAGGTATACCATGGTTCCAAGAGTTCAATTACTCCCCATAGTCAAGAGTATAGATTCATATTACCAAGTGACTTATTTTTTATATGTAGTTAAATGTATTACATGGAAAATAATCTTGAAGGTCATTTCTGATGACAACATCTGCTTGACAATATCGGAAGGCTAAAAGGGTTAAGAAGCCATACCTTGATCAATTGGCCATGGACATAAAACCACATGTTGATAAGGAAGGTGGGAGCTACCATGAAGCCTTATACAAAGAAGGCTATTCACTACTACAAAGAGTTTCTAAAATCTACTACAATGTAGCATCATCAGGTAAGATGCAAAGCCACTGTATATAATGTATATAATGTACAAAGACTCTAGACATCTGTTTGCTTTTAAGCTATCATATTGTGTATGTTTGTCAAGGGCCAAGCAAATATCGAAGGAAAATTAAAGTCATGAACTAGTAGCACCATTTGCTATCAAAGAGTTCATTTGGTTTTATTTTTCTGTCTGAGTTGTGACTTTTGCTAATTTCAATAAAAAATATATGTTCCATGCATTTGTTGCCTAACTAACCCTCTTTCACCCCAAACATGGAGTTCGATTATTTCGACACAAATTCATGCTGACATATATTATAGGAACTCATGACCCTGTGAAACATCTATCATGACTACTCTTTCTCAACTTCCCGCATCACTCACAAATACTATCAACTCTCACCTTTGCAGGTGATGACAGATAATACGAGTACAGTAAAACTTCCATGTTGACATCATCTTTAGGCAAGCAATAAGGGCAACAAATTTGTTGTATAAGATTCAAGCAGTACTCAATATCTGAAGCAGTGAGAATTAAACAAATACTGTACAGTTACGAATGAATTAGGATTGGAGGTATGGGCCCATTATCACTATTTCCAGATCAACTTTCAAAAATCATTGATTAGATTTAAATACTATAGTTACAGCAAGCATAAATATCTTCATCAAAGTTCTTTGTCTCCTTAAAATTATGATCGGTAAGAGTGTAGTCTTCCTAAAATTTGTAGATGCAAGAACAACCCATTCAATTGATATTGATTTCCTTATTTGCCTCTTTTTATCAGAGAAATTTAGTGTACAATATGCAGTTTTTACATTCGTTGTTATTGTGTTTCTGAGTTGTGTATGAATATCTTCCAATAAACTTCTCTCCCATTTGTTTGTTATATTATCTTTTGACAAGTAAATAACTTTATTTTTGCACATAATACATATTTTCTTACTGGATTTGTAGATTTATCTTTTCTGTTTTCTTTAAAATCCATGGTGAATCTTCCACAATCATTATAAAGCATTATAAATGTTCTACTGCTAAAATGATAAGAAATATGTTAACACGTGACATTTTGTTAATATTTCCCAAAACAAATAGCCACAACTCTTTAAATCAATAATGTTATAGTTGTACTATTTTAGTATTATATAAATTTTCTATTTTAAAAATTATGATCTATTTACATTAAGATATATTTTATGTAAAATACGAATAATAATTCTTCCACAGCAAACACTTTGTTAATATTTCCCAAAAAAAACAGCCACAACTCTTTAAATCAATGATGTTATAAATCCACTATTTTATTATAAATTTACTATTTTAAAAATTATGATCTATTTACATTAAAATATATTTCATGTAAAAGAAGAATAATAATTTTTCCACAACGTTAGTTATTAATTAAACTTATATATTCAGTTTCTATCTCATTTAAATTTTGGCGCAAGGGGATATATTAGACATGTTTTAAATGTAAAACTAAACTATTAAATTAAAAAAATGAAAAATAGAGATGACTACATTTAGAAGAAAATTGAAAATACAATTTGTATATTTTTATAAACTTATAATTACTAATTAGTTATTTAGTAGAATCATATATTTGTATACATTTTAAAATCGTTTTATTATTTAATAACTTGTGTTATATTTATTTTCTATAATTTGAGTATAAACAAATTTATACTGTAACTACAAATAAAGAAAAACTAGACATGAAAGGATAAAGAAAGTAATGTAAAATTATGTTTTTCAATTTTCTTATCCTTTCAGTTTAGAATAAAAGGAGTATATGTTGATGGTGTAATGTGATTGGAGTATGAATGCTTGAAAAATATTTGATTAAAATGGTGGGTAAGGAGAGGTGAATCTAAAAGAATTTGGTGTGAAAGTTATGTAATAAAGTGTGAATGGGAAAAGGTGCTTTCTACTTTCTCTAAACTAATTTATATATATACATGAATAAGTTAATATCTTTTGTTGGTGGAAGAAGTGTTTATATAAATAAAATGTTTGGCTGGTTTCTTTTCGTTTTCATTGTTGTGCATATAGTCTTTTGGCAGTTTGAACAAGATAAAAACATAAATTTAAAAATATATCTGGCTCAACATTGACTGCAAACAAAATTTCTACATTTATTTCTAAAATTGTTGTTATTTGACATACATGTACTATTTTTATATTTAAATATATAACTTTATTTTAAAAAGCTTGTGTCACATACACAAAACCACCATCAAGACTTATATCAACTTACAACAATTAAAATTAAATATTATAAACATATGAGGTTATTATTTGGCAAAACAAATATTGGAAAATCAGAAGTTAAACATAAAAGAGAAAGGATATTACACATAAAACTAATATAAATGATACAATACACGCGTAGCGCGGAAAAAACCCTAGT
Source organism: Eruca vesicaria subsp. sativa (assembly GCA_932364175.1). Classification (NCBI taxonomy): domain Eukaryota; kingdom Viridiplantae; phylum Streptophyta; class Magnoliopsida; order Brassicales; family Brassicaceae; genus Eruca; species Eruca vesicaria. The sequence goes on along the minus strand of CAKOAT010092599.1, from coordinate 45,819 downwards.
CTCTTATAAAAATGCTTACAATTTTTTTGAGGAAATACATGTATCATAAATTATTTTGCATGCAATTATATTTCTTCATTGATAATATTAACTATATATATATATATATTGTTTACAGTTTTGGCTAGATAAAATTACAAATATGTCAATACCAAATAAGATATACTCCCTCCGTTTCATATTATATTGAGTCGTTGTAGAGAATTTTTTTTGTTACAAAAACAATGTCGTTTTGGTTTTCAATGTAAAATTTATTAATTTTATTATGTAATTTGTTTTTCTATTGGTTAAAATATGGTTAGTTGTATAGGTAATTTTGTTTTTATATAGGAAATATGTAAAATTAATTGTTTCTTTAATCCGTGTGCACAACTCCAAAATGACACATATAATGAAACAGATAGATTATGTCTTATTATCTTTTCAGTTAAGTTACAACTTAATAGTTAAAACTAATTTAAAAACAAACACATTCCAATCTAAAAATTTACTAAATTAGTATGGTAACTTATCACGATAAGTAAACTATTTACGATTTGTTTGAAATCATCTAAAATGTGTGTAGTCGAAAAGATGATTATATGGTAGTGTTAAGATATATTATCATTTTACATTTTTTTTTTTTTTTGAATATCACCCATCTATTTTGTTAGACATTCTAGAAAAAAAAACTAAAAAGTTATTAAAATTGATTTAGATATTATTTAAACTTTAATGGATTTTAAACTTTCAATGTAATTTGGATTTTCCATTTGAATAAAGTCTTCTACAAAAGAGTCTTTCTAAAAATTACTTTCTTACAAATTAAGAAGAATATTTTGGCATAAAATTACATAAAATAAAAAATCTTAAACTCCTTTGTATACTCACATAATATATCATAGACTTGTTAATCACTTGATTATTCATTTAATAGAAGAAAATTAAGACTAATAACTCCATTTTTGTAGGATCTTATTGCTATCTAAATTCAAATGATTCTTCCTAGTATTAACGTTTCATTTGAATATTTTCTAAGAGTTTGTAAGCATGTAAGAATACAATTTTTTTCTTCACAATTTTAATACATTTTATAAATATTTACAATGAGGAACTATGGACATGACCTTTTATAGATTTTCATAGATCTATGCGAAAATCACAATTTTAGATAGTTAGTTTAAGATAGTACATTTACAGTATAGTTTGAATCCATACACATTATAAAAAACACTCTATTGCATAATGAAAAAAATCATAATTATAGAGAGACACTTATTAAGATATCTCTTGTTACTATTTTAACAATTAAAAAAGATGTTGTCTTTTATAATAAGAATACACAACTCTTCAAACTAAAAATTGTATTTAAAAAAAAACTAATAATTGTAGAATGACATTTATTGGGAAATTGTTGTTATTTTAAAAATAATTTATTATTTATATGAAAAGACACAATTCTTAAAACTATTAGAGTTCAATTTTTTTATTAAAACACTCTTTTATAATGAAATTAAACAACTCTTAAAACTAATAATTGTTAAAGGATAATTATTAAGATATTTTAGTTACTTTTAAACTAATTTATTTTGTAATGTTAACATTCGTTTTAAAACTAACATGGTTACATTTTTTAATGAAAAGACACAACCTATTTTATAATGAGAATGTACAACTCTTAAACTAATACATTTCAATTCTTTTTTTCTAAAAAGAAACAACTTTTAATATTAATTAGAATTCTTATTATTAATTTATCTTTTGTAATAAGAAGACGCAACTCTTAAAACTAATAATTGTGAAAAAACGTTATTCAGATATTTTACTACTTTTTAAACTAATGTATTTTTATAATGAATAGATAAAACTCTTAAAACTAATCGAATTTAAAAACATATATAAAAAGACACATTTTTTTATAGTGAAAGATACAACTCTTAAATTAATAATTTGTTTTATGAAAAATACAACTTTTAACATTACTTGAGATTCCTACTATTAATAGACCATTTTACTATTTCTCATCATAAAATCGTTCATGGTCTCCCACCAACCTTTTATGTAAAGTAAAGACACTAAAATTGATTGTATAATAAAAAGATCCATAATTTAAGAAATACACTTATTAATTTTTTTTTAATAATTTTCTAAAAAATAGTTTTTTTATAAATTTGTTGGGATATTTTAATTATTCGTAAACTAAAATATTTTTATAATGAAAAGATACAACTCTTAAACCTAATAGAGTTCAGTTTTTTATGAAAATGTATAAAGCAATTCCCTAAATTTATTTATAGTGAAGTAAGACACTCTTGAAACTAGTAAAGTTCAATTTTTTTATGAAAATACATAATTTTAAATAATGTAAAAACAAAACTTTAAACTAATATAATTCATTTTATGAAAAGACACAAGTTTAAATATTAATTGGGGTTTTAGTTATTAATATTTTTTATTACGAGAAGACACAACTATTATACTTATTAAACTTTTTTTTGAAACACAAATTATTTTTTATAATGAAAAGATGCAACTTTAAAAAATAATAGAGTTTTTCAAAAATAGACAAAAAAAAATTTTTATAATGAGAAGATACAATTTTTAAAATAATATATTTTCAGTTTTTTTTTATGAAAATATATAACTCTTAAACTAATAGAGTTCGGATTTTAATGAAAAGGCATAGACTTATTTATAATGAAGAAACACAACTCTTGAAACTTATAGAATTCAATTTTTTATTAACAGACATACTTATTAATAATGTAAAAAACGCAACTTTCAAACTAATATAATTCAGTTTTTTTTAATAAAAAAACACATGTTTAAGAATTAGTTAGGGTTATTTATTATTAGTCTATTTTTATTATGAGAATGCACAACTCTTGTAACTTATTTTAACTACTTTTTAAACATTATTTTTTTTGAAACGCGAACTATTTTTTCTAAAGAAAAGATGCAACTTTTAAAATATTAGATTTTTTCGGAAAAGAGAAAAAAAAATTATAATGAAAGGATACAACTTTTAAACTAATATATTTCAGTTTTTTAATGAAAATATACAACTCTTAAAACGAATAGAGTTTGGTTTTTTTTATGGAAAGGAATAACTTTATTTATAGCAAAGAAACACAACTCTTGAAACTAATAGAGTTCAATTTTTTTTATGAAAATACATACTTTTTAATAATGTAAAAACAGAACCTTGAAATTATTATAATTCAGTTTGTTATGGAAAATACACAAGTTTAAATATTAATTTGGTTTTTTTTATTATTAATATATTTTTTATTATTAGAAGACACAACTCTTGAAACTTATTTTAACTACTTTTAAACTTTTTTTTTTGAAACACAAACTATTTGTTTATAATGAAAAGATGAAACTTTTAAAATAATAGAGTTTTTTTTTTAAAAAAAAAGACAACTTATTTTATAATCAAAATTTATAACTTTTAAACTAATATATTTCAGTTTTTATGAAGAGATACAATTCTTAAAACTAATAGAGTTCATTTTTCTATGAAAAAACATAAATTTATGTATAGTTAAGAAACACAACTATGGAAACTAATAGAGTTCAATTTTTTTTTTATGAAAAGACATAATTTCTAATAATATAAAAACACAACTTTAAACCTAATATAATTCAGTTTTTTTTATGAAAAGACACATGTTTAAATCTTAATTGAGGTTTTTATTATTAATCTATTTTTATTATGAAAAGTCTCAACTCTTATAATTTATTTTAACTACTTTTTTTTTCTGAAACACAAACTTTTTTTATAATGCAAAGATGCAAATTTTAAAATAATAGAGTTTTCTTCTTTAAAGACAATTTTTCTATAAGGAAAAAGACAACTTTTAAACTAATATATTTCAGCTTTTTGTTAAAATATACAATCTTTAAACATTAATTAGGATTGCTATTATTAATAGATTGTCTCCTTGGTTAAAATTCATAATTTTGGTGTATTTTTTTGAAATAAGATGAAGTGCTTATTTTCAAATCGGATGCAAAAAGTAAAAAAAAAAATGAATAAATAAAAGTAAAAGATACATAGATTTAATTTGGTTTAGTACTTGATTATAAGCCGCAATGCATATAAAAGCATCATATGCTATTGAGATCCGGATTCGATCCGAGATCCGCTTAGAAATTAGGATATCCAAAGATGCCCGAATCCAAATCCAGATAGTAAAATCTTGGATCCGCGTAAACCGAATCCAGATCCATCCGGATCCGGATATCTTAATTTTTAGGTCCGGATATCCAGATTCGGTCCCGATTCGGATCCGTATTTTAACAAATATTTTTTTTATATTAATTATATCTGATATATTAATTTTTATAAATAAATAAGTTTAAATAATATTCTAATTTTATATTAATAATTTTATATGTCATATATATGTTCATAAATTATGCTTAAATATTTAGTTTGTGTATTATTTTTAGAATTTTTGATTTTTTTAAAAAAAAATCAATTATTATTACGGATCCGAATCCGCATTCAGATAGCCGCGGATATCACTATATCTAGACGGATATCCGGAGCCTGGATATCCAGAAGACACGAATCCAAATCTGAATATCAAATCACGGATCCGATGAATCCGGATCCGGATACTTCTAATTTTTCAGATATCCGGATCCGTCCCACCCTAGATCGTTGGCTCCTTGCTATCTCTTGTACCAAGTCATAGTAGATATAAATTAAATATAATTCCTATCAACTGTTATCAACTTATAAAAAAAAAAATTGATAAGAACTTCTAAAAAAAATTGATAAGAACCGAAAGCTCGTGAGCCATAAAAAAACAAACGCATTACATCCATCTTGGCTATGTGTGTTTCTCAATACAAGGACTTATTTTTTATTCCAAGGAAAACAAATATCAAACTGCTTAGTTCCACCGTTAAACCTACAAGGTCCCGTTGGTCTTATCTTCCATACGCACTTTTGGCACCAATCATCGCCGGCAGTATCGCGGTGGTCTCTAAATATGTCGAAATAATATCTTCCATTTGGCAACGCAAAAGAACAGAAAAACAATGTCCTTCCAAAGAACTGACGCTTAAAACTAAACGACCACGACCCACCCGGTTGTAAACTCTGGTCACCAAAATCACTGTCCTTTGATTTACAATGATAAGGCAACGTTACTGTACCACCAATATCGTTGATGATTTCTACAGTTATTTTTCCAAAAGGTTGAAACACATCTTTTGTTGATGATAATGATGGACCGTCTGCACCAGGAATGTCGTTTCTTGTGTCGGCATGGGATAGATCTGTAGCTATGAAGACAATCAATATGAAAAGTTGTGGGTAACGTTTTGAAATATTCATTTTTTTGTGGTGTAAGTATGAGAGATAATGACGTTGTTTGTAGTTGTTGAATGAGTTATATATACAGTAATATTAATGTAGTCGACGATTCTTTATACTTCTTTCCATAATTTTTTTATCCGAATATTCCTTTTTCTCTCTTAAATTCATGCATATGGTCAAACTTTTTTTTTTCGACGCATATGGTCAAACTTTTAAGCCAAGAAACGTTCGGTATAGTGATATTTTATATTTACTCATTTGGTTCATTCCATATTTTTATTTGACATCAATTTATACAAACCTTTAGAAAAAAATCCATAAAACAACTTAATTTACAATTTTTAGTACTCATACTTTTTTATTTCCCAATTAATACCCCAAATAATTATTTAGCTCACTTTAATACACAAACTTTACAACTATACCCAAATTTTAATAAAAAACTAGATCCTGATCGCACGGATGTGCGAAATTATTTATATTTAGAATTTTTATTTTAAAATTTAAACTTTATGACTTGATGATATTTAATAAGCTTTGGTTTGTGAGTGTCCGCATTGTATTTTTTTGGTTTTCGGTTTGTTATTAGTCGGGTTGTAAACTTTTGTTTTTAATTCAAGAAATATAATAACCGTTTGGTTATTTATGAATTTAGGTCTAATTATGGTTTAGTTATTAGAATTTTTGGATTGATTCAAATACTAATGTTAGGAACATGGTAAAATTATGTGTTTAATTCGAACGTGTGGATCTGAAAAGAGTTATTTTTTTGTTTTATTAGATAGCTATGTTTTCGGTTACATTTTCACCATTTAGAGTTGAGTCTGTGTTGTGCACAAGTATTTTTTGATTTTGACATTAATAACAATTTAACCATTATTTTTTTCATCATTTAACCTTTTCTGTTTTACTGAATAACAATTAACCTTTTAAATTATAAAAACATAATGTTTTAGTTTAGTTAAATATTTAGGCGTCGGTACATTTTCCTATAGCATAAGATTATAATATATAAAATTGTATTATTTACTAGTATATATAAAAAATTATGTATTTATTTGCTTAATAAACCTTTTATGTTTTACTGAATAACAATTAACATTTTAAATTATAAAAAACATAATGTTTTAGTTTAGTTAAATATTTAGGCGTCAGTACATTTTCCTATAGCATAAGATTATAATATATAAAATTGTATTATTTACTAATATATATAAATATTTTATGTATTTATTTGCTTAATAAAAATTAATAATAACTATAAAGTGTTCAATATAAAAACATTGTTTTATACTATAGTTTATGGTGGCTTAACTGAACAATAAATTTTATATTATGTAGCAAAACTTTTGACATATTTAGCTGCCATGAATCGATCATGTAATATTGATTTCGCTGAAATTACAGACTTCTACTTCCGAATTAGCTGCCACAATACTATAAGCGTTGTATCCCTGAGACAACTCCATTCCCATGACATTGTTTTTCTTCATACATAAACTTGTTTGATCTTTTCCGCTGAGGAGAATCAGTAGCGAGAAGAGGAAACACAGCGTGGAGCTTATTCTTTAGAGGAGCATGAGACTTGATTATAAGCATAAACTGCAGATATCTTTGAAGGACTTCAAATGCCCTTCACTGATTTCTCTGTAGTACTGGAAAAAATGTTTGATCTGTCTGCATTGTTAAAGCTCTCTGAAATCATAAGCATTCATCAGCTTCTTCAGCTGGGTGCTTCTCTTGATCCTAAAAAACACCTCCTTTCCATCCTGCAAACATCAAGCACACAGTTCTAGAAAAAGAAACAACATGAGCCTGATCTTGACATCAATACATTGCCAAGAGACAATAAAAAAGACTACAATTGTAAAAGTCGTAAAGTAGAGCACAAACTATTTAAAAAAAAAAATTCTACGGGAAACTATTGAAATGGACTGCATATGCATCAGCAAGTATGTATCTAGATAATTCATTAGATTGCTACTCATGTTCACAATGAACGTTGTCACATACTCAAAAAGGATTCATCTTTATTTTACATCACAGTCTACAATCGTATGAACATCAAAAAGTTTTACTTTATCCTTATAAAGATGTACAAACCTTTGAACATGAACAACAACCAACAGCTTTACAAAAACTTAGAGCTAAAAGAATAGGTAAGGTTTCAGAAATTTGATAAAGAATTAGCAAAGTCAAGCAAACTTGTAAACATAAAGAAAATACTCTGCTCAGGTTTCACAAAATATCAATGGGTTTCGGATCTTAAACATAAGGTAAGACCCACTAACACCAAACACAGGAACAGGTAGTACAAAACAGTAATCGCACTTACACACGACATTGAAATAGAAAACCAAAATCTTAGCACAGAAGGAATTTACATGACCCTTGACCTTGAGGTTGATGTGAGCTCCTCCGACTCCGTGTTTCGTGTCTTCTTCTGGGTTGCAAGACATTCTTATTTTCTAAGATTCTCATCTCTAAAACACCTCTAAAAGCAATCATTAATCACCAATTTTGATATTTAGATCGATCCCTACTCATCTCAAACCAATACTCATTATCTCAATGGAACAACTCGTAAACCCAATTCTTAGAATCACAAACACACAAAATCACAGTGCATATTCATCTCCTCTAGTTCAATCGTTAACAATCTTTAGATCAATCTACATGGAAAAACTCAATTTAACAGATCTGGGGAACAACGGAGAAAATGAGAAAGATAGGAAGAAGATGCGAACGACGGCGGCAATGATGGTAGTAAGAGCATCCACATCAATGAACCCACTCTTGGGGGTTCATTGAATCATTTTTTTATTATTAAAAATTTTTTGTTTTCTTTTTGATTTTTTTTTTTTAAAAAAAAAACAAAAAAAAAATCTAGACCAATCCCGAGCCGCCACGTGTTGAACCTCATGAGAGAGGGGTTCACCAGGGTGAACTTTAGGAGAGAGGGGTTCATAGATTTTTGTTATTTTATTATTTTTTTTTCTTGATTTCCGTGTGAACTCCCCCCATGAACCTTCAATGGGGATGCTCTAAGAAGATAAGGAGTTTAAATAAATCTACCTATGAAAGTTGTTTGGACCCCTTTATTTTCTCTAACCATACAACATTATTAGTATTGACCATATTAATAGCAACTAAAACAATATTATTCTCCCCATAATTGTATTAATGTATCTAACTAACAATTTAATACCTTGATAGAATTTTTTATTTTTTTAATCGAAAACTATATGATGATCTCGATAAGAACATTTTAACTCTTAATATAACTTTTTCACTATCAAAGATAACCTCTAACTCATGTTTATTGTATGTTATTATTATTAACTTAGACATTTAAAAAAAATTCGGCTTGCGTCGGTTCTTTTTGGATCCGACTAGGTTCAGATCCAAATTCAAATAGCTATAAATATGTGATTTCTGGATACATATAACTTATACAGCTCAAATCGATTCAGCAATTTAGGACCCCAAAAAAAATTTGAAGTATCTGAAAATCCAAATTTTATCTGAAATCTGACTACGAGAAACAAAAACTAACAAAATTTTATTTGGATGCCAAAATTATATTTCTAAAAAAACTGAAATTTTATTCGAAACCAAAAATTATTACCAAATATCTGAACTCAACATTTAAAAATATATATAATACCAAAAACTTATTTGAAATAATGAAATATACTTAATATACTCAAAATATTTTGGGTATTTTAGATGTCTGATTAGGCCTCAGATAGAACTTAAACTCGGATAGAGACCCGCAGGTCTAGAAAAATACCCAATATGTTTTTAACCGGACCCAACCAAACTGAACATGTATTATTGAATCGGTTTCGATTCAATTTTTTGAGTCCGAGTAAAATATTAAGGCCCAAAACTCTAAGAGAGAGTTACATAAAAACGTACATACAAAATCTCAAATACAATAATTCATAAATTATATATATATATTTTTTAAAAAACTTTTTTGCTTCTATATAATACAACTTTGTAAATTAATATTGTATAACAAACCAAAAATTTGTTTATAATTCAAAAAAAAACGCGCTTTCAAAGCGCGGATCAAAATCTAAATATAATATAGATTGCAAAAATTACAAATAACACAAATTCTTAATCAAATTTTACGTACAAAAATTTATTCTTATGCAAGTCAAATATATATTGATATGTCAAAAATATCATTTTCAGTGGATTAATAACGGTCTTGCATATTCTTTTAAAGGTATTTTTTCCATATGTTTTTATTATATCCTACCCTTATTACGTACGAGTGATCTGTACGACCACATGTGTGACTCAGATATGAAAATACAATGAAAATATTTGATTAGACGAATAACAATAATAGAACAATTTTTAAATAATATGTATATAATAATAATTATAAATTAATATAATGTTTGTTTTTACGGTCAATAAAAAAAATACCCGCACTTCTTAAGCGCAGGTCAAAATCTAGTAAAAAATTAATTAAATAAAATTTGATAGGCTCGTATATTAACCATTTTAAATCTTCGTGTATATCTAGTCAGAACTTGTTTGAATAGGTCTAAAAATTATTATGCCATGGTAAGATTTAAATAGGATCTATTTTAATTGAGTAGATACTAATAAGTTTCAAAAAAAATTAAAAAAAATCTCTAAAATTTAAAAAAACAATTGCTTTTTTTAAAAAAAAAAGTTTTAATTTTTGTTTGAGGAAATCATTAATTAAATTTTCTAATAATTTTTATAACCTTTAAATATTAATTTTTTTTTTTTAGATTCCTTCAAAATTAACTTTTAAAAAAATTTCGCTAATTTATTTACTTTCTTTCCTAAATCTTAAAATAAATTAGGATTTCTAATATTTTTCTTAGATTTGGATATTCTTTAAATGTTTTTTGAAAATTATTTGTATTTTTAATCAAAATAAACAAAATTTGGGTATTAAAAATTATAGTTATAAAAGTTTGTGTATTAAAATAAGAAAAATAATGAGTTAGGGTATAAAAGTGGATATTGAAAAAGTTTGAATATTAAAAAACTTAATGAAATTTAATTGGGATATTTGTAAATTTTCTTAAAGATTTATACAGACAATATGAAAATCAACTTGATATAATGAATCTTGAATAAGGAATAGTTTCTATGGGATTCGCTGGTTGTTGCTGTAAATGCTCTACACATTCAAGATTTAGTCTAAAATCATATACATTAACAAATCAAGTTTTTTTCTTTAAAAAGTCTGTAGCAAAAAATCTCTAATACTTAATTCGGAGAAAAATAGTACATTACAAAATTATAGCAAAAAAACACTACAGCAAATAATTCTATAACTTAATTTTTACAGCCAAAAAAAACATAAACCTACAGATAATTACAATCATCTTATGTTTAGTGTTTTTAAAACTTTGAAGGATTCTACGGTAATAAAATCTAAAATTAAAATCACAAAATCTACAATTAATTTTTTTTTTTAATCTGAAATTTTGAACAAAAAAAACTAAAGTTAAAGCACCAACCAATGGAGACTATAAATATAGTGATTAGAATAATTTCTTTAACTAGGATAAGACCCGCGCCTTGCGCGGAATGAAACTATTATTTTTATTATGTTTTGAAAAATGAAACAATAGTTCGGTTTCATTCGGATTAGAGGTGTTCAATCCGGATATCGGGTTTCGGTTCGGCTCGATTTTTTGGTATTTCGATTATTAAAATATAACTATTATTCTAAATATATATGTACTTCAGTTTGATTTGGTTTATATAGCATCGGTTTTCAGTTTATTCAATTTTATACCAAAAACATGATTATTTAGTTTGAGATCATATTATATATTATACAAATATATAATATGATCATATTTAGAGTCATATTGTCACATAGTCAATTATTTAAAAAATATTATATATTTAAATAAAAGAATTAAAAACAAAAAGGCTTCTATCATCTAATAAAATTATCAAATCTAGAATTAATATCAAAACACTATATTTTGAAAATAAAAATAAAAAACAAAACAGAAGCATGAAAGAAAAGTTTTTATATTCTTACATATTTAATGTTCATCAAACCAATATGTCTTCGATTGAACACAATTCTGTTTGTTTAAAGATAAAAAAAAGTTGTAAAGAATTTCAACTAATTGTTGTCTATCAAATTTATAATCTTTACTTCAATTTAGTTACTGTTAAAAAAGAAAAAGATCAAAATAATAAGTCTAAATTGTAATAAATTGTTAGCTATTTACAAATTATAATTATAATTCAACTCATGTAACAAATAGATATTCATGCGTCGTTATAAATATATACATATTTACATGTTTCAGTTTAATCGGTTATAAATTAAACCATATCCAAATCCTATGGTTTTTATAAAATCACATTCATTCGGTTTGTATAGTATATACCAAAAATAACCATATTATCGATTGTCAATATCTTTTAAAAATATAAAATTAAAAAAAAAACTAAGATATGTAAATCATTGATAACAAAAAATTTCAATGTGAAAAATTTAATAATTTAATAATTTATAAATGTTCTTGAATTTATTGAGGATTCTGAAATTAAAATATTTATGTAATCTTATATGGTATATAGTTTAATCTGTATATATATTTGTTTCATTATTGAATGATACTTTTTACTTATATGGTTTTAAAATCATGTATATTTTTTTATAATAAAATATTAAACTATTGATCATTAATTTTTAACATAATAATTTTAATTGTTTAGTTATTTATTCTCGTTTTTTAAAATTCAAAATATAACCTATACGAAAAAATCTAAAGTTTAATTTTATAGCTAATTTGATTGTTTAATTTATTTTAATAATATAAAATTAAAGAAAAATGATGAAGGATATATAAACTGTTATCAAATATTTATTATTAGAATCATTAAGATATATATATATATATATATATATATATATTAGTCATTTATGGTAATTCCGTAGGTTTTATTTATGGAAATAAAATAAAATATTAATATATCTAGGGGAACAATCATAAATGCTTCTATCATAAATATCATATCATATAATTTGACCAACAAATGTATCTAGCGAAATATAAAAATCGAATGTGGACCTACTTATTTTTCAATTGAATGTAATTGATTACCTAATTGAGTGACACCTAAGCATGAAGTCTTTTTTTAATTATTACAAAATTGAGGTTACAATTTTTTAAATGTTTCTTATTTTTTAAAGAAATTTTTTCTTCTGCTTCCATAATTACTATTAATATTTACGATTTGCATATATTAATTTTTACATAAATTCCGAAGTTAACATATTAAGTTTTACATTTTACATATACACTTGCCTTTACCATTAAGTTTGAACTTGGTCACAAAGTATTTTCCATTTTACATATACACTTCCATAAATTAAAAGGAATAAAGTTATTATAGTTAATATATGCAAATTGTTATCAGTTACCTACTATAATTATGATTTCTTATATTTTCCTTTTCTTCCATGACATGTATTAATGTGTCAAATATAAATTCATATATTTAATGAAGCCGGTTACATGCGTGGGATATATATATTAATGTAAACTCTGTTACATGCGTTACATGCGTTTCTAATTATTTTTCCTTAGCAAATTTCAATTGAACCTAAAACTGCCACGTCAGTTTAATTGATATGCTAATTGATTGACAACTAAACAAGATTACTTTTTAATTATTACAAACTTGAGGTTACATCTTTTCAAATGTTTCTCAATTAATATATAGGGGATTTTTGAGAAAATAGTTTTCTTAAGCCAAATAGATTTGGACATTGTCCCCTTAGGTTAAATCTATTCACTTATTGTCTCATTAGGCTAAATATTTTCTAAATGACAATACTACCCTGAAATTATATAGTTTTAATTAATAATTCGTAATTAGTTTAATATTAATTTAGAAAATATTGATATTTTAATTAATAATTCGGAGTTAGTTTAAATAATAAATTAGAAACTTTTTTAAATATAATAATTCTTAAAGGGGATAAAAAAACTCCTTTCTAAACCTAACCCCCTTCCCCGACAAACACTGTCGTCGTCTCCTCCTCTCTCCCTTTCTTTCTCTGTTTCGATTCTCCTTCCTCTCTCGGTTTCGAAGAACTCTAGGAACCAGAAGTTGTGACCGCCTCTCGACCTTCATCTCGATTCAGGAACCTTCATCTCGCTGTTGCGACGAAGCTCTCCTCTAACAACTACTCTTCTTCTTCTACTCGCCTTCGAGGATGTACTTAAAATTGAATCGAAACACCCCGGTGTTACGGTCGCTACATACGTTTACGAGCTTTATAATGAGGATTTAAGGCCTGGACCTTTGTCTGAGAAGAACTGGGGGATGTTTCATACGAACGGGACTCCGGTTTACACGCTGCGTTTGGCTGGCGCATGATAATACGAATGATAATACGAACAAGACGTTTTGTGTAGCTAAGGAGAAGGTTGATAAGAAGATGCTTCAGGCGGCTCTTGATTGGGCTTGTGGGCCAGGGAAGGTTGATTGTTCGGCGTTGATGCAGGGTGAAGAGTGTTATGAGCCTGATGATGTGGTTGCGCATTCTAGTTATGCGTTTAATGCTTATTAGCAGAAGATGATGAAAGCTTCAGGGAGCTGTGATTTTAAAGGAGTTTCTACCGTTACATTTACTGATCCAAGTATGTGAAACCTCTCTCACCTCTTTGAATAAGAGTTTTAACATTTTTGTTCTGTTTCTAAAACATGTTTTGATTCTCTATGCAGGTAGAGGGACTTGTGTATTCCCTGGAAGGTATACATTCAAACGTTTTTTTATTATTTGAATGAGTCAACATTAACGGTCGATATGTTTTGCAGTGCTAAAAGCAATCAGACACTCGGACACAACACAACGGAGTTGGCTCCTTCAGCGAACTCCACAACCTCTGGATGCTTCCCACACCCTCAAGCTTCTTTCGTTAACTTAACATTCCTCTCGCTTATACTGCTCTTTGCCTTAGTATTCTTGTAGAGACTTGGAGAAAACAACAAGTCCTAGTTCTTGTTTCTTAATTTTAACTTCTTTCTTGCAACATTTAAGATAAAATAGCTCATTGGTTCTCTTCTCTCCATGTTATTAGTCTACCCAGTTTTGTTCATCATCTTTCACTTAAGGGTAGCATGTAGCTTCGGCTCCAGAATCATTGATGGTTGTAACTAATCTATGTGTTGAAAAGCTTGATTCTTTCTTTCTTTGTCAATGCATGCTCTGCGTATTTCACAATGTTTAAATAATAGCTAGCCAGTAGAGATTATTATTCAGAGTCTAGGCAAACATTTATGCATTAACAAATGACTAATTTATTTCTTTATATGTTTTACATTTACATTAACCAATTTGCGACCAACTTTTCCACTTTCATAATCACATAAAACATGAACAAATATACAGAGAAGAACAAGTATGTTTAGCTTTGACAGTAGCAAGTTTGGCGTTAAAGCAAACATGTTTGTTTAGATTTGATAGTCAAAGGCGTCATATGGGTTTGTACCTGCCCTGTAGTGACATCCAAATCAGCATCCTTATCTTGGAAACCAAAATCCTCTATAACAACTTTCTGTAACTTTTCCAGAGAGAACTTCAATTCCAAAGCAAGTAACCTTCCCCCTTTCTTTTTATCAACAGAAAACCTCCAACCTGAAGCTACAACCGATTCCCAAACACCACATGAATCATAGACATGAAACATGGTAGAAATAAGGTAAAGACTGTGAAAATATTGGGGAGAATGGAGAAGATGCGTGAGAACCGTGATAATATTTTGCAAAGATTTTCCTTTTTAGAAAACGTTTTTGTCTTTGAATTTTCCTTTTTTTTTTAAAAAAAAATTGAATTTTAAATATGAAAACTGAATATTTCCTAATATGTTCTTCCTATATTTTCGGATCTAATAATATTTATCCGTAGAATTCATATTCTACTAAAGGTAGAACTCGGTACGAAGTTTTGAAATCAGTTTCTACATGTATTAGAACGTTGTAAGAATGTAGATTCCGATTTCTACTAGTCTTAGATTTAAGTAAAAGTTTAGATTTCAATTTCTACGAGTATTAGAACTCTATGCTAAGCGTGGAATGTGTATTCCAAACTATTTTAGATTCTTGTTATTTCCGTAGAAAACATATTCTGCAATTCGTAGAAATAGTGAAAAGTGGATTTCGTATTCTAATCAGTAGTATACAGATTCTAATATCGGTAGAACAATATATGAAATTATGACTTACACATTTTTAAAACAGGAAAAAAGTATCACTGTATAGATATATAGGGGTTTCATCATTATGTACTATTTTTTTTTAAAAAAATTGGTTCAATTTTTTTTTTTTTAATAATTTCAGAAATAAATAAAGAGCATTAGAGTCAAAAATGGTACAAAATATAATTTAGACTAAAGGGACAATGTCCAAACCTACTTGGTCTAAAAAACAGTTTCCCCTTAATTTTTCTCTTTTCTCTCACAAACTAACTAAACTAAGAACATCTTCAAATAGTGATACTCATTGGAGTTGTTTAAAAAAAGAAGTAAATATCAACCAATCGTGGGCACGTGTCGTGGGAGCCCACAAAATAATACGAGGATTCACTAAAAAGAATCTTTATTTAGAGATTTTTAAGGATTAGTCTTTAATTTTTTGTGAGATTTACTGATTATTTAATTATTTTTTCATAAGGATTTCTCCTTAATGACTACCATTGCGGATGCTCTAATATACCAGTGGTTTTATAGTGAAATATATTTTGTTTTAAAGCACAAAAATGAATAAAATTACTTTTAAAAATATAATGATATCAATAATATAAATCTAAATCGAATTAAGCAATCATAAATAATACTAGATTTTGACCCGCGCTTGAAAGCGCGGAAATTTTTTATGATTTAAAATTTATATAATTGGGTTTTGTCTTAATTTAAAGAATGTTTTGGTATAAAATCAGTTCACCAAAATTTGTGGTGATGATTGTTTTACATTAGTTTTTAGTTTCAGTTTTTATTTTTAGATTTTGTTTCAGATTTTGGTTATTGGTTTTTAGTTTTTAAGTTTCTATTTTTGTTTGTCAGCTTTTGGTTTGTGTTTTTAATTTTTAGATCCGTTGAGTTAGTTTGAACTGATACTACCAACAAACAAATCCTAAATAATCGAACATCTACTTTAAAACTGAAAAGATGACAAAAAAATTTGCAATAGTTTATTTTGTAAATAAAAAAAAGCAAAAAATAGAACTTGTGTTTTCATCTTTTGGTTTTGATTTTTGTTTTTAGATTTGGTTTTTGGTTTTGCTTTACATTTTTTTAAATCAGTAAATTATTTAAGAAAGTAAAAAAATAAATTATTTAAAAGTTACCATGGAAATTTATCAAAATAAATTTAAATGACAATTTGTATTAAAATAAAAAATACATTAACATGTTTTAAAGTACATGATTTAAATATATGATTAATAATAGACAATTTTGTTTAGTTAAAAATATTAAATACCTTTTGGGCCTAAAAATAGTAATTGATTTTTTGATCTATTAAGATGGAAAGTTTATTCAATATTTTTTGGAGTGTTTCCTTAATACTAAGCCCAAAAACCAAACTATATAATTTCTTCTAAAAACAAAAGTAAGACCAAGACTATATCCCATAAATAATCATCGGTTTAATTTAAGTAATGCGGTTCAATTAATTATATGGCTCGTGTTACATATTTGTAACACTCTAGAAAATGTCCAAATTTAAATGACAATTTGTATCAGTAGATAAAAAGAATGACTCTATTTTAATAGAATAGATATTTTAATAGAATAGATAATAAAATAATTATGGGTCAACTATTTTTAATTTTAATTATCTTAAAAGTATCAAAACACATTCACAATTTTTTTTTTGGTTGGGGGATTGCTTTTTCTAATCAATATGCTACAATTTTAACCGTAAGGTCTCGTGTGGTTCTTCAATAGTATTTTTCTCACTAGGTGATTTTCCCGTGCTCATGCACGGACATAAATATTTATAAAATAAATATATTATAATAATTAATTGATATTTACTTTAAATTTAAAATTAATTTATAATTTGTAGGTATAATTTGTATTAACAATATTATATTAATTTAATTGTATATAATTTTAGATATGTTATATTTCGTCAGTTTTATTATTTTTACGATTGATTTAGTTATCATTGAGATATATTAGATTCTATCTATTTCTCTGAATTCAACTATAATCTTTTTTATTCTAAATATATTAAATTTTTGATTAATTGTTTTATTTTCATTTATGTCGGTTGTTATCTTAAAAATATAAGTATATCTTGATTCTAAATTACATACTTAAGTAACTAATAAATTTTTGCAAGCTTATGAACACATATCAATATTTACAATATTTAGATTGATTAGATGGTAAACTGAAATTTATTTTAAATAATTTGAAAAATAAGGATTCTGGTTTGCTTAAGTATTTTGATTATGGTTATATTAAGTTCCACAAACATAAAAACAGAAAATTAAAAATCAAAAGAGTTATTAAGAAAACATATAATTTTAAATATTAAAATATAATATATCTACTTCAATAAATTATATAATGTTATGATATTTTAAGATAATTGTAGTTATTAGATCAAAAAATGTTTATTATTAAAATTCATTTTTAGTTTTGTTTTTAATATCTTTTAAAATATGCAGTAAAAATGGTATTGTTTTGAGAAATTATATTATATAAGTAAATAGAATTTGTATTTTTTGCTGTAATTGTAAGATATTATAGTCAAAATATACTAAAATAAAAAATATTTCTTTCAAGAATACTAATTATAATTTTTTTTGTCAATTAAACATATATCAGTTTATGTTACTTGATTATTATATGTAATCATATAATAAAATAGATATATAAAAAACAAATACTTTGAAAATCTATATATTTATTATTTAAAATTATTTTTTAAAATTTAAAAAAAATATCTCTTTTTCTAATATAAAGATTAGTTGTGTGAACTTTTTTTATGGAATCACATTATATACAAATATTGTTTTTCATCTAAGAAGATATGGTTATAAAGTATTTTATTACTTCAAAATTATATTTTATGTTATTTAAAATATATTTAAATTAAATATCACTATTTTGTGAACTTACCATTTTTATGAAACCATATTTATATATACTTATATTTTCGTTTCTAAATAGTTTTGTAAACTTTATACATGTTTCCTTTTTATTTTATATTGTTATTTGGAAAAAAAAATTAAAAGGAAATAATAATATTTAAATATATTTTTAATTCATTAAGGGTATCATAGTAATCAACCATCGTGAGAGTTAACGTGAGCGCGACACGTAGGAAACTGACTTCTCAAATAATATTATAGAGATTGCACTTAATACAACTGTTCATATGTACATAGAACATAAAAGAATCACAGTTAAAGGTTAAAAAGCAAGCAGGAGGGTGAATGAGGTCAGCTATGTTTGCTAGGCAAAGAAGTGTTCCTCCATGAGCCACGCTTAGTGGCAACTAGCTCCGGTGTCTTATCAGGTTTCTCCATGGCCATCTCTAGATCTAAATTTTCTCCAACCCTGAACTCTGGATGGGCGTACGCATTTCGAAAGAAAGCCTTAAGGTTTAGGTTTGGTTCACGTGTGCGCTCCAGCGTATCTTTGATCATGGCTTCCTGATAAAGACAAAGGTAAAAAAAAAGAAAAAGACCGCTAAGATGGCTCCAAACAAACATCGAAAAGGATTCTCAGTTTATTCTTGACTAACCTTTAAAGAGTATGTGACAAAGGCAGATTGGTAACGGCATTTGCAGTGCATGTGGAACCCGATGGTTAGAACCGGAAGCACAAGAAGAAAAGGAGTAGACTTATGAGCTTGTTTCGTGCTTAGTAGACCCATCAAGAGAAGCTGCGAAACGATCAGTGCGGTCACCACACGCCTGTGAACGTCAGGCCAGAACTTCCCTGCGCTCTCGTACTTTTGCTGATACACGTTTATAACCTGCATGCAAATAAATTCTTCGTTGTTACCTTACGATGCTCCAACTCTTGAGAAGAAAAAAAAGGATTCAGTTATTCGCACCTGATGACGGTACACTATGTAAGCCAGGGCGAAGAAGAGGATGATAAAGGGAAGAAGGATGGGGCTAACTGCTGCATAAACAAGACCAAGAAGGAAGTAGAGTTGTATTTGAGGCTCACCAGTGTTGAATCCTATGGTTCCAGGATCAGTTGCTTCTTCCCTATCTTTCTCTGTTCTAACAAGGAAAGAATTCTTTAGATGATAGATTATGAGCGGCTTCAACCTCAGTATCTCCCCAGCAACTCCTGCCCATCCATCCACCATTATATATGTTACAAAGAATGTCGCTTTTATTGGAATCGAGACGCCAATTGTCTTTGCAATACTGCATAACAAACAAGTAAAAGAAAGAAACATGGTAAATTCGGGTTTATTATGGATTTCTAACTTAAAACCAATTGACGATAAAACTAACTAAGGAACCATACTCGTTTGCAGACTGGTTAAGGAAGCTGTTGAGCTGTTGAAACGCAGTCCCAGTGACTATGCTTCCAAGGAAAACATTGATGAACTGGAACATGTAAAATCTACTTGCGGCTCTTCTTTCTAATGAAGATGTGCTGATAAAACCTTCGAATTTCGACATTTGCATCAATATTCTTGGGAGCAGCATGAGAAAGATCTTCAAGGCAATCCCTGGAAGGAAGCCTTGAATGATGGACTTAAAAAACTTCCTGTCCACATAAGAGAGATTCTATGAGCAAGAAGGGAACAAAGATTGATATTATTTATGGGAGATAATAAACAGAGACATACACTTCTATAAGAGGCTTCAAGAATGGAAAATTCTTCTCTATCCCTTCAATATTGGCGAGTGACTGTACAAATGCTATTGGGATCATGAAGAAGAAGGTGAGGAAGAAGTACGCCACGGCGACTATTATCCTCCTTATCTTAAGGTGGACATATGGCAATGCTAGATTATCATAGTAGATGTCACATGGCTCTGCAGCCCACTCGGTTAGCCACTCTGTTGGATCTCTTGACTGTTGGGTTTGAGCACAAACAGCTGCTCCCCAACGGCTCTTGAAAGACACAAAAGCTGCAGGCACTATCGACTTTGTCCCGGTCCTTAACCTCTGTTTCTCCTCACTTATCTGAAACATCCAAAGTTAGATCTGTCTGGAGATTTAAAGCAAAAAGCATATACAATAGTAGTAGTAGCTGAGATGAACGCTTTACTTCTCTTGTTAGACTCTCTACCATAGACGTGTAGTACTTGATTCCATCAACTTCTTCACCGCAACAGCCAAGAAACCCCATCTGCTTTGCAGACAATAAAAATGAGTCTTGAAGAGAAACATCACTTAAGCTTTTTTTGCAAATGTGAGTTTACGTACCTTTATTACTGGCCTTTTAGATAGATTTCTCATGTGTTTGTTAATATTGTAATCAAGCAGATTCTGCATTTGTTTCCTTGTCTGAACCAATTCCGAGAGTTTGGTTGCGTCATGGACTGCCTGAGTTAAAGAAGATCAAGAACTGTCAATCCGGAAACTAACTCAGGGGATGGATATATATATCAGACAATTTTACCTGGAAAGTAAGGTAATGATCTGGATGGTTGACCTTAAAGAAATGCTCAACAAGTTCACATATTGATTCATGAGGATCTACAGGAATGTTTCTTACCAGCACCTAGCATTGATGAAAAAAAAAAATTCAGAGTGATTCTATCAGAAAGCTAAACTCAAGAGAATCAAAAAGATTCAGAGTTTCATTACAGTGAACTGGTTAGGTCTCCTCTCATCATTTGCAAGAAACTGTAGCCTCATCAAAGCTATATTCTGATACTCTCTTTTCAGCATAAAGCATGTCCAGAAGGTGATTGCATAAGCCATACAAATATGCACCCAAAATCTAGAAGACCAATGAATCACCATTACACTATTGGAACAAAGAACAAATTAAAAGCACCAAAGTTGGAAAAGTATATCTCACCTGTCTGATCCATTTGGTATATTTGACAAAGAGAGCTTATCAATATCACTGTAACTTATGTTAGAATGTTTTAACCCATCCAATCCCTTGTTTGTCCAATTAACAGGCACCATTGTTGTAAAAGCAACGCAAGCTATAGGGAAAAAGATCTTGAGCCTGCAAGTTAAAACCATGGCGTCAAGTAAAGGGAAAGATGAGAGTTTTGTGAGGTTATATTTATATATACCCGAGTAAGTAGATCCTCAAGTAGACAACGGAATCAAGTCCAGCGTGATCAACGAGTTCTGGTTCAGGCATTTTAAGTGCCTCAGGCATCCAGTTGAGGAATCGAACATAGGACCTGAAGTCCAAGTTGATGAACTTGCTTCCAAAGCCACCGGTTTGTATAGAGCTCGTTCTTAAGCCTTTGAGGTACCATTTAGGGAAGTAGACTCTGTCATTAACTGGTTGAATCCTGAGTATTGCAAAAGCTATCAAGAAAGCAATTGATGTGACTATATTGATTGCAGCTGCTACTCCAATCTCGTTTATTGTAGCCATGGGAGGATGAAGATGATGCTATACTCTCTTTACCTTCCTGGAAAAAAACAAACTAAGGAAGCACAGATTCAGACAAAACTTGGGAAACAAAGACTAACAAAGGATAGATTCAGACAAAACTGGGAGTTAAAGACTTTGAGAGTTGATGATGTACGAAAGAAATAAACTTGTAAACTTTCTCTGTTCTGTTCAATCCAAAGACCATCCAAACAGAGACAGGATCCATCGGTCACAGTCACTAAGCACACTGAAGAAACAAGATTTGCTTAAAAGTAAAGTAAAGAAACCAGTTTCGGTTAAAACAAAACAGATTCTGTCTTTCATTACCTTGTACAAGAGGTAAAAGACAAAGCTTTCTTGTTCTTGTAAGTAAAGATTTCTGCCTAAAACGGCTAAGGCAACATAAACTAAAGAAGGAGAAGATGAAGAAATTTGTATCTATGGAGATTTAACGGAAAGAAAAAAAAAGGAATTTTTCTTGCCGGGTTTATAGGAAATATGTAAGAAAATACACTGGATAAAAGATTACTGCGGCGCATTCATTGTTTAAATCCGTGAAGGGAAGAAGAAACTGTTGCGCACTTGGCAAAACGTGAGCCTTCTGTATATATTAACAGGGAAAAAAAGAAAAGAAAAAAAAGATGCTTATTGGTATTGAAAGTGACTGGAGAGTAAATCAAAACCGTGACAAAAGAAAATGGCAATGATATTGGAGTATGTATTGGAATTGTCTCCTAACGTTATTTTTTTTAGAGATTTAGCCAAATACCCATAAAAGGGAGTCAGATTAGTAGTTTACCTATGAGTTAACATTAAGACAACTTTTTTTACAATTTGTTTCGTATCGGATGAAAATGATCTTCTTCAACTCTTATATATTTTTCTACTTGTTACAGAAAAGTCAAAATTCTATTGTCTATATCGGACACACTCTCTCTCCAACGATTCTTTTTTTTTTTGCCACATCTCTTTTTCTCTAAATCTCACATTTTTTCACACATCTCTTTTTCACTTTCATTTTTTTCTTTTTGCACTATTTTTTCTTAATTTTTTTTTAATCTACAATTTAATATGTAAATGATTTTTAAATTTACTCATTTTGATAGAGAAATGAAACTTTAACAATATTTATTTGTTAACATATAATACCTAACGCATGTATTGACATCTACAAAATTTATTAACAACTAACATCTCTGTTAACACTTGTAATACATGTCTTTGTTAACAGCTAACACATCTGTTAACATTTACAAAATTTATTAACAGGTAATGCCTCTGTTAATACATTTGGTACATGTTTTTGTTAACAGTTAACACTTTTGTTGACATCTACATTATTTGTAAACATCTAACATAAATGTTAACATCTTCGGCGATTTTAAAAAAACTTCAATGCTGATTTTTTCAGAATGTGGTGTAATTAAAATAATTTAGATTCATAAGAATAGTAGTAAAATAGTAATAAGTTTTTCTCCAACAATAAATTCTTACACAAAAAATAGAAGGTATTAACATGATAAGAGAGTTTGAGAATGAGAAAGAAAAGGAATCGAAGGAAAGAGAAAGAGAGGTTGTCAATTCTATGGGAAAAAAGAATGTTAGGAGAGAGTGTCAGGAGAGAGAGTGTCAGGAGAGAGAGACAGAGAGTCATATGCATGTAAAAGGAAAGATAATTTCGTCATACAAAATGAATCAGTTACATCATGGACAAATCACTAATATAGACCTCATTTGGGGTGTATTAGCAAATAATCTCTTATTTTTTTTCTATTTTTTGTGATGAAAACAGATTTAGAAAAAAAAATTAATTGGAATTTTATGGGAAAAAAATCAATTGGAATTCTATGGAAAAAGAGAATGTCAAGAGAGAGAGTGTCAGAAGAGATAGAGAGAGTCACATGCATGTAAAAGGAAGGGCAATTTCGTCATACAAAATGAATCAGTCACATCATGGACAAATCACTAATATAGACCTCATTTGGGGTGTATTAACAAATAATCTCATATTTTTTTCCTTTTTTTTATGATGAAAACAGATTTAGAAAAAAAAAATCAATTGGCATTTTTCTGTGTAAGCCACTGTAAGGCCACTCTTGCTGGAAGTCTATAACAGCGTCTTTATAATAAAAAAATCAACAAAAAAAAACTGTTTTTTTTTTTGGAAAAACTGTAATACACTTTTCAAAAATCATATGATATACGTTTCATTTAAGGATCAATTTGACTAAAACTAAAATATACTTTTTGGATAAATATAATTTTATTTGTAGTAATAAAACTTCCATATGGTATTGAGAATCTAAGTCAAAAAAGTTATATAGTAAATGTTGTTGTCATATATTTATTAAGATAAATTTGTGTATTTTCTAACTTATCCAAGCACCTACTGGATGGTTTTCAACAAAAACATTTTACATATTAAAAAGTTATTATATTATTAAATGGATATTTTGTATATTGAGAATCACATTTCAAGTATTTCGTTTGAAATACTAATTGAATATAGTTTCTAATATTTGAAAAACTTATTTGATAACATTACAATATATTTTTATTTGTGAAATATTTTTGGTGAAAAGCTTCCAATGAATTTGCTTTAACTAGTGGTTCAGATTTTTTATTGGCTTCCTGATTTCAATATAATATCTTACGTGGATATGATGAAGATATGGAGCCGCCATGAAGAAAGAGACAGTTTTTAGCGAATGTGAACACAAGTTTACAAAATATCACAACCACTATATTGATATTTTCAAATTTTAATAGTTTTATTCCGGTGAATAATTGAAAACTTTTTGGATCCATACTGCATTCCAGTATCATACAGTGACGGTGGAGTTTGCCAAAATACATATAGAATTCAGAATTAGTATCGTACAAAAATATAGATTATTTAAGTCTTTTGTACGTGTATACTCTAGGGTCCTATCCTCTAAGATAAACTTTGGAATGATACAATAAAATGTTCTTTACTATCTATTATATTAAAATAAAAGTAATGACTTATTTCATGTGTAATTTTTTTAGTTTGAACCTTTCTTAAAAAAATTATAAAATTTTACAAAATATCATTATAATATCTTTTCATATCTTTAATTTTTATTTTAAGTACAAACAAATATCTTTAAAAAACTTCTAACAAAATCTTTTTAAAATCTTTAGAATCTTTTTAAGATATAGTTTTGAAAATTATTTGATTAAAATTTTAATTAGCGTAAAATATAATTACAATTTCAACTTCTTTTTGATTTATAAACAAAAATTAAAATTTATGTAAAATACTTTTAACACAATCCCAAAAATTTGCTTATGTATTATTTAGGTCCAACGTAATTTACTTTTACATATATTTCAAATTTAGAAATAAAAAAATATGTAAATTAATAATGTTACATAATAATTTTTTAGAAAAATATTATAAGAATACAAATTTTATATTAATAATATTATAAGCCACATAGACATTATTATAAAATCAGATAGTATACAACATTAAATTATATTTATTTGTGATTTATTATATAATTTAAAATATTGAAGTTTTAAAATATCTGCAATTATAATAAACGTCAAACTAGTGTCATGTAAGTTTTCTTTCTTTTTATTTTCATTCTTAATGCAAATGAGAACATTGTTAATCCAAGACATAAATTATTTTTAAGAATAATAAAAATATAGATCAATATTTTAGTATGTATATATTAACGATATCGCTATATTATCACCCATACTCAAATTTTGTTATTACTATAATTAACTCCACCACTACTAAACTTTAATATGTTTCCAGTTAGGTATGCGCTTACTCCTTAAATAAACTAAAAACTAGATTTTGACCCGCTCAACCGAGCGGGTGTTTAATTTCGTTTATAAATATGTATATATATATATATATATATATATATATATTTATTTATTTACATCATTATTGTTATATATTATTATTCATATGTTTAATGATTATAAAAGATTCTCAAAAAAAAATGATTCTAAAAGATTTTGTTAGAATTCTTTTTAAAATATTTATTTTATTTCAAATAAAAGAAAGATATCAAAAGATATTGTAACTAAGTCAAATAAAATGTTATTAAGATATATATGAAATATTACTTTCTAGGAATGATCCATTTTAAAAAATATCACACATGAAGAGAAGTTGTGACTTCTCTTTTAATATAATAGATTAGCTTCTTCTTTTTGAGTTAAAACTACTTACTAGCAATGGACACCAGTAAACATATCATCATGGAGGAATGCGTGGTCAAAAGCCAATCTGCTAATTGATGGCAACTTTTATACTATTTTTATTTATATTTTTTTCTTTAAACTTCATTTCGCTAACTTGCAAAGTACAAAAGCTCTTTCTCACTGCCCGATTTTGGACCATAGAAAAAAGTGGATTGAGGAAGGAAACTTAGCAAGTTAGTTTTTTTTGGAACTAAAGCAAGTTAGTCTTATTTTAATAACAATGACAATCCATCATTGTCATTACTCTTGACCTACTGTGTTATACTTTCTCCGCTCAAATGATGTTTTGGATTTTTTTCTTCTTTATTCATCCTATTTCTTCCTTTTGCTAGTAGATATCTAGTTTGTAGGGTGGAACAGATCCGGAT
Organism: Eruca vesicaria subsp. sativa; assembly: GCA_932364175.1. Classification (NCBI taxonomy): domain Eukaryota; kingdom Viridiplantae; phylum Streptophyta; class Magnoliopsida; order Brassicales; family Brassicaceae; genus Eruca; species Eruca vesicaria. The sequence goes on along the minus strand of CAKOAT010092599.1, from coordinate 19,290 downwards.
ATCCGAAAAATTTGAAGTATTTGGATTTGGATTTGGCGGATCCGTGATTTTAGTATCAAGATTCAGATTCATGTCTTCCGGATATTCGGACTTCGGATATCGTCTAGATATTGTGATATCCGCGGGTATCCAGATACGAATTCGGACCCGTAAAAATAATTAATTTTTTTTTAAAAAAAAATCAAAACTTCTAAATATAAATACATAAACTAAATATTTATGCATAATTTATGAATATATATATATATATATATGACATATATTATTATTAATATAATAGTAGAAGAATATTATTAAACTTATTTTATGTATAAATATTAATATATCAGATATAATTAATAATAAAATAAAACATTTAATAAATTTTTTAAAAATACGGATCCGAATCTGGATTTCTGGACTTAAAAACTAAGATATCTATATCTGGATTCGGTTTGCACAGATACAAGATTTTACTATTCAGATTTGGATCCGGGCATCTCCAGATATCCTAATTTCGGAGCGGATCCAGAACGGATCACAGATCGAATCCGGTTTCGACATAAAATTCCAGCCGTAGTAGTTTGTATACATTTTTCTTTGTTTACCTGTTTAGAAAAAGGGGTTAAAAGTTACATGCCAAAAATAATTCATATACAGTTTACAGAATTGTGAAATTAAATAGATGATAAAATAGTATAAAAACATGGACATAAACTATTATTAAACCATTCCCCCCCCCCAAAAAAAAGAAAGCGATAAAATATTATGTAAAGCATTATTTCAAAAAGTTGTCTAGACAACATATATATGTCTTATTTGCAAGACAGAAGACTTGTAGATATGGTCTTCTATATTTTATTATCATATATATTTTATCAAATAAATATATGTATCACATATTTATATACATCACATATTTATATGCATCAATATATGTTACTATCATATAGCTTTTCATGAAAACTCAGCAATTTATTTAGATAAAATGTATTTTTTTTAAAAAAAAATTGTTTTGTATAAGTAATTAGCACTTCAATTTTTTTTATAAAATCAAACTTCACATTTTCTAAATTTTTAATAATATTTCCCTTTCCTTTTGTTTTAACGATTAACTTCTTATCTTCCAGTAAAACAACATAATGATTTTCATAATATATTGATTAAAAATCTTGAGATATAAAGTTTTTTTAAAAACAAAGATGAATTTTGATAGTAACATTTCTTTGCTAGAAAATCAGATGCTTGATTATTTTGTTTCAGAATCTATGCACATAGACATGAAGCAACTTTGTTGATCAATAAGTTGATATCTATTCTCAGTTATGCATAAGTAGTTCTTAATAGTTTATTATCGCACTCAAAGATCATAATTTTATATCTTTGGACCAAGTTTTCTACATTAATATCATTGAGCTTGTTCTTATGCTTCAGTACTTCCTCCATAAAATTCATGTAACTAGTTCTTGAAGATGTTTGTTATCGCCCTCAAAGATCATGCTTTTTTTATATATTTGGGATCAAGTTTTCTGCATTGCCATCAATTGAGCTTGTGTTTATACACCAATTTAATTTTTTCTCATTCTCTAAAATTTCATCCTTCCATGAGTTGGTTACCATATATGTCACATTTTGTCTTTCTATTACATTGAAATACACTTTTCATTTGAGAGGCACATTCATGTGAATCAAGAGAGATTTTAGATTATTTTCCCTCTAGAGAAACGAGAGAGAGAGAGACACTGTAACTTTTGTTAAGCTATAGTTAGTTTCTTTGTTAATTTATAATTTATGTTATTTATTTTTTTACTCCACTTATGTATTTATTTAATTTTACCTCAAATTCTAAAATATATAAAAGAAAAATAATTGTCACAAAAAATTATATATAAAAGTTCTCTATCTTTTAACATCCATTGTCATATATTTATATTAAAACTCTAATTAAATCGTTTTTTTAAATGGTATCGACAATAAATTTATTCTAGAGCATTACAACATTTTTTTGTAGCCACGTGTCACAATGAGAAGAATTTTTAAAACTCTTAGAGAAATATGTTAGTCCAACTAAACATAATTTAATTGATAAAAAATATTTTAATATTATCAGTTCACTGTTTGTTTTACTATAAGAAATTTAAGGCATCAACAGTATATAAAAAAATTATCATGAAATATAAGTCCAATAATGATATACTTTCATACAATTTTACCATATTTGGAAAAAAAATCATTACAAACGTTAAAAATATAAATACCAATCAAATAAATATTTCCAGTTTCTTTGTTATTATCTTGTTTAGTATGTTAATCTCTTCTAATATTTAATTTTTTGTTCAGATTATTATAATTATGGTAATAACTAATATACTTATAATCTTATATTTGATTTTCTATAATTAGATCATATATCATATATAATTGTTTTAAACTATGTCACAATAAGACGTGATCCATATAAAGTTTATAAGCACTCATGTCATTATTATTTTTTCAAATGATTATGGTGATGACACTTAAGAAATTACTTGGTAAATAATGTTTTGAGAATTTACGGAGAAATTCATAAAGCATAAACATAAGCTCAAGAAGCACTCACATAGATAGCCCATATATTGCCTTCTTTGGATGCCTTTTTTCGCTTTATAAATAGAACTCAAAGTGAAAATTTTAGAAATTTAATGAATTTTTTTTGAAGACTTTTTCGAAAAGCCTCTTTAAAACATATTAAAGTTTGCGCTTTCATTTTAAAAAATTAAGCTTCTATCTTAAGAGTCCAACTATATTTTGATTTGCGCTTGAATTTTTATGATTAAAAATGTATATAATTGGGTTTTGTCTCAATTTAAAGAATGTTGTGGTATAAAATCAGTTCACCAAAAATTGTGGTGATGATTGTTTTTTATTAGTTTTTAGTTTCAGTTTTTATTTTTAGATTTTGTTTTAAGTTTTGGTTTTTAGTTTTTAATTTTATATTTTTGATTTTCAGTTTTTTGGTTTGGGTTTTTAATTTTTAGACCCGTTGAGTTAGTTTGAACTGTATTACCAACAAACAAATCTCAAATAATCAAAAATCTAATTTAAACTGAAAATATGACAACTTTAAAAAAAAAAAAAAATTTGCAATAGTTTATTTTGTAAATAAACAAAAGCATAAAATTTAACCTGCGTTCTCAGCTTTTGGTTTTGGATTTTAGTTTTTAGATTTGGTTTTTGGTTTTGCTTTGCATATTCGTAAATTATTTAAGAAAAATAAAAGAATAAATTATTTAAAAGTTACCATCGAAATTTATCAAAAAAAAAATATTATTTAAAATAAAAAATATATTAACATGTTTTCAAGTACATGATTTAAATAAATGATTAATAATAGACAATTTTGTTTTGTTAAAAATATTAAATTTTGGGCCTGAAAATAATAATTGCTTTTTGATCTAGTAAGATGGAAAGTTTATTCAATGTTTTTGGGAGTTTTTCTTTAATACTAAGCCCAAAAAGTAAACCATATAATTTGTTTTAAAAACAAAAGAAAGCCCAAGATTATATTCCATAAATAACCACCGGTTCAGTTTAAGTAATACGGTTCAATTAACTATCTCTATAATATTATTGAGAAGTCATTTTCTTATGTGTCGCGCTCACGCTGGTTGATTACAATGATACCCCTAATGAATTAAAAATATATTTAAATATTAGTATTTCCTTTTTAAAATCTTCCAAATAACAATATAAAACAAAAAGGAAATATTTATAAAATTTACAAAAGTATTTAAAACGAAAATAAGTATACATATAATATATTTTCATAAAAAAGGAAAGTTTACAAAATAGTAATATTTAACTTAAATATATTTTTAAATAACATAAATTATACTTTTTAAGTTAGTATACGTGGGGTTTTTGCAAAACCAACCTAATATTTCAAGTCAAACACAAAACCAACCTCTTTTTTTTGTCCATTACTATTCACTCTTAAAAAACCTAAACTCTCCTCATGTTTCCACTTATTTACCAAATTGCCATTATTTTTAAATCTGATTTTATTTTCGAAAATTATTAAAAACCTATTACACCCTAAACATTTCTCCTTATTTACCATAATACCATTGTCATCAATATTTGCAACCACCCAAAACCACCATTGATGAGCTCTTTAAGCTTGTGTTTATGAAATTTCAACCACTTATTTCACTTTCTAAACAAACAATACTTCATTTCCTCTAATTTACTCTCTATTTTCATCTAAACAATCCTCATAACTCTCATTTTCATAAACACAAACTTCATAATTTCGATTTTATCCACAAGTGAATCGTAAAGGTTGCTTCTTTTGCTCATATTTGGATTCTGGACGGTGGAAAAGCTTGGAAACAAGCTTTAAACCGGTGTCAATGTAACTCTTTACATGCTTTTCGTCATATCTCTGATCTGTATCGCGAAAGTAGACTGTATTATATGTCTACACATACGTGTAGACTTACGATGCAATCTACTTGTCAACGCACATGTTACTTTTGCAATTGACCAAAATAATTTTTTTTGTAATGTAGACCTACAAGTACGTCAACATCTTTACCTTTGAAACCAAAAACAAAAAAATTGGTAGACTTACTAAGAAATCTACATAAAACAGGTTAGATTTGCATTTGACCAAAATTTTGACTTACCATAGTAGACTTTCGTGGAGNAACTTACTTTACGTGTAGACTTCATATGCAGTCTACAAAACTAAGAAAATAACTTACTTTACGTGTAGACTTCATATGCAGTCTACAAAACTTAGAAAAAAAACGTAGACTGCATAAGAAGTCTACTATTTTGTTTTGGTCAATTGCAAAACTAACCTGTCGGGTTATAGTGTAGACTTTTACTGCAGTCTACAGTTACATAGACATTTAGTTCTGTCTACTCGTAGAAAGTCAACTTTGGTCAATTGCAAAACTAACCTCTTTCAAATAAATTTAAAAGTGTAAACTGCATAATAGGTCTACTTCTAAAAGTCAAACTCTGATCGAATTCTGGTCAATTGCAAAACCAACCTTTTAAAAAATGTAGACTGAAAAGTAAGTCTACTCGTATAAAATCCCTTTTTTTTCCAAATACAGAAAGTAACCCGTGAATTTGGCAATCGCAGAAACCAACCTAAACGTAGACCTAATGTTCAGTCTACAACCTGTAAACTGAATAAAACGTCTACAGGTCTGTAGATTGAATATGTAGTCTACCATGTAAAATCTATCAAAAGTGGTTTTGTGTATTATTCATTAAGTTTTTTCAAAACTTTTTTTATGAAAGTGTGTGTTAGTTAATCATAAGTGTCTTGAATGATTTTCAGAAGATAATATGTTATAATTAGGAAGTTATCAAATTTTTTGTTTGTCTATGTTGTTAGCTTAAAATTTGTAGACGTACTTGTAAGTCTATGATATAATTTTATCAAACATGAAATTTTGGTTTGCTAATTATGTAAACCATATTTTTTTTTTGCAGGAAATGGTTCAACTACTTGTTGTATACGGAGAATGAGTGGTGAAAAACTCTAGATGTGTTAGTGTTATGTGTTGAACTTATGAGTTGTCTTATTGCTATGGATGTTCTATTATGTATTAGTGTCTCATTGCTTTGAGTTGTCTTCTATTGGATTTGTAGGTCTTTAGTGTGTGTTGAACTTATGTTATATTTTTCTCTGTCAAGTAGACTTCTTTGTAAGTCTACAAGAAAGAATACTAATAAGTAACAAGCATGAGTGTTGCTGGCTTCTGATTTTTGTAACCAGCATGAGTGTTGCTTGTAGAAAGCTATGAAATTATTATACGAAGACTGCTTCAACAAAACTCTTATCCAAGAAAACTCTATTCCTCAAAATATCAACAAAACCATTACATAACAAAAGTATATTTTTTTTGTATACACATAGTTGAAAGCCAGTATCTCCACATGAGCTAGACAAGCAAATCAGCATAAGCAATGAGTCCATGGCTGTTCATGTTCTGCTTAAGCCTATACAATGCTTGGCTCTCTAGCTGCCTTACCCTCTCCTTAGACAGTCCATAAATCTCTCCTATCTCATACAACGATCTCTGCTTCCCACCATCAATCCCAAACCTCAGCTTGATGATCTTCCTCTCCTTGAGACTCAGTACATTGAGTAGATTCCTTACATGTTTCAATAAGTTTTGCTTACAAAGAAGGCAGGCCACTACACGTAGATGGAAGTAGCACCTTCAGCAAACAAGGTATCCCTTCAGTAGGCAAGGCTCATGCACTACACTATATATATTAGCTACTACTGCAAAACTCCAAGACTTCCTAATGAACCACTAACCAATTTGTGTAGCCGTTCCAAGATGCAATGGACGTGGCCGGTTTTCTGAAGGTACATTGACATTTCTAAAGGAAACTTCATCATCAAGACCATAAACATCTTTGACCTGAGGGAAAAAAACGCAAGTTTTTTTTCTCTAAACTTAAATGCACATGTAAATTGCATATTTATCCAAAGTCCTTGGTTATAACCTTTGATAAGAGCTCGGTAAGATTATCTCCTTCAAACCATTCAAAATTCCTGCCACTTCATTCTCCCCAGAGAAGACCTCCTTCCCCAAACTCTCCCCACCGACATGTCCCTGCATAGTAATTTTTCCAAGAATTGTTTCATATAAAACAATAAAGCTCAAAAGTTAATATTGTAAATAGATGTTAATAATAGTCTCCTCACACTCTAAACTGATCGTCAAACCATATGCTACACTAAATCACCTAACTTATCTGTAAGTGCAAAAATGTAGAGTTTTATTAATATGCAAGACCTGATGCATGTACGAGATGGTTGTGGCTATCGTAAACAATCTTTTAGTTAGGTGTCTTGACAGCCTCCACAGTGGCAGGTTCCAAACCAAAACCTACCTCATTTCCTTGAGTAAGGATATGAGAAGAGAAACCTGGAAAAAAAAAAGCAGACCTTATTTAGTCTGCCACAATCACGATGTGGCCATTAACAAGTACATAAAAACAGAATCCATGCCATATAAGAATAATGCAGGAACATGAGAGATTTAATCGAGTGAGAGCATCAATTATTCCTTCAAAACGTTCAATCCCATATAACTCCGCCTGAAACCAAATAT
>CAKOAT010092488.1:61756-100832 GCA_932364175.1 Eruca vesicaria subsp. sativa | reverse complement strand
CAATAACTCAGCCACTTCATAAATCAAACTCAACTCAGCCACACTATATAATAACTCAGTAACAACATAATCTATAACTCAGACACGTCGTAAATCAAACTCAGGCACAACATACCAGAGAAGAAGATGAGAAGATGATGTCGTAGATACGATTACGTCGAAACTTTTGCGGAGAAGAGGATGTCGACGAAGATGATATTGGAGACGGTTAGGGTTTAACGAGGTCGAGAAGATGATTTATGATATCGGAAACAATGTTTGAAACGAGAGTATTAGTTGTGACGAAGATGATTTCGTGATTTCGTGATTTCGTAATCGGTTAGGGTTTAACGAAAGTTGTGACGGAGAAGAATGTGTCATACAAACTTTTTTTTTGTTCACCGGAGATATGGGACTGTTGATTTTCCAGTGTAACTGTTGATGACACAAATTAGTTAGTGACGTGGATTGTCAAAATTATGATGTGGATTTAATAATTAAAATTTGTATCAATAGTAACATAATTAAACAAGGGTGTTTATTGTAATTTACTAGGAGTCTAAAAACATTCTAGTAATTTTTAGAAAATATATACTATTCTAGTCATATACAAGGTTTTGTGTATCATTCTAGTAATTTTCTCAAAAAAAAAATGGAGTTGGAAATGCTATCTTCTGTTCTTTACTAATTGGACATATGTATCTAGATTGGAGACAATGTATTTCTTACTACATATTGTGATCCAATACTTTATTTATGATATCTTAGAGAGTATGTCCCGAGTTAAGGCAAAGTCCCACTTAACAAGTGGCTACACCATTCATTTTTGCTATGTTTGTACGATTAGTGAATATGATTCCAACAGAAAGCTGAAATACACTGCAGTGTTTAGAAAGAATCTAGTATCTATACCTTAGTTCTCCGTTCATTTCTGAGTTTAGAAATTCTCTTGAATAATCTTTTAATTTTTTTCATAAAATAGTTTTCAAGAGAAAAATGACCAAAATATTTTTTTATTAAAGAGTAAGTATATTTTAGATTAACTAATCTAGATTTAGGATTTAGAATACGGGATGGGGTATTAGGTTTCGGATTTCAAATTTAAAAAAAAATAAAAATAAATATAGCAAAATTTAAAATTAAAAAAAAAAATTATCGTCAACTTAACAGACTCATACTGACTCTGTGAACACCAAAATGGTAGATCTGCATCTATGTAAACGACAAAAGACGGCTGTTTCCTGGCACTTCGTGCTAGTTTATCCGCCTGTGAATTCTGCGTTCTTGGTATATAGATGATCTTTGATTTGTGGAAGCTCTCTCTAAATTTCTTGATATCTTCCATATAAACTGCAAAAGCTGGTCATTCTTCTGATTCCGAAACTATAAATAAGTTATTTTGGTTATTTTGTTTTTTGAAGACTATTATTGTGACAAAAAAATTTTTTTAAAAAAATACTATTTGAGAAAATTGGCAATCTGAATTTGTTATCATCGTTTGTGCGGGTGCATCATAGCTTCCATATTCCGGTGAACATGGAGATATATTAAGATTGATTTGCAGTATGCAGTATAAATTTGATATAATTTGCAATAAAAATTATGTGGTAAAAAACTGTAACTTTTGTGGTGAATTTGCAATAAGTATAAGAGTTTTAATACTATTAAAACTTATAACTGGTAACTTTTGATGTATAAGTTTCAGTTTATTTTTTATAAAATAATTAAAACTATAAACTTATAAATAATGATATATTTTTGAAAAGAATAAAACATTATACTATTTGAAGATAAAAACTAATAATATTTTTTATTTTAATATGTATAAAATAAATTTTGACAAAATAAATTGTAATATATATTTAAAATACAATTACTAATAATATAATTGATTGGTTACCTTTTGTTATATAAATTATAGATTAGAGAAAAAAATTCTATTAAAATTCAAATTAGTGAAAGATACATAAACATATGTATTATATGTATATGTAAATAAAATATCTCATATAAACATATAAATTTATCTAACGTTAATTACCAAACATAATTAACCATTTATATTATAAAATAATTTGTTGAATAATTTAAACGGAAGTAATAATGTTATATATAAAATTGATTAACAGATAAATATTTCGATACAATTGTTGACAATATTTATTAACTAACCAAAATTAAATATTGGACAATTACCATATTTAACTAGTGAAGTGAAGAATTTTTGTTAACTAATTAAGTGAAAATATAACCATAAATATTTAATCACCAAAAGTCTCAACATTTAAAATTTAACTAAAGTAAAAAAAAATTCAAGAAAATATTTGGCTAACAAGTAAATAGTTATATTAAATTATTGATTATATTTTATTAGTTAATACAATACAATACAACTAAACATACAAAACTCTATTGTTATGTATTGTAAATTATTACGTTTGTTTAAAATTTGTAGACGTGGGGTGATTGATAAAAAAAATCCAATACTTTCTTTAACTCAAATCTTACTATATGAAATTTTGGTTGATGTTAGTTTGACATTTGTGTTATTACCGTTACAAAGAGTATAACTCAAAATCGTAACTCAATAATAACTTAAAAACAATTTCAAAAATACAAAACTAATTTTTGATTGGTCACATTTTGATTTGTGTACGTAACTCAGACTAAATCAGTGCTAATGCATGTCACCAATCAAAACCAAAGTTAGCCGCATAAACCTTGGCTTTTTTGAATTTTTATGTAATTGGGATTTGTCCTTTCTTTATTGGGCTCAATGTTGGAAATTTTGATACTACGTTTCATTTTTTTTTCATTTGTCAACTGATACTACGTTTCATTTCATTTTAGATTTGTAAACGTAAGTTAAGAACAACTAATCATCAATATACATATGTAACATATCTATATTTAAACCAATATAAAGTAAATTACAAAATAAAATTAATAATTTACATTGAAAAAACAACATTTACTTTGTAACCAATTTTTTTTCCCTACAACTACATTTAATATGAAAGAGATTAACATAATAAGATATATGGAATGAAAAATTAAACATAACAAGATAAATAAATATTGTTTTCATGATATAATAAAGTATATGCAAATAAATAACGATAGCATATGCAAATAAATGTATATACGTCATGAATTCCAAAAAAAATAGTATAATTGGATATTGATTTAAAAATAAAGTTTGATACTAAAAATTAAGAAGTATAAATTCTCCTTGATTATCTCAACCATCTGATTAAATTCAACATAAAACCATTTTAACCAAAAACTTAAGAAAATAAAAAAAGGTAATCATGAAAATAATAATTCAAGCCACATATATAATCAAATCTTTCCCAATAAAAACATGTGTTAAACAGAGTACACCTATTTACCAACCCGTAGTAAATAAATGTAATTCATTGACTTGCATGTTTCTTGAAAAGTGAATTAAAACTGAAAGGTGTTAGAGATATACATTATGTTTTAGTATTCTAAGACTATCTATTGAATTTAACCTAGAAAAAAATGTTATAAAATACACAAAGGTGATAGTGTTGAAAAGTTAAAAAACAATTTTTTTTTCTTTCTAAAAAAGAGAAAATTATAATTTACTTGCCTCTCCATACATAGATGTTTCATGAAAGATTGTTGTTCAAGATTCTTTGTAAACATACGATTAAATATTTAACAAGTGTGTTTTTCTTTGCATTTTATTCTAATTGTAACATAGATTATTTAAATTTTCCAAAACTATTCACTTCAAATTAATGACTCTAAAAGTCAATGTATGAGATTAATTTAAAAAAATATTTACTTAATCTGTATAAGAATTAATATTAAGAAAAACGTCAACTATTTTGACATCGAATATGTATCAAATGTTTTTCAAGGAAATAATTTGAGATCATTTGAAGCTTTCACAACATATCAATGTCATAACTCTTCAATATATAAAAACTATTGTAGATAAGTAAAATATATCTTATCACATATAATCATTTCTCAAAAAAATTATCATATACATCTCTTGCAAATGTAAACCTAAACAACAAACCACAAAATCATATAAAAATAGTAATTTGTCCCTAAATTGTATTATATTGTGACTCTATGGTTAAATTCCTGTGTGGAAGCTGATAAGCTTTTTGTATGATATTGAAATGGTTAATGATAAGTAATTGTTGAGTTAAAAAAGTAGTAATTTCGATCACAAGAAAAGTATATCCCGCCCGCCCTACGGGCGGACCCTAGTATATGTATATATAGTATGAATTCTTCGAACTAGCTTATTTCAGTTTACCAAATTTAATTTGCTTTGTTACCTCTCTTTATACTCCTAATGCTTTCACTTTTAAGGCCTCTCTTCATAAAAGACTGAAAGTTGAGATTGCCCACTTTCACGGTTTGTAAACATCCTAAGATGTTTTTCAGAATACATAAACTTAAGATTAGAATTCTCTGAAACCGAACCCTAGAAGACCTCCTTCTGTTCTGATACTTGTGCTGGTTTCCATTCTTGTATTTGGCCTTTTGTTTCTTCCATTCATTCAAAGCTTTCTTCCATACTGCAGTTACAAGGCTTCCCAAAAACCATATGTTGATATTCCAATTTTGAACATGAAAAGTAGGCAAAGTTGATAATCAAAGATGAAAGACTGTTTATTGAATAGAAAGACTGTTTTGTATGTTACAGCAGGGCCGTCTAATAACATGTGTAAGTGGAGCGGTAGAACAGGGATCCAAATATAAAAATAAGAAAAAAATAAGGAAAAATTAAGAATTTTTAAGAAATATATAGATAAATTCTGATAGTTTTTTAAAAAAAAATAGATATATTGCTAGATTAAAACTTATAATTTTTAAATAAACATCAAACATAGTTATTAACTTTAAAATTGTTTTCATTAAATCATAATTATATCGTTAATTTTTTTGAACAGGGTCTAAAATTTATTTGAGACGGTCCTGGTTGCAGATACTTCCAAGTATAGACTTACTCGCAAAACATCATTTGTAAGAGACAATACAAGCTCTTGGACTAGGATTCCTCTCTTGGCATATATGGGATGTTTCTTCCAACAGTTTTACAGATCTGTTGGGAGAACAAAGTATATGACGCTGCGAAACGGGTTCATTCATGTAAGTCTTAGAATCCTTTTGGTCTATTTAGTATTTACTAGTGTATTGTTGATCCGTCTTGGTGGTTTGTGCAGGTGCATCTAGCTCCAGGAAGTCAGTTCGACTTACACAAGTACATAAAAAGATCCCTTGAAGATGACTTGAAGCAGCTTGTCAATATCAGGTAACTTTAAAAGTAGAATACGTATATTCTTCTTCTTCTTCTACTAATATAATTTGACTCTTGTTGCATTGCAGCCCGGTCTTGTGGCCATCTGTGATTATTTTCTTGCTTTTGAACTTCCAAGGCTTCAAGATATTACAGGTTGGTAGTATCTGACGCATCTGTTGGAAGAAACATCCCATATATGCCAAGAGAGGAATCCTAGTCCAAGAGCTTGTATTGCCTCTCACAAATGATGTTTCGCGAGTAAGTCTATACTTGGTAGTATCTGCAACCAAGACCGTCTCAAATAAATTTTAGACCATGTTCAAAGAAATTAACAATATAATTATGATTTAATGAAAAAAATTTAAAACTTAATAACTATGTTTGATGTTTATTTAAAACTTATAATTTCTAATCTAGCAATATATCTAAATTTTTAAAAAATTTCTTAAAAATTCTTAATTTTTCCTTATTTTTTTCTTATTTTTTCCTTATTTTATATTTGGATCCATGTTCTACTGCTCCACTTACACATGCTCTTAGACGGCCCTCTTGTAACATACAAAACAGTCTTTCTATTCAATAAAACAGTCTTTCATCTTTGATTATCAGCTTTGCCTACTTTTCATGTTCAAGATTGGAATATCAACATATTGGTTTTGGGAAGCCTTGTTACTGCAGTATGGAAGAAAGCTTTGAATGAATGGAAGAAACAAAAGGCCAAATACAAGAATGGAAACCAGCACAAGTATCGGAACAGAAGGAGGTCTTCTAGGGTTCGGTTTCAGAGAATTCTAATCTTAAGTTTATGTATATAGAGAGGTAACAAAGCAAAGTACATTCGGTAAACTGAAATAAGCTAGTTCGAAGAATTCATACTATATATACATATACTAGGGTCCGCCCGTAGGGCGGGCGGGATATACTTTTCTTATAATCGAAATTACTACTTTTTTTAACTCAACAATTACTTATCGTTAACCATTTCAATATCATACAAAAAGCTTATCAGCTTCCACACAGGAATTCAACCATAGAGGCACAATATAATACAATTTAGGGATAAATTACTACTTTTATATGATTTTGTGGTTTGTTGTTTAGGTTTACATTTGCAAGAGATGTATATGATAACTTTTTTGAGAAAGGATTATATGTGATAAGATATATTTTGCTTATCTACAATAGTTATTTATAAATTGAAGAGTTATGACATTGATATGTTGTGAAAGCTTCAAATGATCTCAAGTTATTTCCTTGAAAAACATTTGATAACATATTCGATGTCAAAATAGTCTACGTTTTTCTTAATATTAATTCTTATACAGATTAAGTAAATATTTTTTTTTATTAATCTCATACATTGACTTTTAGAGTCATTAATCTGAAGTGAATAGTTTTGGAAAATTTAAATCATCAATGTTACAATTAGAATAAAAGGCAAAGAAAAAGACACTTGTTAAATATTTAATCGTATGTTTACAAAGAATCTTGAACAACAATCCTTCATGAAACATCTATGTATGCAGAGGGAAGTAAATTATAATTTTCTCTTTTTTAGAAAGAAAAAAAATTGTCTTTTAACTTTTCTACACTATTACCTTTGTGTATTTTATAACATTTTTTCTAGGTTAAATTCAAAAGATAACCCTAGAATACTAAAACATAACGTATATCTCTAACACCTTTCAGTTTTAATTCACTTTTCAAGAAACATGCAAGTCAATGAATTACATTTACTTACTACGGGTTGGTAAATAGGTGTACTCTGTTTAACAAATGTTTTTATTGGGAATCAGATGGTTGAGATATTCAAAGAAAGTTTGTTCTTCTTAATTTTTAGTATCAAACTTTATTTTTAAATCAATATCAAATTATACTATTTATTTTTGGAATTCATGACGTATATACATTTATTTGCATATGCTATCGTTATTTATTTGCATATACTTTATTATATCATGAAAACAATATTTATTTATCTTGTTATGTTTAATTTCTCATTTCATATATCTTATTACGTTAATTTTTGTTGTTGTCATTTTATAGATCTAGCATGAAAACTATAAAATTCATATACTCAGTTCCTCTTTAATATAGCAGCTTTTTGTTCGTTTTCTACTTCTTTTATTGACTTGGAGTTTGTTGTAGATGTTGACGAATGGTTTTTGGCATACCCAATTGAAATATCGACTGGCCCTTAAATATTAAAAATAATTAGGATAAGATCCGCGCCTTACGCGGAATGAAACTATTATTTTTATTATGTTTTGAAAAATGAAACATAGTTCGGTTTCATTCGGATTAGAGGTGTTCAATTCGGATATCGGGTTTCGGTCCGGTTCGATTTTTTGGTATTTCAATTATTAAAATATAACTACTATTCTAAATCTATATGTACTTCAGATTGATTTAGTTTATATACCATCGGTTTTCAGTTTATTCAATTTTATACCCAAAAAAATAATTATTTAGTTTAAGATCATATTATATATTATACAAATATATAATATGATCATATTTAGAGTCATATTGTCACAGAGTCATTTATTAAAAAAATATTATATTTAAATAAAATAAGAAAAACAAAAAATGCTTCTATCATCTAATAAAATGATCAAATCTAGAATTAATATCAAAACACTAAATTTTGAAAAAAAAAATAAAAAAAAAAACAGAAGCATGAAAGAAAAGTTTTTATATTCTTCCATATTTAGTGTTTATCAAACCAATATGTCTTCGGTTGAACACAACTCTGTTTGTTTAAAGATAAAAAAAAGTTGTAAAGAATTTCAACTAATTGTTGTCCATCAAATTTATAATCTTTACTTCAATTTATTTACTGTTAAAAAAACAAAAGATCAAAATAAGAAGTCTCAGTTGTAATAAATTCTTAGCTATTTAAAAATTATAATTATAGTTCAACTCATGTAACAAATAGATATTCATGTGTCGTTATAAATATATACATATTTACATGTTTCAGTTTAATCGGTTATAAATCAAACCATATCCAAATCCTATGGTTTTTATAAAATCACATCCATTCGGTTTGTATGGTATATACCAAAAATAACCATATTATCGATTGTTAATATCTTTTAAAAATATAAAATTAAAAAAAAAGAACTAAGATATTTAAATCATGGATAACAAAAATTTTCATTGTGAAAAATTTAATAAGTTTATAATTTATAAATGTTCTTGAAAATTTATTGAAAATTTTATGTAATCTTATATAGTATATAGTTTAATCTGTATATATATTTGTTTTATTATTGAATGATACTTTTTACTTATATGGTTTTAAAATCATGTATATCTTTTATAATAAAAATGTTAAACTATTGATCATTAATTTTAAACATAATAATTTTAATAGTTTAGTTATTTATTCTCGTTTTTTAAAATTCAAAATATAACCTATACGAAAAATCTAAAGTTTAATTTTATAGCTAATTTGATTGTTTAATTTATTTTAATAATATAAAATTAAAGAAAAATGATGGAGGATATATAAACTGTTATCAAATATTTATTATTAGAATCATTAAGTGTCATATATATATATTAGTCATTTATGGTAATTACGTAGGTTTTATTTATGAAAATAAAATAAAATAGTAATTATATCTAGGGGAACAATCATAAATGCTTCTATCATAAATATCATATCATCATATCATATAATTTGACCAACGAATGTATCTAGCGACATATAAAAATCGAATGTGGACCTACTTATTTTTCAATTGAATGTTATTGACTACCTAATTGAGTGACACCTAAGCATAAGATTTTTTTAATTATTACAAAATTGAGGTTACAAATTTTTAAATGT
Source organism: Eruca vesicaria subsp. sativa (assembly GCA_932364175.1). Lineage (NCBI taxonomy): Eukaryota > Viridiplantae > Streptophyta > Magnoliopsida > Brassicales > Brassicaceae > Eruca > Eruca vesicaria. Next base: position 91,725 of record CAKOAT010092488.1, on the reverse strand, counting down.
TTCTCCTTTAAGGATTTACATAAACGTAGATCCCTAAATTTGTATAAATTTTTTTATTAAAATTGTTTATATTTCACAAAATCTCAGCCCAGCCATGTCAAGAACCATGATATTTGTTATGTTTCATGAAACCATAATCTAAAGCTAGACTTTGTACTTGGGTGGGTGGTTCTATATTATAGATTTAATATTACATCGAAAAGAAAAACTGGGAAAGGAGGATAAGATTAAGAACTTTTTTTTTTGGGAGATTCGCTCCTGAGGCTGAGAGGTTCTTTACCCCAATTATAAGAAGGCATCTTAATAACGCTTCATTCTATAGTCTTGAATTGAAAAGGAACATTTAGTCCCTTTGATTTTTTCTTACAGAATACATGATGCGAAATTCATTTTACCGTTTACGCACGTAAGACATTAAGACTGGACACAAATACTTGATACTCTGTTTGTATTTGCTATTTGACTCGTTCGGTTTGAAAAAAAAACAAGTATCAAGTAATCTATTTAAACTATTTGTAAATATAAAAAATAAATCAAATATTAAATGAAATTGTAACTATTTATCAAATAATTTACCAATAATTATGAATAAAATTGTAAGTAATTTACAAGTAATAAGTAATAAAACACGTCAAGTAACTTACAAGTTCATTAGTTTTTTGCAAGTACTCGTTTTTAACAAATCAAGTACAAGTCAAAATATTTACTACTCGTGTAAACCAAACCGAATACTAAGTATACCAAAAATATTGAGTAATTTCACTTCTCCTTTGTATTTTATTGTGGGTGTACACACTTTGTAGATAGGCCTCTCAAAATGGCTCGAAACCCAAGTTTAACATACTTAGCTCAGTGTAACGTTTTCTTAACACAACTTAGCGTAACGTATTAAGATTCTTTTTTGTTGGTAAACATGGTAATATAATATAGTAATAGATCATGGTCCTAGAAAATATACGGCAGATGGTTTTTGGCATTATCTATTTTATCAAACAATTTTCTCAACCACACATATCGAATGTTTTGAGAAACATGCGTGTGTTTGGTTAAGAATCATAAGTTATAACAACCAATTACATCAAATAAAAAAAACTTGACCAACGTCTTACTAAAATTTGACAAAGAAACGATTAGTTGAATTGCAAAAAAAAAAATTAAAAAAAAATTGCTAAAGAAAACATAAAAGCCGTTTTAACAAGAGAAAAAAAGCGATTCTGAATGCGATTCTGAGACATAGAGTTTGGCTTCAATGACAATGGAGATTCCACTGGATTTGCCGCCCTCGCCAGGAGAGAATCAGAAGAAAACACTGAGAAGGATGAGATGGTTCAGATGGAAAAGAAGTTGGATCAAAGTTGGGTTAAGGTGGCAACTGATAAGAAATCGTTGAAGAGATACGAAGTGGAGATTTTGGATAAAGGGAGAAGCAAACGGTGGTGATTCTGGATGAGGTGATTTCTGAATCGACTCTATTATGGGATGATTTTGTTATCGGAAAGTTTTTGGATCGTGCGTCTCATGTCGCAAAAGTCCACATGGTTATGAATAAAATCTGGAGGTATGGTGACTTACAAGCGAAGGTAGAGGTTTATGAGGTGAATGATACGACGATGAGATTCAAAGTATCAGATCAAAAGGCTAAGGAGAAGATGATTTGACGAGGTATGTGGAACATAGTGGAGGTTCCAATGATTGTAACGATATAGATTCCACAAAGCGAAGAGGAGAAACAAGAGGAGGATTTCATTCCTATGTGGATTCATCGCACGAAGGTTCCATTGCATAGTTCTCATGGGAGGGCCTTAGTGTTTTGGCTAGTCCTGTTGGATTTCTAGAGAAGCTCCACCCTGAGACCCTTGCTTGTAGAAGTTTTGAAGTTGCGAAGATATTGGTGAAAGTGGATGTTTCGAAACCTTTACCGAATGGGATGAATTTTACAAGTAAAGGAAAGGAGTTCTTGGTGGAAATTCATTATCCTTGGCTTCCAACAAGGTGTAGGCTATGTGATAAATGGGGTCATGGAGAGAAAGTATGTAGTTTAAAAAGAAAAGGGAAGAATCCAGAAGAGAGGTCTGAATCAAAATTGAAGACTGTGAAATGGGAAAATGTAAGCAAAAACCCTGATGAGGAAAATAATAAAGACAAAGGCGAAGATTCTGCTGAAGGATCAACTAGTGCTAAGTCGGTTGAGATAGATAAGAGAGGAGATAGATAATGAAAAAGATGCAGAGAGTTAGTCTCAGGTTCCACAAGGGCAAGTGGGTAGATCACAACCAAGTACCCAAAACATATGGAGTCTGGGATACAAATCTCCTCATCTAAGTATACAATTCTGAATACTAATGATGAGGAGGAGGAGGGTGAATTAGTGGGAGAGGAAAAAGAAGAAGTTTTGGTTGGAGAAGAAAATATGGGTGAGAAAGTTGAGATTTTTGCAGAAGATGTTATAAAGGATGGTCTGTTGGAAAGAAGTAGAGGGAAAAATAAAGCTGCGGGGCAAAGAGGAATGAAGAAGGGACAGAAGGCTAAACCTCGGGATACAAATCCTGTGAGTAAACGGTTTTCTCATCTCAATAACTAATATGGCTGGGTTCTTTTGGAATGTGCGCAGATTTAATAAGTTGTTGAAGCATTCCGTGGTTAAAGAGTGGATCAATGGTCGGGAGATGATGTTTAGTTGTGTATTAGAAACAATGGTAAAAGAAAGGAAAGCTGAAGAGATACTAAGTTCGAGTTTTGGTGATTGGTCAGTTCAAAGATAAAGCTTGGGTTCTTATGGGAGATTTCAACGATATTCTTGAAGGGGATGAAAATATGGGTTTTTTGAATCTTGGTAGGCTCCCAAGAGGTATGAGAGATTTTCAACGTATGATGCTTCATTGCAATATATCTGACATGGGATATTTGGGGCCTCTTCATACATGGTGTAACAAACGGGGAGAAGGGGTTAACTGTAAGAAACTTGATAGAATTTTGCTGAATGGAGCTGCTATTAATAGATTTCCAAATAGCTTTGCTATTTTTGAACCAGGTAGATGTTCTAATCACTTGTGCTGTGAGATTCAGTTGTTGCCACCTACTCAGAAAATTAGGAAGCCGTTTGAATATGTGAATGATATTGGGAGTTTACCAAACTTCATTCTAAGGTTAAGGGAGTATTGGAGGGAGACTGGGGTTCTTTTTCATTCAACCTCAGCAATGTTCAGGTTCTCAAAAATGCTGAAGAATTTAAAACCTATAATTAGAGAGTTGGGAAAGGAAGGGTTGGGTAACTTGACGAAAAGGACTCAAGAGGCGTATGGTATTTTGTGTGAGAAGCAGAAGAATACTCTGGTTTCTCCATCTGAAGGAAATGTACTTATGGAAGCTGAAGCCTATGAGAAATGGTTGTTTGTTGCTGGTTTAGAAGAAGAACAGCTCAAGCAGAAGGCTAAGTTACATTGGTTGGAAGTGGGAGATCTAAATAATAAAACGTTCTATAACTCTATTAGAGCTCGTAGAGCTCAGAATGCCATCCGAGAGATACGTTGCTCAAATGGTAGCAGGCTATTGAATCACGAAGATATAAAACTGGAGGCTGAAAGGCATTTTTCGGAATTCTTGAATCAGAGACCGATAACTATCAAGGTGCAACTGTTGATGAGTTAAAAGATCTTCTGCAGTATAGATTCTCTGAAGAAGATGGTAGATATCTGGATGCAGCGCTCACTGAAGAAGAAATTAAGAAGGTATTGTTCTCTATGCCTTCTCATAAATCTCCAGGCCCTGATGGGTATCCGTGTGAGTTCTTTCGTGTTGCTTGGCCAGTGATTGGACAGGATTTCATTGTGGCAGTCCAGTCAGTTTTTAAATATGGGTTCCTCCCAAAAAGAGTCAATTCTACTATTCTTGCTTTAGTCCCGAAGAAGGTAGACTCTTTAGAGATGAAAGATTTTAGGCCCATTGCCTGCTGTAACGTGTTATATAAAGTGGTCTCAAAGATTTTGGCAAATAGACTGAAGAGGGTTCTGCCTCAGATCATTTCTGAGAATCAATCTGCATTCATCAAAGGAAGGTTATTGATGGAGAATGTCCTATTGTCTTCTGAATTGGTGAAAGATTATCATAAAGACTTGATTACGCGCAGAGGAGTGATGAAGATTGATATATCCAAGGCATTTGACTCTGTTGAATGGTCTTTTGTATTGAGAAGTATGGAGGCGTTGGGATTTTCGGAGAAGTTTGTAAGTTTGATTAGATATGCATATCAACAGCCTCTTTTTCAGTGCAAGTTAATGGTGATTTGGCTGGATATTTTCAAGATTCCAGGGGATTGCGTCAAGGTTGCTCTCTCTCTCCCTATTGTCCATGAATGTGCTTTCAAAAAAGATTGACAGAGCAGCCAAAGATAAGGTCTTCAAATATCATCCTCGTTGTAAGTCGCTTGCTCTTACACATCTTTGTTTCGCGGACGACTTAATGGTCTTTGTGGAGAGGTCTAAAGAGTCAGTCCAAGGAGCTTTATCGGTGTTTGACATCTTTGAGAGGTGGTCTGGATTGAGGATAAGTATAGAGAAGTTTACATTATACTTGGCTGGAGTAGAAGAGGAAGATGAGAGCAGGATTTTGTAAAAACTTTCTGTTTGCTAAAGGAACTCTCCCAGTACGCTACCTTGGGTTACCGTTGATGACTAAAGCTATGAGACATCAAGACTATTTCCCGTTAATTGAGAAGATCAGGCGTAAAATTAGCACTTGGAAGAACAGATTTCTTTCTTATGCTGGAAGACTTCTACAGATTAAAGCAGTGATAATGAGCATGGTAAATTTTTGAGCGTCAGGTTACCTTCTTCCAAGCAAGTGTATTAAAGAGATAGAAAGTATTTGTGGAGCCTTGCTTTGGACTGGTCCGGAATTGAAAATCACAGGTGCTAAGGTGGCATGGTCTACTGCCTGTCGAGTGAAGAATGAGGGGGGTTTGGGAATTAGAGACCTCCGTGTGGTCAACAAAGTAAATGTGTTAAAGCTTATATGGAGATTGCTTTCGGGAACATCTCTATGGGGGAAATGGATTAAGAATAACTTGCTAAAACATAAAAGCTTTTGGGAGATTAGTGAGACAACTCAGGTGGGATCTTGGATGTGGAAAAAGATAATAAAGATAAGGGACATTGCAAGAAGTTTCCATAAGAAAGTCTTGGGTAATGGAAGGCATACTTCATTCCGGTTTGATAACTGGTCTGATAGAGGCGTTCTAATCTCAGTTTTGGGTGACTGTGGTATTCTTGATATGGGTATTGCGAGAGAAGCTACGGTTGAAAAAGGTTTAATGAGAGTCAGACGTAGGAAGAGACATAGTTCCTTGTTACTTAATGATATAGAGGCAGAGCTAGTGAATGCTAAAGAAAATCTGAGAGCTGAAGTAGAAGATATGAATGTGTGGCGTAAAGGGTCAGGGTACAAACAACAATTTTTCACTTACGGTACTTGGGCACTAATGAGAACAAATGAAGAAAGATGTGAATGGTCCAGAGGGATTTGGTTTTCACATGCGACCCCAAAGTTTGCTTTTGTGGCTTGGCTTGATGTCAAATGCAGACTGTCGACTATGGATCAAATATCTAAGTGGGATCATGGTGTTAATGGAACTTTTGTGCTCTGCAAAAATGTGCCGGAGTTTAGAAATCATTTAATCTTCGAATGTGATTTATCTACTCAGATTTGGGAACATCTCACTAAAGGCATTTTGTTTAGCAACTATTCAAATGTCTGGCATAATGTTGTGTCCATTATATCGGATGATAGTATAGAAGAGAAGAAGAGATTATGTTTCCGATATGCTTTTTAAGCGGCCATACATGCTATATGGAGAGAGAGAAATAAGATCATACATAGTGAGAAAGCTCTGCCTATTGCAGCTGTTATGAAGATGATGAAGAAGGGTATTAGAAACAAACTGAATATCTTGAGTTCTAAGGATGTGAAGAGATGGGAAAAGGGTCTTCAATTTTGGTTTAGTACTTCATTTTAAAATTTGCAATAGATTGTAGATATTAAAGAGGTTAAAATATGAGACATGATGATGTAATAAGGTCACACATGATGTAATAAAGATTTTTGGATGAAAAAAAATTAACATGCATTTAAAAAAAAAAAAAAAAACTTGTCTCATAAAATAGTTTCATCTTTTTAAAACACAATATCTTCCACTGAATTTCGCATTTTCCATATGAAGCTATACATGTGCATAATGGAATATATGCTAAGTTTCCTATAATAAAGGTAGCAACCAAATTGAGTAGTTTATTTCTTATTTAATTAAATACATGCATATGTTTCAGTTCGTGCATTTTGAAAAAGTTTCCATGGTGAAAGTTTTGAAAGTAAGGAAAAAGAGAAAGAAAAACACCATATGAAATAGCATTTTACATTACAAAAAGTATAGCCTTACTAGGCTACTAAATTTTGATTTACGTGATTGCGTGGAATAATTTTCATTTGTATTTATTAATTGCTTTTATAAATTAAAAATTAATGATTTTGTTGTACTATTGAATTATATATGGTGTAAAATAGTGTTAGTTTTAGATAATGATATTGGATTATTTATGAATAAGAAAAAGTTAATTTATTGTAATTTTGTATACTAGTTTGTTTAATATATGAATTTGTAATAACATTAATTTAAACAAGCTGTATCTACGGAAAATCTGAACTATTTTTTAACCCAAAATTGTTACACAAACAATTTACATATTCTAAAACATGCATGTATTCGCACCCCGTTATGAGAATTTTGGAACATATATTTAGTTAATGGTTTGTTTAATGGTTAAAATTTTTAGAAACATTTATATACATTTTGCATTAATCTAGAAATGCCATACAATATATAACAAATCTGCAAATTATTTTATAAAAGGTTATATATATATATATATATATATATATATATATATATACTAAATTTGAGCATATTATTTTGTAAGTAAATCTAACATTTCCAAATTTCGAGTTTCTATAGGTACTAAAATAATTATGAAACATAAAACTATAAAGATTAATATACAAAGTTATACAAAACACTGTAAATATTCTTATGCATTTATTATAAGAATTTATAGTGTTTGAAGTAAAATATTTAAAATTTACTTACTAAAAATATATGCACTTAAGTTAAATATATTATGGTTTGTAAATTTTTGTTAGGTTAAGTGTTAACCGAAATCAATATATTTGAATGGCTGAATTTTTAGTAACCGAAATTTTAATTTTATAATATTCTAAATACTGTTGTAATGTTTTGTTGGACTATTTTATACTTAAATGAAAACTTTTATTTATTAGTATATAAAAGGGTTTTAGTAGATTATATCGTGGTATATCTTAGCTATGTCTTTACATCATCAATTTTTCGTTATAAAAGCATTTAGATTACAACACGTCAACGTCATATTGATTTCGGTTAACACTTAACCTAACAACAATTTACCAATCATAATATTTTAACTTAAGTGCATATATTTTTAGTAAGTAAATTTTAAATTTTTATATGAAGTATTTTACTTCAAACACTATAAACTCTTATAATAAACGTAGAAGAAATATTTATTGTATTTTTGTATAGCATTTTATTTTTGTATAGTGTTTGAGCTAGTAAACTTTGTATATTTTGTTAAACATATATATTTATATTAATTTAAAAATATATGCACGTAAGTGAAATATATTATGGTTAGTAAATTTTTGTTAGCTGAGTGTTAACCGAAATCAATATATTCGGATGAGTGAATACTGTATTTATAGTATTCTTAATAAATGTATTTATAGTATTCTAAATACTGTTATAATGTTCTGTACTATTTTAAACTTAATGAAAACTTTTTACAGTATTATACATAAAAGGGTTTTATTAGATTATATTGTGTTATATCTTAGCTATGTCTTTACATCATCAACTTTTCTTTATAAAAACAATTGGAAAAACCCGCTCGTAGGATGGATAAGCATATTATAAGTAATTGAAAATAATTTCAAATTCAAAAAAAAATTTGATATTTTCAATTATTTTTTTGTTTCTATTTTGCGCTAAGAATTTAGCAAAATTGTGAGAGTAATGACTATTAAAAAGTAGTAATGTATTTAAAAAATAATAATCACACTGTGTGAATAGTTTAATATTATATAAATTCTTCTCGAGATCATTTATTATTAAAGGACAAAATGTTTCGGATCACACAAATTCATAAGTTTTGAGCTAATATAATTAAGTACAAAAAAATACTTATTTGCTAAAGTTGTATGATGATAGTGTTCATTTTTTATTGGAAGAGATAAGAAAAGAATGCCAAATTGAATTGAAACCCAGGTGACATATTTTGTTACTTTTCTCTTATTTTTGGAGTTTTAAAGGTTTTACAAAAATTTAGCAGAATACGATAAACTAAGTTTTGTTTTTGTCACTGATATTTTACTAAACTTTTATATACAGTATTATTTCTTCCATTTCACAATAGTTTAAAATAAAATCATTAATATTAAAAAGTTGTTATCTTTTCAAACATAGTATTTAATTAATAAATTTTATTAATTACAAAATAGCATTATTTGATTCGTCACATTATATCCATGTAAAAGTTACCTAGATGTGAGAAACATACTTAAAGTTTGAAACAAAAAATTTCTTAATACTATTTACAATCCAGTACTACAAGAAACGGAGGGAGTAGTATATAACTTTGATGAAAATACATTATTTAACTTGTTTCGTTAATAAATACAAATTTAATAAGAAACTATAGTTTGCAAAAGAAATGAATGATTATTAGTGAAATAAATCGAGATATAAACCCGCATTTATTACTTTGTATTTGTAACTTTAAGAATTATTATTTTCCGGTAAAAGAACTATTAGATTTATTAATCTAAGTAATCCATAACCAGTTATTGTTGATTTTTGGTATTTCTTTGAATTAGGTTTTAATTTAAATGTTAGTATTAAATAACGCTATTCAATAAAATTAACAAAATATCAGATCATACCATTGTAAAGTCATTTATACATTTATTTATATTCGATCGATGAGTTATGTCGACCACTCGCGGTGGCTTTCCTCATGTCAGGAATCATAGGAATCGTTTCGATTTTTTCATGCGTACAACAGAATTGGCGGCGATTGAGGCCACAATACGATTTCTTTATCTAATCTTCAGTTGCGATTCACTTTGTTCATCATTAGCTGATGCCAAAGACGTTTTGGTTAATCAGAAATATTTAAGGTATCTTTTTAAGAATCTCAACAAAAATAATAAATGCTAGATGTAGAGACTTTACGAAGAAACTTAGTAGTTATCTCATATGACTTTATTTATATATAATGATTTTTTAGGAAAACATATTGAGTTGAAAATGCAGCAAATAAGTATAAAAAGTGAGATTCATTGAATAATGTTTTTGTTTTTGTCACTGAGATTTTGTAAATGTTTGTATCCAATATTATTTATTCCATTTCACAATAGTGTAAAATAAAATCATTAATATTAAGAAAATTATTATTTTTTAAAACATAGTATTTAATTAACAAATTTTACAAATTATAAAAAAAAACATACATTATTTGATTGGTCACATTATATCCAGTAAATGTATAAATTATGTAGATGTGAGAAAATTACCTATATTTTGAAACAAAAAAAAATTAATACTATTTACAATAAAAACGGAGGGAGTGGTAAATAGTTTTAATGAAAATATATTATTTAATTTTTTTTTAATAAATACAGAATTAAGAAGAAACTATAGTTTGCAAAAAAAAAACTGATTATTAATAAAAGAGATAGAGCTATAAAAGAGACATTTGTTATTTTGTACTTCTAACTTTAAAAATTATTATTTTCCACTAAACAAACTATAGGATTTATTATTGTAATTAATTTAGAACCAGTTATTGTTGATTTTTATTATTTCCTTAAATTGAATTTTAATTTAAGTAAGATGAATTGGTTACATGACATTTTCATATGAGAGAAAAATCTACTTTATATAATAAAATTACATCTACAACACGTCAACAGCCCTGTTCGTTTATAAGATGCGTGATCGGCGGTTGCGTCAAAATAATACACGTGTTTTGTAAAAAACATCAACCGCCAACAAATTTCAAAGACAAAAAGATGCAGAGCCGCGGATGCAGCTATTTCCAGCGTTAGATTTATCAGTTTTTGTTGGCCACAGCGGCTAAAAAGGAAGTAGCTTGTTCCCCGTCAGCCGTGAATTTACCATGAGAGTAGTTGTAGTTTCTTGATGCAACTCTAATCACAGCGTCAGAGAAAAGAACAGCACTAACGTCATTTTGAAATATATACTTCTTGCAATAGTATCACCATCAGACATCATAATCCGATCATTAAATTCGAAACTTCTTTACAACCAACGGTACTCGTTAATCGACATTATTTACTTTAATAAACATAACACTTATGTACTTTGATATTCTTGAAGACTTTTTAGGTTAAGTTCTTTAGCCTTCTTAATCATCTTTATATTTAACGCTAGAAAATTGTATGATAAAAAGATCAAACATTTCACAAATGTCACACATATAGACGATAATATATTTAAAACATATGGAACGTACACCATTCAAAGTTTCAAACTGCAATATTTAAGATCTTACATACACATACATCCTTAATCTACAGCTAATTACCTTCCATATTCTGGAATCTGAAACCCAAATATCATAGATCGATCACTGATCTACCACTCTATCGATGGTAGTTTATCGACACGTCAAATTCCTTTGAACTATCAGTTCCAAAAAAAAAAATTGAATAAAACATATAGCATCCTCTTCTTTTTTGCTCACTCTCAGATTCTCTACCCGAACAATTTATAGTGTGTATATATAGACCTAAAGAAGAGACCAAAGAGAATTCAGAACACAAGCTCGAGTCATATATTGAAAGAAATATACGTGTACTAATATTAAATTATATATAGGGTAAATAGTTTAATAATATAGAAATAAAATAAAGTTTTAAAGAAAAGACACTAATCTGCGTCTTTGTTCTGCGTACGTTAGTGGGTTCACATACACAGTTGATGGGAAGAACTGTGATCACCAAAGCACCAAAGCTGTTCTTAAGGTAAATGCCACAACTTTTGTCATCATTTTTTTTCTTTCAGTAATCAAATGATATATATTAACCGCGAAATACATCATAAAAGCTTAAAACGACCACTACTAATCATGTGTTATTTCTTAATCAATAAACTATGAATTTCGTATTTTGTGTGTTTAAACTTTCTTACAATAAAACAAAGATTACCACTTAATCAAGACCAGATTTGGGCTAAACCGGATGAAAACTTGACCTTGGACCCTCAAATTTTTTGAAGAAAATTACATGTACATAGATTCCAAAAAAAAATTTAGGCTCTTAATTAAATCCATAAAAATAATTTAGGTGAAATCTTTAAAACATTACCTTACGCTTCCTAATTCTCAGAGCCGGCCCTGACTTGTTCGATAAAAAAAATTTTAAAAAAAAATTATAAACTAAATTTTACCAATTCTTTTTTTCAAAAATCCAGCTTTTATATACTAGGTAGTAGCTAGGGTTGGTGTTTGAAGAAAAGCTACGTACGTAGTAATTAAGACTTGTCATCATTACGTGAAAAATAGAATAGGTCTTTGTTTAAAAAAAAAGATGTAAATATAGTATTTTGCTATTGATTTAGGAGTTGGAAGCAAGTTCAAGGACGTGCAGGGATAAGCAGCAAAGCTACAAGTTCAAGGACGTGCAGGGATGAACAGTCATAGCTTGGGAATGGTCACCTTATTATCATACGCACATGGCTATTTATACTTTTGTTTGTTACTTTCAACTTTTTGTATTTCCTATTTATATTTAGCTTCCTGTACAGTCACTCCCACAGGCCACAGCCTCAAGGCCACTTCTATTTCATGCAAGGTAACCGGTTAAAACATCTTAAGTGACGTCGTGATAGATTAATTGATAACTTTTTCGGGGAAAGCATGTATTTAATACTATGAGTTTTATATATCATTGGTATTTGGTATGGAATATTACGACTAAAATGCTGCATCTTATAAATAAATGCAGTGGCCATACTAGTTCGGTTTATTATGAACGATCTGTTGTTGTAGGGTAACAATGCTACTTGGTCTAAAAGTATAATCAAAATATAAGTTTGATAGGTGGTGGCCGGCCGGTCGGTACTCTCCTAAGTGCATCCCAAAAACGAAGAGTTGTAAAGAATGATTATTCAACGAACTGGGTTGCCCTTAGAGATGGGTAATATACAAGTCTTAAGGTAATAAATTGTACAACATAACTGTCCACACTTCAGAATAGCAGTAGACAGATCAATGAATGACTGAAACCCACCCATTTCGTTTAAAATGTTTTTCTATGTACAATCACTTCCCAATCTTTGCCGACATTTTGTTCAGTTTAGCGTGCGGTTAAAGTTAGTACAATTACATTTAATTTAGTCTTAAAGTGCTTCACAAGTTTAGGTGCCATTTTCTTTATATCTCAAGTCTAACTTCATCTAAAACATTTTCTTCTCTGGGACTTTTTTTTTTCTTTTGCTTAAATTCTTTTCTGGGATATATGAGATACAAAAATGAAGCAGAAGTTCATGATCAGTTGATCATATATGTTTCTAAGTTCTAAGAGCATCTCCAACAATGACACCAAATTTAATGTTGAAAATACACCAAATTTGGTGTTTTAGTGTCAAATTTTTATTTTCATCTCCAACAATTACACCAAATGTAATATTATATATTATTTAAATTTTTAATAATATTAAAAAAAAAATCATTAATAAATATTTTTTATCAAACTTTGATATTATGTTTGTTTAATTTTTTAACTATATTAGTTAGTAGCACAAGTTTAATTATATTATAAAATAAAATATCTTAATGTAAATTTAATAGTATAAAAGAAAATTTTAATTATTTACTATTTAAATCTAGCTTATAGTATTACTTTCTATATTTTATAAAATACTTTAAATTTCTATTATTAAAAATAAAAGATAAAAATTCTATGAATTAATTGAAAAACAAAAAAAAATTGTAAGAAAATCAAATAATAGAGTACATTTATTTTTATTTACAAATTTAAATTAATTAATAGGAATAATTGAACTATATTATTAAATGAAACATAGTAAAATATGTATTTAAATATTTGGCAATTTGGTGGAATTGTGTAAAATTTAGTGTCTTATTGGAGATGGTTTACATTATATATGGTATTTTGGTGTCATTGTTAGAGATTACCTAAATAATCTTATCTATTGCGGCATATTGCGAAATTATTATAGTGAACTGTGAAAAAGACCAGTTAAATAAACACCATTGCTAAAATATGAACTACTTTATTTTTTTAAAAAAAACATTAACCATGTTTATGGTGAACATTTAATTAATAATAAAGATTTCGTATCACAGTTAAAGTGAGTTAGAGCAATTCCAATGGTGTTACCCACTATTGAAGTCCTTAAGGATAAAATTTTTTTTTTTGAGTAGTTAAGGATTCTAATCAGAAATAGCCCTCCAATGGTGTTACCCGTTATGGAGTCTTTAAGCATAAAATATGTTTTTTAATTTATTTATTTGTAAAACAATTAAACATTTAAAATTTATTTATTGAAAGAGTAAATGTGAACATACAATAACTAAACATCATCATCATTACCAAACTTGTTCCAAATATTTTCGATCAAATCTTGTTTCAGTTGTTCATGTATACGCCGATCACGAACACGAGTCCGTACGCCAAGCATGTTACCGAGATTTGTAGGCATATCGGTAGAATATGACATATCCACCTGTGAACTTCTACTCGAGTCTCCTTCTTCAAATTCGGATGTATCATACTGAGTGTATCCATCGCGTTCATTTTCTACTATCATATTATGCAGTATGATACATGTTCGCATAACCATACCTATTTGTGTCTTGTCCCACAAAACTGCCGGGTTTTTCACTATCGCAAATCGAGCTTGCAATACTCCAAAATCACGTTCCACATCTTTTCGGGTTGCTTCTTGAACTTTTGCAAATAACTGATCTTTAGGACTTTGAGGGAGTGAGATAGATTGGATAAATGTTGATCATTTTGGATATATGTCGTTCGTGAGGTAGTACGCCAAATCGTACTGGTGTTTGTTGACCACGTATTGTACCCTTGGTGCTCGACCTTGTAAGATGTCATCAAAAACAGGAGATCGATCGAGGACATTAATATCGTTTAACGTACCTGGAGGACCAAAAAAAGCGTGCCAGATCCAAAGATCATGTAAAGCTACAACCTCCAAGACTATTTTCGGCTTTCCTGATCCGCGCGTGTACTATCCTTTCAAAGCTGTTGGACAATTTTTCCACTCCCAATGCATACATTCGATGCTTCCTACCATCCCACGAAAACCGCGTATCTCTCCAATATCGAGTAAACGCTGAAGATCCTCTGGAGTGGGCCTTCGTAGATATTCATCCCCAAATAAATGTATCACGGTTTTTGTGAAGTGACTTAAACACGAAAGTGCAGTGCTTTCACCGAGTCAAAGATATTCGTCAACGGCGTCAGCTGCGCAACCATAAGCAAGCATACGAATAGCTCCCGTGCATTTTTGTATTGGAGATAGACCTAACCTTCCAAGAGCATCTCTTCTCTGCTGAAAGAATAGAATATTTTCATATAGGCGGTCCACAATTCGCATGAATACTCCCTTATTCATGCGGAAACGGCGTCGAAATAAATGAGCTGGATATGTCGGATCATCACTGAAGTAGTCATTCCATAGACGGTTGTGGCCGGATTCGCGATCTCGTTCTTGATATGCCCGTCTCCTCGGTCTAACTGTCCGATTTTCCACGATGTTGTTGTGTGAATCTTCAATGTATTCATCGACAGCCTCATCCACAACTGCATACAATCTTCGATCGACTTCATCTGCCATATTTGACTATCCTTCAAAGCAAATGAAAAAATGGCTAAATTAATAGATTTCAAATACTGAAAATATTTAAAACTATTTCTTCCATAATCTTTAAAACATTTAAAACCTTTTCTTCCAAATATTGAAAATAATTAAAACTTTTTCTTCCATAATCTTTAAAACATTTAAACTTTTTCTTACATAATGTTTAAACTTTTTCTTACATAACATTTATAACCTTTTCTTCCAAATATTGAAAATATTTAAAACTCTTTTAAACTTTTTCTTACATAATGTTTAAAATCTTTTAAACTTTTTCTTACATAATGTTTAAACTTTTCTATGACTATACTTTTTAGTTTATATATATATATATATATATATATATATATATATTACTCTCAGAATTGTAGTAGAGATAGATGAGAGAAGAACAAAGCAAAACTTTTCAAGTTCATTTTATAAAAACTTTTCTAGTTCATTCTACAAAAACTTTTCAAGATGTAACAAAGCAAAGCTAATTGTAAACTACAAAGCAAAATATTACTCTCAGAATGGTATTTGACTATACTTTCTAGTTCATTTTACAAAAACTTTTCAAGTCAAAACAGAGCAAGAGTTTGAAGAGAAGAACAAAGCAAAGCTAAATAAGTGTAATACAGGATGTAACAAAGCAAAGCTAAATGTAAACTACACTGAGAGCTATTAAGATTAGTACGAGATGAACTGAGAAAAGCTAAATGTAAACTTGAAATTTTACATTGATCGACCCTTACCAAATAGAGTTTGAGTACAACAGAAGTTGAAATCTTACAATGATCTTGAGTACAACAGAAGCAAAGACAAAAGAAAGAAATTTCGAGTACAACAAGAGCAAAGTAAAATAGCTCTTCAAGCCGAGTCTAGAACTGAATATAAAGAGAACAAGTAGCTAATAGAGAGAAACCGTGAGTTGGTTCTGTCAACCCGTGAATAGACAAAGGAAAAAACAAAGCAAAGCGCAGCAAAGCATCCCGTGACCAACAAAGCAAAGTACAGCATCCCCTGCCAACTCAACAACTTCCGTCTTGACCTGAAATAAAGAGTTACATGAGATTAGTAAACAAAGCAGCAATGTAAACTACACTTAGAGCTAATAAGATTATTAAACTACACTGAGAGCTATTAAGAGTAACACACCAACAATCATCACATCATTTCAGCAATAAGTTTCTTTTTTAGAGCTAACTCCATCTCATCTAGTGGTTTGAGCTTTGTAAGCAAACTTTCAAGCAAATTTTGTCTAGAGATTTGGTTTTTCATGGTCAACAGCCCTTCTATCTTGGAGATTTCTTCTTCTTACCACCAGCCTTAGCAGCTTTAACTCCTTTTGGTCTCTCTTCTGCCTCTGCCACTGGTTTGCGTTTCTCTTTGGCAGTGTCCTTCTCGAGGTAGGTGGAGCACCACTTCACGTCAAACCTAAGCTCTCTCCACGCGTGTTCCAGGTTAAACTTCATCCCCTGGTCATTGTTGAATATCTGCAACGCAGCACTCATGACATCGTTATCACTTTGCCCACTTTTCGGGTCCCTAAGAACAACCTCGTAGCAGCCACAAAACTTACACACTAAATCATTGATCCTAGCCCATCTCTGTTTGCATTGTCCTACTTCTCTAGGCACTGAGCCAACCAGGAGAGGACTGGAATTGTAATACTCAACAATGCTCTTCCAGAAGGCAACAGCTTTATGTTCGTTACTAACTATAGCATCTTTGCTTGTGTTGATCCAAGCACCGATGAGGATTTTATCCTCCATCGGTGTCCATGTTCTCCTCTCTTTGACACTAGACTCTTCTGTACATGGGGTACTAAAGGAAAGAGGAGACGATGACTCAAGGTCAATGGACCCTTGCCTCGCTAAGAGGTCAATGAAACTAGATGAGGAAGCCATTTGCTAAGGAGGTTTTGGTGTTTTTCTACTAGAAACGAGGAGAATTAAGGAAGTAGGAGGATTAAATAAGGGATTCTATGTAATTGTATTCAATTCTAGTAGAAAACCATCTTATCAGAACAGTACGAGCCATTTAATGGAGTTTACCATCTATAAAGAAGTGGTTAAGAACAATTAAATGGAAGTATGAAGTTAATTTTTTAGTTCGAAGTTTGAAAGTTAAAACGAAATCGGTTACTTTCGAACTAGATTTCAAAGTTTGAATTAATTTGGTAATTTCGTTGTTGAAATAAATTCTCAAGTTAAAAAGCTCAAGTTACACTAACCTCATATAGCTCTCTCAAGTTCAGCCACACGGACAACCAACATCCTCACATGCGCCTGAACATACATGAAAGAAACCAATCAAATATTAAAATGAATCAAAGTTAAAAACATGTAAATAACTGACCTTAAGCTCCTGGCACTCTCTAAGAAGTTTCTCATGTTCATGAACCCGAAGTTTGAGCCACTCAACCTCTTCTTCTACTCCCATAACCCATGGTTGTCTGAAATGCAACCCGTCATTCTGCCAAAACATAAAAACCTTTGTCAAACTTCACAATCAAAAACCTTTATTACATATGAGACTCAACACTTCAAACCTGATAATCTTTGCAGACGAAATATATTTTCCTAGGGAGGTAGTCGTATGTATCCTCTTCATCTACTATCTCCTTCGTGATTGATCCACAAGGACAGATTTTGGGAATCCCTGTTGAGCATCTGCGACGTATTGAAGCCTGTTGTAGTAGGCTTTGTGTGCTTCCATATCACGCTGTTCTTCATCCATTTCAGAACCTGGAAGAAGGACAAGTATTTAAGATTCACAATATGGCTAACAAAGAAAACAATGAAGATAGCTTAAGTCAAATCGTTTCTACAAAGAAACAAATCTAAAAGAAGAACTTAGCTAACCCAGAAGAATATCATTCAAAAAACTTTAAAAAATTACAGATCCGAAAACCAAAAACCCAGAGATCGATTTCTAAATCTATCCCACCCTTTACTCTCGTCGATAACAACAAATAAATGAATTTAAAAGAAGAAAATAGCTAACCCAGAAAAAAACCCTAATTCGATTAAAATCCCCAAATCGATTTCAAACCCTAAAATCCCCAAATCGACAAAATCAATCGGTAAAAACCTTTGGAATCAACATGCATGAGGTCCAGATACAAAATCAATCGGTAAAAACTATCAGATTTACCTTCGACAATCAAGATCTCCGAGTCGCCTTCGCTATCGCCTCGTCTGTTTTTTTTTCTTTTCGGTCAAGCAAATGAAACCAATTTTTTTAACCCCGAACAAAAGCACGCATACATGGATACGTCATGAAGGACTTAATCCTTAAGTCCCGTATACAAGGACCCATTCTTAACCCAGCCCAAACAAATACTATTATTTTAATGGAAATCGGGCTAAGGATTGGGCTTAAGGACTTCCCCTGAGCCCGCGTTGGACATGCTCTTATATTCCTAAACTAAGATCGAAACCACTTCAGCTATTAATGTGGACAACTATCAGTTTTTCTTTTCTTGAGCAAAAGAAAAGTGTCAGTTAGATTCTTAAATTTTGACCATTAAATTACTAGAGATATACTACGGTTACTACCCCTCTTTTCATAATAAATGTCAATTTAAGTTTTTATTTTATTTTAAAATAAATATCATTCTACAATTTCAATATAATTTTGTATATTAAATCTATCTTTTACCTTTTTTTAAATATGAGCAACACCAAACCCCTCTAGACCCCAGACCTCCATTTAGCCTATCTGTTGCCCCTCCTGAATAGAGCATCTCCAAAAGACACTCTATAACTTCAAATAAGAATTTTGTCTTTCCAAAAAGAACTCTAAAACTTCAAATTTAAAGTTTTGAGTAGTGAAACTTCAAATATAGTGTCACAATTCAAAACTTCAAATATAGTGTCACAATTCAAAACTTCAAATTTGAAGTTTCATATTTTATTTGCATTTTGGTCCTTACAATTGCACATCATATTTATAATAATCCTAAATATTTTATTATTTTCGTTTTAATCCTTAATAATTCTTATTTCATAAATAATTTAAAATTAATTTTATAAATTTAAACTTTATATATGTTTAGAAAAACATCAAGATAGTCTTTATAATATTTTAAAACTAGAACTAGACAACAACAATATTACATGATATAATAGGGTATTTTCTTTGTACTTTAATATTTAAATAAATATTTCTATTTATAGTTTTACATTTTAGTGTAACATTTTATCAAATAATATTTTTATACATGTGATAGTTATTTATAAAAGTTATATGAATTTAAATTAGTTGTTACAAATATAAGGGTCATAATATAAAATACAGATAGTTTTAAAGTTAGATTTGAAATTTTACCTTTGGAGTATAACATTTTCAAACTTTAAATATACAGTTTGCAAACTCTATAATAGAGAATCTTTTTGGAGATGCTCTTAGAACGGCTTCTAAGGGGTTTTGAATAACCAATAGATTTTTATTGAAATTATTTTTCATTTAACTAATCATATATTAAATAAGGATATATTAGTCTATTATATAATTTTATTTAAAAAGTGTCCAAGTGAAACTTATTTAGAAATGGAGAGAGTATTAATTACTCTCTATCTCCATTCTAATGATATTTCATCTGTTTCATTTAATTGTCATTCTAGATTTATGCTCATAGATTAATAAGACATAATTTTGTATATTTCAAAATAAAAACACAATTACCTAAACCTCTAACCATATTTTAACCAATATAAAATAAAATGAGGAATTTTATTAATAAATTTTGAATTGAAACTCTAAAAAGACATTTGTTTTGAAACGAAAATGTTTCCTTAGAATGACAACTAAATCGAAACGGATGGAATACATGTCTTAGAATTTTCACACATATTAAAAAAAATATGTTAAATTTTTATTATAAATATATTTGATTTTTTTTACTAGTTATTTTCTATAATTTTCACAAATTAAAATCCAATAAACATAATTAGTGTTTTCAAACTTAATATTTTATTACTATTCCATTTGTTTCATTATAAGTGTCATTTTAATTTTATGCACACAGATTAACGAAACAATTTATTTTGCATGTTTTCTGTATTAAAACACAATTACTATAGACTTAATCATATTTCAACCAATAAAAAAATATTACATGATAAAATTAATATATTTTATATTGAAAATTGAAAATGACACTTATTTTATAATGGAAAAAATATATATTGTGACACTTAATCTAAAACAGAGGAAATATTATTATATGCACTGAAACGTAGAAAATATATCTTTTAAAAAAAAAAAATTTAAATATGAATCATTTTGAAACAGAAGGAGGAATAGTTCACATCCATATGTAAAACAAAATACGTATCTAATTGTTAACGAATATAATTTGTTGGTTATACAAGTAGTTCACATCAAGCACTCTCCAAAAACTTGTAACTCGTGGAAAAACACAGACAAATTCTCCACAACAGAATCAATCTTTCAGCTGAAGCAGTCTCAAGGACAATCTACAGGGAGGTTTGAAACATCATAACAGCTAGAATAGACAAGAAGAAATTCAAACCTCTGATGTCGCTTTGGATAACTTGGTCACATGGGTGCCAACCCTATTTTTGTTCTGCCTTGTTTTTTCTTTCTTTTTTCCATGGTAGAACAGTTTTTAGATTGAAATTTTGTACAGTCTTCTTTCATTAATATGAAATTTACAATTTAGCAAAAAAAAACTTAAAAGGAACATAATCCAAAGAGTTGGTGTGCAAATGGTAAAAAGACAAATAAGAGCTGAGAGTAAAAGCAGTCAAAAACACAGAGTGGTTTAGTGACAGTGAGGCAATGCTTCTTACACATCCATGTCGCAGATCATATGCTCTAAAACCTTCCCACGTTCGTTCACATGCAGCTCTTCCAATTTTTTTTGTTTATATTTCTTTTTATATTAGTATTCTATATATAGAAATGTGTTTTATTTCCTTTATTTTCTGTTTTCTTTACAGAAAAGTGTTAGGTTTGTCTATAATTGGTATAGGATCCAAGGCTAGAACCAATCTCTGATATACCGTTGCTACTCCACAAAGCTAAATTGTCAAACTTTCAACCAATTTTGACCTTGACTCTGGTAATGGTATAACACTATCTCATACCGGTTGAGCTATACATTTTTCTATATTATACAATCAAATAAGTTACTTATATATAAACATCATGGTCTCATTCGTCGTATCATAATTCATCGTTTCTTAGTCCATAAAAATAGTTGTGACTTTGTCCCTTGTATATATGTCGCCAGGTTTACAGACAACATATTAATAGTTAACTATTTTGCAAGATTTAAGAACGTTATCTTTTGTATTTTGATAGTACAAGTAAAAGTTGGAATATACAGTATGTTGTCTAGCCATCATTTGATGATGCAATGACCTCTAAGTATCGGTCTATCTGAAATTTTGGATCATATATTATTAACTTTTTAAAAAGTGTTTAGTACAAAGTAAAAAACTACTTTGTTTAAAAGATTCAAATTCAAACATGAGAGTGGTAACTTTTAATAGAGGTGGTCATGGAGTAACTATTGTGGATTTTAGTGGTATCCATGATCCACCGTTTAACTCGAATTGAATCAACTTTAATGAATATTTTGCTCAATTCTAACTTTTAACACTATTGGATTATTTATGATGAAGTTTAGAACAAATGTCCAAGTTTATTTGTGATTCGATCAGATGCTTTTTGTAAGTAAATATTAAAAAACAACAAGAATGTGTATTATGATCCAAACAAGATATTTTAAATTTTTCTTCTCAAGTTACAAAAAAAAAAAAAAGATCTTCTCCAAGCCAGTGAAATCTATCATTGTTAAGTGTAATATATTGTAGAATTGCGTATGTCATTGTCAACCAACCAATTCAATGTTATATCCCCTTTTAGTAGCAAAAGGTTCACAGACCATTATTTTAATAATAATCCTAACACCCAAGTATTCAAAATGTCAAATGCTACTATCCAAAGTTTTAAAATGCAAATGAAAAATAATTCTACAAAAGCGCAAAAATATTGGACTTTTTTCCTTTTTCTGTCACTTAAATATTGACTTTTTCCTAACTTTCTAAAAATCATATGTTTTTTACTTTTTACCAAAAGAGAAGAAAAAAGGCATATCTTATAAGCGAAGGGATTGCGAATTTTGGAACATGTTGTTCCCACTACACAAGGATAACAACAATCATAAATCATATATTCAGTTCAACAATCCTACTTGTCAAACACATGAAAACACAAAGAAATATACTTTAAATAATTATTTTTTTGTAACTTCTTTTCAATATTTTTTTCTAACTTACATTACATTTCATAAATTGCTTATATTAATTCTAAGAAAGTGAGAAATGAAAGAAAGCAAAAAAAAACAAGGAAACGTAGAAAGTTGTGATCTGAAAAGAAAAAAGGTCATTAATTTAACCAAAAGCAGAAAGTTAGTCCCCAAACATTGAAAGAGGGTCAATGACTCTCACCTCACTTTCAAGATCTCATCCCCACAACATTGAATTAAATACACCAAAATAAAATATTCTAGGATTTAATGAAGGTTGTTTCAAAAAGAAAAGGATTTCATGAAGGTTTAAGAAGTAAGTAGCTTTCATTAAATATGACATAGTGTTAGTATTTGGAATTGATAAAACTATGGAAATGAGACTTTAGAGTGTGGACTGTCATAAATGTGGCCGTGTGTATGTGGACTCGACTCTCGAGGGGTCATCTTCTTCTTTCATTAGTTGCCAAACAAGTAGGAACAGAGTGTATGTTCACATTATTATTATTACTTTGATTCTATGAATTTGTGATAACACCAATTTTTCATACTATTATCTTGATGAATGTGAAACGTTGTTTGGTTATACTCTCTTTAGCCTCTTTCTAGTATTGTTCACATTATATCCTTCACCTTCTTCTACAAGTGGATGGGATAATGGCATAGAAAGAGGCATTAATAAAAAAGACTGAAGATAAGAAAAAAAAGCAAAAATAAGAAAAACCAAACATATCTCCATAAATTGAAAACAATATCAAGATTCTTAGTTAGAAGGTTGATTAAAACACTTAATGCTAGAAGAAGCTGGAAGTAAAAGCAGCAGGCAATTCTCCTTCTCTTGCCTTCACCTTACTCAAAATATTGAAGGTGAGAATTAAAGAAAAACCCAAACTGAAAC
The DNA here is from genome assembly GCA_932364175.1 of Eruca vesicaria subsp. sativa. Lineage (NCBI taxonomy): Eukaryota > Viridiplantae > Streptophyta > Magnoliopsida > Brassicales > Brassicaceae > Eruca > Eruca vesicaria. The sequence goes on along the minus strand of CAKOAT010092488.1, from coordinate 68,559 downwards.
ATTAAGTAAAACCAAATCCAAACTCCATACCATTCTCCTAGGACTAGAGTAAAAAAAAAAAAGAAGATCCATTTGGACCCGGTTTGAACCATGAATCTTCTGTTATGCTAATAAACCTGATTCCTAATCCGATGAAGCTGCTAAAAAAGGGTTAGCTGCGTATAAACACAATGCATTCTGATCTTTTTTTCCATCTTAGAATCATCAGCTAATGCTACCTTCAAGAGTTGTTTTAGTCATAAGCTTTAGACATCACTATGACAAACCTAGCGGTTAGCTCCAAAGCTCCCATTCTCCAAGGCTGCAACTTTAGCCCTGTGAGCAGCAGACAACACGATAGCATTACTGTTCTTCCCCCTTTCCTCTTGTGGGTATTCGTTTCCAGACCCGGTCTTGAGATCAGCCGGTGGTATAAAGCAATCCAGAGACAGACCAGGAACATTAAACGCAACTTCCTCAATGGTCCAGCTCTCTTCCATCTTAGTCCTCGTGTGACTCATCGCTTCTTCCCCAAATCTGAAAAGGGTCACAACAGAATGCCCTGAGTGAGCGATCATGATCCCTTCCACCTGGCGGTAATCGTCTAGAGACGAGTTGTACGTGGTCTCCCAGAAAACAGTATCTCCACCGTTGGATTGGATCCTGGTTAAATGTGAGTCCTCTATGTGAACCAAGAGTCCAGTTTTCTGACTAAAGTAGCCAGAAAGAACATGCCTTATGATCTCAGCTGGTCCTTCACTCCTCGCCTTTAGGGTTTCAGGGTCAGTACATAGCTTCAGAATGAAGCAATCTTCACCGTTCACATTCTTCTCTCCTATGCACTTAGCCTCCGCAAACATGGCAGCAGTAGTTCTCGGATCAAGCCCCTGAGATCATTCACACAAAAAACAAAACACTCTTTCATCTCTCAAACTACTGTAATAACGTCAAGGCTTTCAGATTTGGGGGCCATAGGGAATTTATTAAAGGTTTCAACTAAATTTTTTATTTTCTTGTTATTCAGGGCCGGACTTGAAACCGGCCCTGAATAACATTGAAAGAGCGGATCTTGGCGAGTATTACCTGAAGTCCACGGCGAAGAGGCCTTACAGGTCCTTTAGCAGAGTGAGACCCGAGCCAAGGAGTGTGTCTCCAAACAAGCTTACCATTACAACCAGCACGAACCTTATTACCACCAACAGAGAGCTCAACGTACCACATATCCGGATTCATCTGCCAGAGAACAAAACCGCCACTCTCAGCCTTAGACGGGTTCCGGTTCCTAACGGTTCTCGTGGCGGTTTCCATCTCCGAAGTAATCATCTTAAGCTTCCCCATAGCATAAGCGTTCTTGACAGAGTTCTGCAGCTTCTGTCCACCTGAAGCCGCCGTGTACTGTTGAAGAATGTACTGAGCAGATGATGTCTCCTACAAAAAAAAAAATCAAACAATGACGTCACTCTTCACTAAAAAAACAAACAATGACGTCACTCTTCACCAAAAAAAAACCAAGAAACCCTCTAAAAGAGAGAGAGGCTTTACGATTGGAGTGTTTTTGATGCTGAGATGAGGCAAAGGATCAGAGGAAGAGACATGAATAGGAGCAAGAGGAGCTCCCATGACTCCAAGAAGAAGCCTCAAATCATTTCTCCGACAAACAGCAGTCGCAGCAGCAACAGAAGGAGCGCGTGACAGCTGTCCTTTGACCCAGTGACCTAGACCCGACCCGAGTCGTTTCGAATCTCCTACATTCCCTCCTCCTCCTCCTCCTTCTCCTCCTTCTTCGTCTGGATCAGGACCTTCCATTACAGGTCTCAAGCTTCCGGATCTCCCGACTGAAAGCTCCGGCTGAGTCAAGTAGTACCCGGCGGTGGAGTTGGTGTTGTTCTTCTTCCCCCAGGAGAGAGCTTTCATGGGTGAGCTAGAACGAGCGGGACTAACGGAGCGAGACCTTGCTCTGGACCGTGACGGTGAGAGACCTCTCAGAGCAGAGAAAAATCCTCCTTGCTTTTTCTCCATTTTCTTCAAACTTTCAACACTTGAGAGCACTGAGAGAGGAGAAAGTTTTGATTTTTTTTTTTTTGCAGTGACTCCGGAGAAAGAGAGAGTCTGTTTAATTTTTATGAACGGAGAGAGAGAGAGAGGGGAAAGTGAGAAGACAGAGATCTCCGGGTGTGGTGAATGACGATTTTGCCCTTTATTTGTTTTCGGAATCTCCAGTTGGGGGAGGCCACGCGCTCTCTGAGGATTCACGCGCAGAGGATTATATTCTTTCCAACCTGGCTACGCATGAGGGACACGTGGACGGAGAGAGACTGCGAGTGTTTTTGTTTGATCGTACTCGCAGTGGTGTTGGAGTTTTGTGAGGTTCGCGCCGTTAAGGATTGTGTACCAGTCGACGATAAAAAAAATAAGAAAAAAGATTGTGTACCATCTCTTTGATTTTTTTTTGTCGTTGTTTTAACAGTGGGAAAAAAAAGAGTTGCAGCGGTTAATTAGGGATGGGTTTGTTACCTTTTTTTTAACTGCATAAATTCGTTTTGTACTCCTCGTTTTACAATTTCTATATGAAAAAAAAAAAGAGTAATGGTGCTTGAATTCATTCTTCTGTACTGTTCTCAAACATTTCTATAAATGTTTCTTGCTAAAAATGTCGGTCTCTTCTGATGGTTTGTGTAGTAACGGTTTACTGTCGATGGTTTATAAATTCCGTTTTCATGGGTTTGAATATTTCTCGTTTAAAACGCCATAAAATGGTGGTATGTAAACTATATACTGTCTAAGAGCATCATTATCGCAGACGCTTAGGGAATTGCTTAGGTGATTTTTGAATTAAAAGAAAAAGAAAATTGTGTAATAACGTAAACAACGACGCTTAATTAAGCTCTGAAAGCGTCGGCGCTTATTGGACACCTGTCACTAGACGGGTCTATCTCCTTCGATGATTCTGATTCTCTCTTTCTCTTCAGCCAAACCTCGACGACTCCAGAGACTGTTCCCTCTTCCCTTTGCCGAACTAGAGAGAGAGAGGGCCAAGGGGTTAATCTGTAATGGCTTCTTTTTCTTCGACTCTTCCTCATCGAATCTCTGGTCTCCTTCTTCTTGCTGTCTTCTTTGTTTCATCATCCTTGGTCGCATCGGACACGGAGGCGCTCAAAGGTACTGCCTTTACTTTGATTCCCTTCGCTTGTTGATAAACTTAGGTTTGAATTTGAAGTTCCGTGTTAGGTTTTTGATCATTGTGAGAATTGGGTTTTGTTGGGTTCGTTCCTTAGACTATAAAGCTTTATCGTTGTTGTTATCCCCTGCATAGTGTGTGTGTGTATACTGTATATGTTTCTGTGTTTTGATTATTTATGTAGTGACATATGAATTCAATATCTTCAGGTGTTGGTCCTGGCCACTCTGGTGTAATGAAAGTGTCACATACACATGGTGTTTGTAAGGAAAGTGTATATAGAAATTTGTATAAATGAAACTGTATTGACAAGCTCACAAGATCAAAGGTTTATTCAAGATAAAACATTTTTCTCAAGTTCATCTCAAGTTCACAAGATCAAACATTCTTTTTCTTTTTCAAACCCATTTCAAGTTACTTCTTCAATCTCAAGTTCTTTCTTCCTCATCTTCAAACAATTTATAACATATGATCAAACATTTTTCTTCTAATTTTTTTTTTAAAAAGTTTAAGCACCCCTAAATAAGATACTTGCAATGGAGGGGGAAAAATGAAAAATTGCTTAGTTAAGTTGCTTAAAAAAAAAACACTTTAAATACTATTATTATATGACTAAGCACTCTATAATGGAGATGTGGGATAAAGGTGCTCTAAGATGACTATTCTGAACTAACAAGAACGCTTTAAAAAGCATAACATGAACTAAAAAAAATAAACCACGTAGACGACCACTTCTATAAGTTTTATTACATGTAATTTTAGTTCTGGCTACTTTAAGGTGATCATTCATCTTAAAGGTCCAAGATGTATAATTGAACTCGATTGGTATTGTAATATCATAAGATGCAATCTCAACCAAGGATGGTAGCCTAGTTGTAGGATTTGATGTCTATACACATCAGTCATGTGTTAGATTCTTTTTAGAAATTTAATTATCACCATTTGGCTAATTTAGATTTGGATTTCGGTCCAGATGGTTTATATAGTGGGTCGTAACAGATGATCGGTCCATCTCCTATATTAATGTGAAGATATTCTAAAATCAGGTCAAACAGTATATTAGGCTTTCGGACTAGTCCAGTTTGTAGTCAATAGGATCAGCTGATATGGTTTAAAAAAAATGCAATCTCTTAATTATGTGGTAACTCGGGTCACTGATGTCTTGGTCTAAATCAGAATACACGCATCATGGCAAAACATACATACTGTTGAACAGTGCACCAGTTGCAAACGGAACAAAATTCTTATCAGGTATGAATTTTATTTTATATTTATGAGTCTTATGTATTCGCTCGCTATACACAAGAGGATATTGAACAATCAATTATTTTGCCAATGGATATATATATTAATGAGTTCAGATTTTATTATGTGAGTACTGAGTTTCTTCAAGAGAAATCAATTATTTTGCCAATGGATATATATATTAATGAGTTCAGATTTTATTATGTGAGTACTGAGTTTCTTCAAGAGAAAGGAACAAAAAAGAAGTCATAGGAGAGGGTTTCTTCTTTATCCGACAGAGAGAACAACCATTTGTGTGTGTTTTCATTGGCCAATTGCGTAAAGATAGCATCTCTCCCTCTTATACAGTAGACGTTCTTATTTAAAAAATGTGAATTATTCAAAACTAACACTTTCGTTCTGTAATGTAATAATGATTGGATTACACTCCTCACATCGACATGCTTAAGGCATAATGTGAGAATAATCTAGCTTCTTATATACGTCAATACTAGAGCTTTCTCTTATAAAAGCTTCAATATCAATATTAAAGTTATGAGTTTGATGTGCAGTTGATATTTCCAAAGCTATTAATTTGGTTTGTGCTGTAGTATCTTTTGATTATATTTACAAAATGTGCATAACGCCATAGCCTCTACTTTTTTTTTTTTTTTTTTTTTGGGCAAAGCCTCTACTTTTATAATGGGATAANTTTTTTTTTTTTTTTTTTTTTTTTTTGGGCAAAGCCTCTACTTTTATAATGGGATAACAACAAACACTTAAGTTAAAATGCAGATCATATCTATAGCAAAAAATGAATAAGTGCTATAGTATTATTTTGTGAATTGTCAATTAATTGTAGGGGCTCCAACATGCATCCTGGTTCCTTTTTAATTTGCAGGAATGATATTCCATTCAAGTTCATTCATGTGTGCTTTGGATTTACGTAATTTATTAAAAATATCTCGTAGAGTTCTTATTTGTACAAGTATCTCGTAGAGTTTTCTTAAAATTTTAACTTGAGAGTATTATGAACCTAGAAAAGTTTCAGACTAATTCCAAATAGTAGGGGTGGGCACAGTTACCTGCTACTCGGCTTGTACTCGCTACTTGATTCGTACTTGGCTCTTAAAGTCAAGTACTCGTTTTGTTCAAGTCGAGTATCAAGTCGTTTATTTCAATTACTTGCAAGTATAAGACAAGTACCAAGTACTAAAATGAAAATAACTACTTGGCGTTGTTGCTTGTTACTCGTGACTTATTACTTGATTTATTACCCGTTTTTTACTTTTAGACAAAAAAAATCTCTAAATTATAATTGGAATACTTATTTATAAAATAAATAAATTAAAAGTGATATATTATATAGAATATTTTAGAGTTTTCTTTTAATTTTATATTTATCATATATCGATTTAAAACATATGAAAAGTAAATAAATATTCTTTATTAAAAATTGTTTAGATTATAATTATAACTAACTAATTTTTTGTTAAATTCATATACAAAGTTTAAGTAGCTAAAATTAATATACTATTATTAAATAATTTAAAAATAATTATATAATAATTTATAAATTAGTTTAGAAATAACAAGTAGTAAAACGAAGTAAGTACTTGCAAGTATACTATTTTTTAGCAAGTATTTAAAAATGCAAATACTTGTTTTTAATAAAATATAGTAACATGACTAAAAACTCGAATAGTTTTCATCAGGAACATTAGACCACCACGATTAAACATCGTAGAGTTATCAACAAGGTTTTCATTTCCTCCCGAATTAAATCAATAGCAATAAACTCAACCAAAAAGATAATTACGTAGGAGCTAATTTCGAGCTCATATATCTCATTCTCATCCCGTGTGATGCGAAGTTTGTAGTCTTCTAGGTTTAACGGCCGTAATACTCTTCTTAGATAATTGATTCATTATTTTTAGCTAAATGAATGGTTTTGCTTGTTTATCAATTTGTTTACAAATACTAACTCCGAGGCATGCATCAACGCTAGCACTCCACCTCAGCCCTAACTACAGCTGAACCGATCGATGGTACCAGTCCGGCTCACTTGTGGAGGATGTATTCTTAACAAACAAACAAACAAATACACTATTCAACTATTCATACAACCTCCTTGTTTCTATGATTACACATTAGAACTTGATTGTCTAATCAATACATATGTTATAGTATATATATGGAAAAAAGTTTCCCAGCTACACGAAGTTTACACTAATATGGTGGAAACCATCCCATGTATAAAAATGTGTCAAGAACTACACGAAGTATATGTTAATACATGCCACATGTACGAAGTAAATGATATTATGGTGGCAACATCACAATCGGATTTAATTGTTCTTAAGCTAAGTTAATGGGGTCAATCCGTAATTTATGAAACTTAATAAACTTAATTAATTTTAAT
>CAKOAT010092488.1:36305-61439 GCA_932364175.1 Eruca vesicaria subsp. sativa | reverse complement strand
TTATAAATTACGGATTGACCCCATTAACTTAGTTTAAGAACAATTAAATCCGATTGTGATGTTGTCACCATAATATCATTTACTTCGTACATGTGGCATGTATTAACATATACTTCGTGTAGTTCCTAACACATTTTTATACATTGGATGGTTTCCACCATATTAGTGTAAACTTCGTGTAGCTGAGAAACTTTTTTCCTATATATATATATATATATTTGTATTTGTTTCAACTTTTTAGCATATTTTATTTTTCATCAGCATGTTATTAATTTTTATTTTATGTTTTCATAGCGAAACTTTTCGTAATAAAAATTGTGTAAACAATTTTTTTATTAGTTGTACGTGTAAATTAATAAAAAAACTGTAAAATAAATAAATGATAATAAACGTGTAAATAATATTTGGTTCTAATTAGCAAAAATGTTTTTAACATGTTTCTAGTAGTATTTTAGGGATATGGTAATACTTGCTTTCATCTGAGCTAGATTTTTAGTAGAAAGTAGAAACAACTTCTATGTACGTATACGCAAGTAGGTAGACCTAACTGACGATCTGGTCGATGGACTAGTTTTTCCGGTTAATCTAGTTCACGCTTAGAATTAGTCGGTTGACGGTTTTGGTATGTGCTACCGGTTGGTAATGTTGAAGGCAATTCTTGCAAATCAGGCTGAACTCATATCCTTCACTTACGGTTATGAAAAGTTTTATAATCAACAATAGATACATAGTAATCTGGAGATCTTTTAACGTGAAAATTAGTAACGTTTGATGTTTGAAGCGTGAGAATAGAAAGACAAACAGCACGTGAATGTCTTCGAAATTCGTTTTGAATGGTCAAAAGAGCAAAGAAGAGAAAAAAACGCATACGCGTTAACTTTTTCAGTGTGATAGTGGTTACAGCTAAGGTAGGGCTTATATATTAAAGTATAAAAGTTCTCTTGGTCGATGAAAAACTACTAATGACGCATTTGTGTACTAAAAATTCGATGGTAGGGACATTAAGACCCACGTGTGACTCTCTCGTACTAATATTGGTCGTTCTTAATGGCGAAGTGGTTGTCCTTGTAATCAAATAAACAAACCTTTATCTCTTCCTTTTAGTTCTCTTTACTAACCAAATCCGTTTAACCCCCAAACTTTTTAAAATCAAAGTTACAAAGAGTGTGAACTCGAGGCATATTGGTCACCCAAACGGCCAAACATATAGTGGACTTGTAGATTCTGATAAGGAACTAAGCAAGTCAGCTACTAGTTCAAGTTGGCATCCAAACAATTACAGGCAGGTATTCAATTAACTTCTAGGAGTTAAAAGTCTAGAATCTCTTTATATAATATATTATTAATATGTGATAGTTTCACAAAGTATATGTAGCGTAACGTTTTCTGAGCACACTATTTGAACTACTTGAACGAAGATCCAACTAAACAAAACCTTTTTTAACCAGCTAGCTGAACTACTAAGCAGTTCTTCTTGAGTAATTAAGTTAAGCATCGAATATCTTTGATACTCTCCAACCAAACTCTAATAATTCTAATTAACAAACAATGCATGTCTAAAGTACAAGAAGAGATCAAAAGTTGCAATGCATGTCAAGGAAAGACAGAGGGAAGGACGAAGTCCATGAAATTTAGCACCGTACCTGGTTTAAAAAGAAAAGAACGAATGAAACAAAATACTCTAAACCCTGAAAATCTGTAGACTGTAGTGTACAAGATAATTTTGTAAGCCCATTTTCTCTTGGCCTCTTGGGTGGTACGTTCTTACAAGAACAAACTAGTGATAGGATTCAGTTATATATATCCTAAGTTACCACCGCCTTAATTTCTCAGGCCGAAATGGTTATGTAATTTGTCTAGACGTGACAATCAAATCAATCCATGATTGCGATTCTTGGAATAGATGCAATCTTCATTCGTCGATATGCTCAACGATGTCTCTGTCTTATCATAGACAGTTTCAGCAACACGACACATAGCTTCATAATTAACGAGACATAAGGGTTAGCGTCTAGTCATCTACACCGTTTTAACATCTACTAGGATAAAACCCGCGCCTTGCGCGGGATGAAGCTATTATTTTTATTATGTTTTTAAAAATGAAACAATAGTTCGGTTTTATTCGGATTAGAGGTGTTCAATCCGGATATCGGGTTTCGGTTCGGCTCGATTTTTTGGTATTTCGATCATTAAAATATAACTACTATTCTAAATCTATATGTACTTCAGTTTGATTTGGTTTATATATCATCAGTTTTCAGTTTATTCAATTTTATACCAAAAAACATAATTATTTAGTTTGAGATCATATTATATATTATACAAATATATAATATGATCATATTTAGAGTCATATTGTCACAGAGTCATTTATTAAAAAAATATTATATATTTAAATAAAAGAATAAAAAACAAAAAAAGGTTTATATCATCTAATAAAATGATCAAATCTAGAATTAATATCAAAACACTAAATTTTGAGAATAAAAATAAAAAACAAAACAGAAGCATGAAAGAAAAGTTTTTATATTCTTCCATATTTAGTGTTCATCAAACCAATATGTCTTCGATTGAACACAACTCTGTTTGTTTAAAGATAAAAAAAGAGTTGTAAAGAATTTCAATTAATTGTTGTCCATCAAATTTATAATCTTTACTTCAATTTAGTTACTGTTAAAAAAAAAAAGATCAAAATAAGTCTTAATTGTAATAAATTGTTAGCTATTTACAAATTATAATTATAGTTCAAATCATGTAACAAATAGATATTCATGCGTCGTTATAAATATATACATATTTACATGTTTCAGTTTAATCGATTATAAATCAAACCATATACAAATCCTATGGTTTTTATAAAATCACATCCATTCGGTTTGTATGGTATATACCAAAAATAACCATATTATCGATTGTTAATATCTTTTAAAAATATAAAATTAAAAAAGAACTAAGATATTTAAATCATTGATAACAAAAAATTTCAATGTGAAAAATTTAATAAGTTTATAATTTATAAATGTTCATGAAAATTTATTGAAAATTTTGAAATTAAAATATTTATGTAATCTTATATGGTATATAGTTTAATCTGTATATATATATATATATATATATATATATTTGTTTTATTATTGAATGATACTTTTTACTTATATGTTTTAAAATCATGTATATCTTTTTATAATAAAATGTTAAACTATTGATCATTAATTTTTAACTTAATAATTTTAATAGTTTAGTTATTTATTCTCGTTTCTTAAAATTCAAAATATAACCTATACGAAAAAATCTAAAGTTTAATTTTATAGCTAATTTGATTGTTTAATTTATTTTAATAATATAAAATTAAAGAAAAATGATGGAGGATATATAAACTGTTATCAAATATTTATTATTAGAATCATTAAGTGTCATATATATAAATTAGTCATTTATGGTAATTCNTATTCTCGTTTCTTAAAATTCAAAATATAACCTATACGAAAAAATCTAAAGTTTAATTTTATAGCTAATTTGATTGTTTAATTTATTTTAATAATATAAAATTAAAGAAAAATGATGGAGGATATATAAACTGTTATCAAATATTTATTATTAGAATCATTAAGTGTCATATATATAAATTAGTCATTTATGGTAATTCGTAGGTTTTATTTATGGAAATAAAATAAAATAGTAATTATATCTTAGGGAACAATCACTAAGTGTCATATATATATATTAGTCATTTATGGTAATTCCGTAGATTTTATTTATGGAAAGAAAATATCATATCATATCATTATATCATATAGTTTGACTAACTAATGTATCTAGCAACCTATAAAAATCCAATGTGGACTTACTTATTTTTCAATTGAATCTAATTGACTACCTAATTGAATGACACCTATGCATTGGGGCCTCTTTTAATTAATACAAAATTGAGGTTATATCTTTTCAAATGTTCCTCAATTAATATATAAGGGATTAACCATTCATTTGAACTATATATAATTTTAAAATCGAGTAGCAACTACCGTCTAGATGCTATAATGGCCAGAGATCTAATATAAACTTATATATAGCTCTTCTTGTAGCTAGTGTCAATCAAGCATTATATATTTATTAATGCGATTAGCACAGCGGCTGCTAACCGTCTAGGTTTGGTGAGTTTATGGCTACTAAATAGTGTTCTGATCCAATGTAATCAAACCTTAAAAAATCGGAGAAAACAAGAACGTAAACAAGCATATGTTACATGTCAAAAAAGAAAGAAGCATATGTTACATGTCTAAAATATACAAAATCATATATATCAGACGCAGTTTCAGGCCTATTAATAATATAATTTCGTAAGGAGGCCCAGTAAGATCAAATTCGCGTGTTCTGATCAAATGTATTGGATTCCGTAAGGAGGCCCAGTAAGATCAGGCTATTTCATTAATTTATTGCGGTCTCTTAATTTATTATGGGAACACTCGTACTCCCTCCGTTTCGAATTAATTGTCATTCTGGAGAAAAAAATTTGTTTCAAAATAAGTATCATTTTCAAGTTTCGAGATAAAATTTATTAGTTTTATATGATATTCTATTTTTCTATTGGTTAAAAAGTGGCTAGGTGTATATGTAATTGTGTTTTTTTCTTGAAAATATGTAAAATTAAATGTTTTTTAACCTGTGTACAAAAACGTAGAATGACAATTAAAATGAAATGGAAGGAGTATTTTTTTTTAACTCCCGATAACAATGAAATCATCCGTATAATCCTTATTAATTATATTACATACGATTTATCAAATACACCAATTACTTGTCATTTTTGGGTATTTGGTATTTGGCTTGACTTGGCCGAGTAATAAAATTTTGGATTTGTTGATTTATTAAAAACGAGTACTTGCACTTTCAAATACTTACTAAAAATAGTATACTTGCAAGTACTTGCTCCGTTTTACTAATTGTTGCTTCTGAACTAATTTATAAATGATTATATAATTATTTGTAAATTATTTTTAATAATAGTTTATTAATTTTTGCTACTTAAACATTGTATATGATTTTTTTTTGAAAATTAGTTAGTTATAATTATAATCTAAACAATTTTAATAAAGAATACTTATTTACTTTTCATATGTTTTAAATCGATATATGATAAATATAAAATTAAAAAAAAACTCTAAAATATTTTTATAATATATCACTTTTAGTTCATTTATTTTATAACCAAGTAAATTAATTATAATTTAGAGATTTTTTTGCCTAAAAGTAAAAAATGGATAATAAATCAAGTAATAAATCACGAGTAACAAGCCAACAACGCCAAGTAGTTGCTTTTATTTTAGTACTTGGTACTTGTCTTGTACTTGTAAAAAATTGAAATAAACGATTTGGTACTCGACTTGAACAAAACGAGTACTCGACTTTAAGAACTAAGTACGAATCAAATAGCGAGTACAATTCGAATAACAAATAATTGTGCCCACCCCTAAATTCCACGATGAAGCTTTCCCCGAAACATTTAGATCGACAAATAGTTATGCATGTATGATACTTTCTATGGACATACCCACTCTGTAACATGTGATCATATTGGGTGGTTCTGATAAGCTTACATCCTATAATATGTAACAAATTAGGTTGTCTGGATTTTGAACCCCAAACATAAATGTAAATGTTTTTAAATTTTAACCATTAGGTTACGGTGTTTTCATTAAGAACATTTATATAGGATTTAAAATTTTATGGCAAATCAGTTTTTAAATTAATATTCTGCAAAATATCAATATTCCAAAAAATATTTTTTATTTCATAATAAAATAGAGAAATATCAAATAAAGTAAACTAACAAAAGTAAAAATATTATAGGTAATATATTAACTTAATATATATAAGAAATTTTTGAAATTTAAAAATACAAGACTTTCAAATAAAAATAAGTATATAAATTTTAAACACGTAATTTTAAGATTTTAGATTATACGCTATTGAAAATATTCACAAATAACATTTAATATATATAATTTGATGTATTGAATTATTGATAAGTTCCACATTATTTTAAATCTCCAAAAATATGCAAGAATATGCTACATCATCATTTTATTTACTATATAAATATATAGACTATATGCCATCAAGAATAGGATTATTAAAAAAAATATATAATATGAAAAATCATAATTTTATTTTACTCTTTTTAAAAATATTAAAATTTTCAAAATTGATTATTTCAATATAAAATGGAATCTAATATCAAAGAAGGCAAACTAATAAATAAATCATTAAAATGTAATTGATATATATATATATATATACATATATATATATATATGTATATTAAATATTTAGAAATTCAAAATAGATCTATATTATATAAAAAATTTTGAGACTATAAGTTATTGAGGGTGTTCACATAGAATTTTTTTTTAAAAAAATCCTAAATATACATTTAAACATAAAATAGAAACCAATATCAAACAAGGTAGGCTAACAAAAGTAAAATATTATAATAAGTTAACTTAATATTTATAATATTTTGGAAATTTAACATTAAATTAAATAAAAATTAAGAATTCATTTTAAAAACTAAAATACTTTCAAACAGTTATAAGTAAATAACTGTAACTCATTCTTTTCAAAGTTTAGGCTATATGCTACTATTGAAAATATTCACAAATAGCATATACTATATATGATGCTACAAGTCACTGAGAATATACACATATGATTATAAAAACCCATCAAAATATGAAAATTCATAATATATTTTACTATTTAAAAATGTTAAAATATTAAAATTTATTATTTCGATACAAAAAGGATTTTTTACAAAAAAAAATTAACTAAAAATAATAATATATAATCAAATGTTGTTTTCTTTAATTATATCCAAATAAAAGAATCAAACATAATCCTCATGAACAAAGAACATGTTAATAAATATGGAACTTGAAGTGAATGAAGAAACAATGAATGAGAAATAGTACAAAACAAAAACAAAAACAAAAACATCCTCAGCGAAAAGTAGATCGTACAAGCCGAAGACAAAATCTGATAGAAGAAGATGTATCACACCAAAAAAACCATATATACTAGAGAACAATTTTAATATAGGAACATGATTGGAAAGTTAATTTTCCTATCCCTGAGATATGTTAATTAAGATAAAATAGTGGGATCCCCAAACACAATTTATTTATGAGTTTCAAAATATTTTAATCAACCACAAGAATGAATTTATTTATCAAATAAGAAATTTAAATATTAATCAACACTATTATATTATGTTTTAAAATATGTTTTTTTAGCCAGTTACATTCAGAATCTTTATAGAAACTAACCAAATAAACTATATTGAAATAAATCTAACATGATGTGACCAACAAGAGTTTTAAAAAAATTATTGTTATTAAAAAAAACTACATGATGAAATCTTATAATTATTAGTCTGATTCACCTTATAACATATAAAATTTAATATGCTCTTTGTTGAGTTATGCCAAAAAAATATTTAGAGAACAATGTTTAAAAGATAGATACAAAATAAAGAATTTAAGAAAGCTAGTAAAATAAGTTAGTTAAGATTTTAAAGAAAACTTATAAGAAGACCAACACTTAATTAGCATGAAAGATAACATAAAAGAATGATAGAAGGAATAATCAATATGAATTTATCAATATAAATATACTATCTAAGTGATATAATCAACAAATTTACAAACTTCTAACATTTAGAAGAATTTTTTTTCAAGATTACAATGAGTACGCTACCTAAAATGTTTGCTATCTTATCGTCAGCATTTAGCAAATATAAAAAAAAATTTGGTAAATTAAGTGATAATTTTTAAAAGACCTTAAAAATCTTCATATAAACTCGAAAACAAACAAATATTATCTATCATACCAAAATAATATTTTCATATAAAAATAAATTATAATCATTGTAACGCATTATACAATCATACAAGTTTCACTACTATACAAATACTTAACTAGATCAAGTAGTAGATAAATATATTACTTTATATTATCTTACAAACAATATTTAATATTAATTAAAGTTCATTAAATTATTTATTGTGATTAAATTTTGAAACTAAATATTATACTATCACACACACACACACACATATATATATATATATATATATATCACACATTGACTGTAAAATTTGTATGAGTACAAGGAAAAATTAGATATTATGCAGAAGTTTAATCATTTCTGTTGTTTAAATAAAAATAGTTTTAAAAGTATGATAAAATGTTATAATGTATTAACAGTTTTCATGAATCTAGAAATCTATATAATATTTATATAATATTTTTAAAACATAAATAATATTTCCAAAACTTATGAATATGTTTATAAACATAATTATTACATTTATAAATACAAATAACTAAATATCTAATAAGATGGTATAATTATAAATAAACATAAATAATATCTTCAACAAATCATATTTTAAAGTTATAGAAATAAATTAAATTTCTAGTTTAAATTTTATTTTAAAACTAAACTAAATTATTAATAAAATATAGTCTAAATAAATAAAAATGATCTAAGATACAGAAATGGGAGAAAACAAGAACGTGAACAAGCATATGTTACATGTTGTCTAAATATACAAATCATATATATCAAGCCCAGTTGAAGGCCCATTAATAATATAATCCCGATAAGAAGGCCCAGTAAGATGAAAATCCCACCGTTTGTTCGTCCCCTAGTTTTCTGGGCAAAAGGCTTTTTTTCAACTCATCTCCCTTCTCTTCTTCCACCCAACCACCACCGAGTTTTTTCGGTTTCGCGGTTATTGAAAATCTCGTTTCCCGGGCGAGGGAACAAAAGGTAAAGTCTCGTGTATTTTCGCGGCTTTGCCTACTTTTTTTCAATTGTTTTTTTACTTTCGTGGAAAATTAATAGCCGAGTCGATATCGTAGCAGCTAAAGGATTAGGCTTCTTTTCCGAATCGCAATCGATCGACGTTCTCCCCCTCAATCTCCCATCGTTTTAGGTAAAGCTAAATCAATGATCGATCTGTTTTCTTTGTCTTTAAATCTACACTAAGCAAATCACAGAGAATAATTACGTTACGTAGCTGCTGCCATCTTTCGTTGTGTGTTTCGATTCAGATCTATGAGCTTTGTTTCACCATTCTGATTTAAGTTTTTGTGTGTTGCATCTCTTTTTGTTAGGAATCTGATTATATATTTAACATTATATATCATTATTGGAGAGCATCATTAAACATGGATAATGGAGCTAATAGAAGGAGAACGAGGAGAAGTGGATCTGGTTTGGAGCAGACTAATGGAGGAGAAGTTGTTACTCCAGCTCCTGAAAATGTATCTCAACAAAGCAATGCCTCTGTACCTCTTAAAACACCAGAGGCAGATAGTCACATGAAAGATCTAAAGGAATCTACTAATGATGTAAACGTAAAAGGGATAGCCAATGGAGTTTCTGGTGAAGAGCAACAAGCAAGAACCCCTGTGACCATAAAGAAAAGTTCTAAAACCAAATTCTCAGGCTCGCATCGTGAACTTGTACTTGGACTTCCTTGCCGTGGACAATTTGAGATCAACCGGAGTTCCAAGAAGCTTGGAGTTGGTGTTAAAAAGGATGTACTTGTTTCAAGTCACAAGAGAGCTCCTAAAGATTCTGCTGCTGCTGCTGCTGCATCATCTTCCGTTCATGCTAACCCACCGCCTGTAAATGGATCAAAGAAAAATAAGTATGTGAAGAAAGTAGAAGTTATAGAAGATGATGAGTACACAAGGATCAAGAAGAAACTTCGGTATTTTCTTAACCGGATTAACTACGAGCAAAACCTTATTGATGCCTATTCTTTAGAAGGCTGGAAAGGTTCAAGGTTTGTTTGTTTCTCTCTCTTTGTTACTTTTCATTTTGACTATTCATTCTGGTTATTGATATTTTGACAATGTGTTTCTTTTGTAGCGCGGAAAAGCTAAGGCCAGAGAAAGAGCTTGAACGAGCCAAGAAGGAGATTCTACGACGCAAGGTTAAAATTAGAGAGCTTATTCAGCATCTGGACACACTCTGTGCCCAAGGCAACATTCCCGAGACTTTATTCAATTCTGATGGAGAGATTTCTAGTGAAGATGTAAGAGTTATTATATTTCTAAATTCAAGTTTTGTGTCTCTTAAAGTATTTGCTAATACGAGCATTTGTTTTATTCCAGATATTCTGTTCAAAATGTGGTTCGAAGGACGTGCATCTTGATAATGATATCATACTATGCGATGGGTTTTGTGACAGAGGCTTTCACCAATACTGTGTTCAACCACCTTTGCGCAAAGAAGATAGTAATAATTTCTGGCCTACGTACTTGCTAGTGTTTTTTGAGCAGTTTTTGTTGGTGTGTATGAATAACTTATTGTTGGTTTTGATTTTTATGTAGTTCCTCCGGATGATGAGAGTTGGTTATGCCCCGGATGTGCTTGCAAAGATTACACCTTCGACTTTCTTAATGATTCTTTAGGGACAAAGCTTTCAGTCAGCGACAGTTGGGAGGTATATATGTTAAATGGTTTTTATTGTTGTAAAGGAGAAGAAACTTTGAAAACACCTGACTGACGCTTCGTGCAGAAAGTATTTCCTGAGGCAGCAGCAGCAATGGCTGGTGGTGGAGGTCAAAATCTGGACTGTGATCTTCCTTCAGATGATTCTGAGGATGAAGAGTACGATCCAGATGGTTTGAATGATAATGCAGATGATGAGGATGGCAGTGATGACAGTGATGAGTCTGAAAACGAAAATGGAAGTTCAGATGAATCTGCATCTGACGAAATGATTGGATCATTTAAAGACGCAAAAGATATAATGAACCTTCCGTCTGATGATTCTGAGGATGATGACTATGATCCTGATGCCCCGACTCGTGATGAAGATAAAATGCAGGAAAGTTCAAATTCAGACAACTCAGACTCTGAGGATGCTGAGACTTCCTCCAAAGGCGGTGAGTCTGATGAGCAAGATGAAGTTACGCCACGTGTGAAACCTGGCAGAAAGAAATCTAAGCTCGCAGATGTTTCCATATCAGAGTCAGATGCTGGGATTGATGATGATGGTCTTGTAGCTGTTCCGGGGAGGAGGAAGGTTGAAAGGCTGGACTACAAAAAGCTGTATGATGTAAGCCTTCTATCACATTTTACATAACTAATTTTTGTTGTTTTGGAAAAGCATATGCTGATATATCTATCTTTTATGGTGTGGTATGTGCAGGAGGAATATGAGAACGCTCCGACTTCATCAAGTGATGATGAGGATTGGGATAAAATTGCTGGAAAAGAAGACTCCGAGTCAGGAGATGAAGATGAGGAAACTGTGCCTCTGAAACGGCCTTCAAAAGCAGAAGATCATACTTCTACTCAGAAACCTACACAGAGACCGAAAATAGAAAATAAGAAGGCTACTTTGATAGCGCCACAAGAAGCACCCAGAGAAAATGGTGTCTCTGGTGGAAAAAGCAGCTCTGCATCATCTAAACAGACAAATCCCAAAACTCAGGTAAACAAAATATAGTTGTCTGTATGCTGAAAGATGTCAATGCGAAAGTACTATGAGAGAGAGTTCGGTTTACAGTTTCCTCTTACATGCAGAGATTGTTTGAGTCTTTTAATGAGAATCGATATCCAGACATTAGCACAAGGGAGAACTTAGCCAAAGAGCTACAGATGACAGTTAAACAAGTAAGGAGTTATCTCCTAGTAAATGTTTTTTTTTTCTTCCTTTTAGTCGATTTTATTTCAGCTTATAAGCTGTTTATGTACTTTTACAGGTTTCTAGCTGGTTTAATAATACGCGTTTTTCGACAAGCAAAAGGATGCTTTCAAAGGAAGGTGTTGAAAAGTTAAGAACAGGTATTGAACGTGAAGGTGAGACATCTGTTGCTGGAAGTAGCAAACAAACTGAACCAGTCACAGAGAATCCGAGTGGAGCTTCGGAGTCAACCAGTACTGGATCAAGAAAAAGAAGGAGAAGGTAGATTTGGATTCTTAATCATGAAAGTTTTTACTAGTTAACTTATGAATCTGAAGACCTCCAAAGTTGTAGTATTGCAAAAATCAGTGATGCTAAAGTGAAAAGTTGAGGCAAAAGAAAGATATATTTCTTCAAATAAAAATAAAAATTAGATAGGTTCATTTTAATTTGTATGTTAGAATTTATGATTATGAAAGTTTTTGGATTTTGACAGTTTTTTTTCTGTTGTGGTTTTTAGAGACCGGTTTATTATTAATAGAAATCGTATAACTCAATTGGTTTGATGGCAGGGATGACTCTGCATCTGACGAAATGATTGGATCATTTAAAGACGCAAAAGATATAATGAACCTTCCATCTGATGATTCTGAGGATGACGACTATGATCCTGATTCCCCGACTCGTGATGAAGATGAAATGCAAGAAAGTTCAAATTCGGACAATACATCAGACTCTGAGGATGTTGAGACTTCCTCCAAAGGCGATGAGTCTGATCATCAAGATGAAGTTATGCTACGTGGGAAGCTAGGCAGAAAGAAATCCGAGCTCCCAGATGTTTCCATTTCAGAGTCTGATGCTGGAATTGGTGATGATAGTCTTGTAGATGTTCCGGGGAGGAGGAAGGTTGAAAGGCTGGACTACAAAAAGCTGTATGATGTAAGCCTTCTATAACATTTTAGATAAGTAAATTTCTATTTTTGGTTTTGAAAACCCTGTGCTGATATAGGTATGTGCAGGCAGAATATGAGAACGTTCCCACGTCATCAAGTGATGATGAGGACTGGGATAAAATTGCAGGGAAAGAAGATTCCGAGTCAGCAGATGAAGGAGACACTGTGCCTCTGAAACAGCCTTCTAAAGCAGAAGGTCATACTTCTACTCAGAAACCTAGTCAGAGACCGAAAAGAGAATATAAAAAGGCTACTTTGATAGCGCCACAAGAAACACCCAGAGAAAACGGTTGCTCTGGTGGAAAAAGCAGCTCTGCATCATCTAAAGATTCTAAACAGAAAAATCCCAAAACTAAGGTAAACAAATAATAGTTGTCTTTGCGCTTGACGATGTCCTTACTAAAGCACTGTGAGAGAGAGAGAGTTCGGTTTACAGTCTCCACTTTTGTGCAGAGATTGTTTGAGTCTTTTCAAGAGAATCGATACCCAGATATTAGCACGAGGGAGAACTTAGCCAAAGAGCTACAGATGACAGTTAAACAAGTAAGGAGTTATCTCATAGTAAATGTATTTTTTCTTCCTTTTAGTCGATTTTATTTCAGCTTATAAGCTGTGTATGTACTTTACAGGTTTCTAGCTGGTTTAATAATACGCGTTTTTCGACAAGCAAAACAATGTCTTCAAAGGAAGATGTTGAGAAGTTAAGAACAGGTGAGGAACGTGAAGGTGAGACGTCTCTTGCTGGAAGTAGCAAACAAGCTATGGTAACCGAACCAGTTGCAGGGAATCAGAGTGGAGCATCGGAGTCAGTAAGT
Source organism: Eruca vesicaria subsp. sativa (assembly GCA_932364175.1). NCBI lineage: Eukaryota > Viridiplantae > Streptophyta > Magnoliopsida > Brassicales > Brassicaceae > Eruca > Eruca vesicaria. The sequence goes on along the minus strand of CAKOAT010092488.1, from coordinate 47,966 downwards.
ACTGGATCAAGAAAAAGAAGTAGAAGGTAGATTTGGATTCTTAATCATGAAGGGTTTTAGTTAACTTGTGGATCTGAAGACCTCGAAGTTGTAGGCATTGCAAGAATCAGTGATGCGAAAGTGAAAAGTAGAGGCAAAAGAAAGATATATTTCTTCAAAAATAAAATTTTGGATAGATTCATTTTTATTTGTATGTTATAAATTTATGATTATGAAAAAATTTTGTTTAGATTTTGACAGTTTTTTCCTGTTGTGGTTTTGTAATGGATAAAGAGACCGGTTTACTATTTATAAATATGGTCTATACAACAGTCAACAGGTTTGCGAGCTGAACCGGTCTGAAATGTCTTTTAATGTGTAACGTGTAACAAAAGGTAAGAGGAAAATGAAGAAGGTGCTCAGGGTATACGGCGGCGTATTGAGGCTAGTGCGGCTTTTGCCGGCAGACACAAGGCCATACTACGCCAAGTATGCAAGGGAGAATTTCGTTAACTACCGTGACGTTGACGTAAGTGAAACACCTCTTGATGAACTCTTCCAACGAGCTTACAATCACTCACTTTGGGTGCTCAACAAGGTACATTGATTCTTTTTTGTTTGTCCTTTGTGAACCGTAGATTCTAGATACTCTGTGTTGCTCATTAGTTCTTAATCGGTTTGTAGTATTCAGTTGACGAATCTGCTGCAAAGAAGTTGAAAGAGATTTGTTTCGAATGATAACGCGCACCACCTGTTCGACGTTATTCCCCTGAGAGATCTCGAACAAGTTTTTTTTTTCTTCTAAGGCTTCAATGATTTGTTAAGTGGGTAACATCAAGTATACTACTTTTGATCTTAGTTTCATACCTATATCAAGAACAGAGGTTGCTCGCGTGTCTTTTTCTTTTCTTTTGTTTTCTCTTGACTTTTGCTGCAGGCATGTGTTGACTGCTCAATCATTCACGTCTTGTTTGAGTAGTTTCTTGTTTGTTTGCTTCATCCTGAATAAGTTGCTGTGATTTTACATTCTTATAGTCAAAAACATTCCATTACTTGACAAAAATTAATATCATCCATCTTTAGAAATGAAAGAAACGCATTATAGCAAAGTGGCAGTGATGTAATAACGAACATTAGAGTAGGGATTGTTTGGGTACAAGTGATTTATCATGTAGAGTATTAGTCCACACAGTCCTTGTCGGAAGTCGAAAATGTTTACATGAAACGAGCCTAACCAAACCAAAGTGTTTCTGAAGATTATTTTTGCTCACAACAGGCTAAAAAACAAGTTGGGCTGGTTAATAATTATGGAGTTGTGTTTTACTTCCCTCACACGTGTCTGCAGTTTTTGCACGTGTCTAACCTGGTACATTTCAGTATGTTGAAATTTCTTCTTTCTTGTTTCTTTCATATAGCATCTGTCGTATTATGTGAAGCCGTAGTTGTCATTATGTTAATGATAAACTTTTTTTTTTGTTAATGATAAACATGATAATGGAAATTTTAAAAGAAAAATTACGAAATGATTTTGTAATAATGTAATAGTATCGGGTTACTGAATACTCCCTCCGTTTCAAATTATATGTCATTCTAGAGTAAAATTTTCGTTTTAAAATAAGTGTTGTTTCATAATTTCAATGCAAAATTTATTGATTTTAAATGTTACTCTATTTTTTCATTGGTTGAAAAGTGGTTAGGTGTATAGGTAATTGTGTTTTTATTTTGAAAATATGTAAAATTAATTGTTTTCTTAATCTGTGTGCAAAACTCTAGAATGACAATTAAATTGAGACGGAGTGAGTATAATGGATATGAATGTGTGTGTGACATTAACTACTTGTCTTAGTTGTCTAACTTCCATAAAGAGAGAAAAGAAAGCAGCAGTTACCATGAGAAACGAACATCAGCTTCGAGTAAAATCAAAATCTAAAGTTTCCTCGGGCCAGGTGGCTTTGACCAAAATTATCTTCAAAATTATCATTTCCCTTTTTTCAAAAATAAAAAAAACTAAAAAATTGTCATTTCCCTTTCTACCCCTCTCTTGACAAGTATCAATCATGTAATCAACACTAATCCTTTCGTAACTAATACGGTAAAGAGTCGTTATATAACGATTTGATTAGGATCTGAAATTTCCAATCAGTGATTTTTCTTGCATATATTCACCAATATGTGTACTAGAAATTTAAACCATTACCACACAATTTATGTTACACTTACCAAGAGATAGATTGTTATATATAGGATTTCAGAAAAGTTTTCTCTTTTAAAATTTATGTACAAGCAAAAATAATAATTGGGTTTATGTGTAAATAAATACATCAACCATCAGGCAAGTTAAACGAGTTATAAAAAGCCCAAAAAGGTAGAAGAGAAATCATTTACCAACGATTTATCTTCAAGTCATTGGTTCTCACCTCTCTCATTCTCTTACTCAGCTTCTTCCACGAAAGTAACTTGTAAAATAAATACTTAAGAAAAATCACTATGGGAGATACCGCAGAGGACCAAGCTATGGTGGAAGCTCCCGAAGCAACGAGCTTCTCGGAGCTTCTTATGCTGTCTGACGGATTTGATGATCACCACCGCGAAATTAATGGCGGTGATGGTGGAGAAGATAGCTTCAGTTTTGTATTCTCCGGTACAAATGGGTCCAAAATGCTCTGTTTCAGCGGAGACTGTCAAAACGGCGGCGGATCACCCTTCCTAGAACCTTCTCTTCCTTCCGGAGTATCCGTTTCTCTTCATGCACTATTAACACTTGCAAGACCTCAAACGACACTTGTACCCTCGTGAGACTCTGATTTCTGATTCTTTGCATATATATATATATATATATAATTTTAAATAAGTAATAAAAATGGTCTTGCATAGATGCATGCAGGAAAGTTGCAATATTTTATTTCTTTGATTTTTTTGTGCGGTATCAAAAGTTTAAAGATTATTTTTGTGTGCAAATTACTTTGTTGTGAAGAAGAAGAGAACCGGGTCGAGTAATGGGCAAGATATGGATCATAACCGGAAACCGAGTAAGAAATGCAAGCGAAATCAGGAAAAATCATCAGTTCGAATTGCTAAGGTGAGGCATTAAAAGAATTACATTTGTATGTTTTATAGTGCTATAAAAGCACACTTTAATCGGTTTCTAATTCATACTTTTAAAATAGGTAAGGAAAGAAAGGTTAGGGGAAAGAATTGCAGCGTTACAGCACTTGGTTTCTCCATACGGAAAGGTAAATTTCTTAACCGTAATAGTGTTGCTCAATTATATAAGCAAGTAAGACCTGTATCACTTTAAGCAAAATGAAAAAGAAAAAGAGACCTGTATCACCAAAGAAATGAAAAGAATTTGTCATAATATTTTTTATCTGCAATACTATATTTATATGTTTAGTTTTTCCAAAAGGAAGCTTAAGAAGTCGCGATTTGGGGCATAGTGTAAGTTTGGCATCCAATGTAAAAATCAAAGACAATGAAACTTGGTCAATAAAAAAAAACTTGGTCAATAAACTAAAGTATATTTTTTTTTCTTTACTCTTATATTTGGGTATTTTGGGTAATTAAAGATAATCATTACAATTTACAGTAATTAATGATATTTTGTACTCTTTTATTTTTGAGAGGAGTGAAAGAGAATATTGACTATCTGTAATGGTATATTATTTTGAGGGAAAACATCAAAATTTGAGAAAAAATATTCTCCAATGGTGTATTATTTTGAGGAAAAAAAGGAATATATAAATATTATCCCCTCAAATTTGAATGATTTTCACAAACTCATTTTTATTATTAATTTTTTTTTTTACAAATTGACCCTTAAATTTTTATATAGTTTTATTTTATTTCTAAAAGATTAAATATTTGTGTTTTATACTTTGTTTAAATTGATTATAGTTTTATTAATAGAATATAAGTTCATATAAATCATTTTCTTTTCTACTAGAAACTAAATTTAGTTACAAAATAAAAATTTAATTAAAATAAAAATTATATTTGGATTAAATTTGCAAGTTGTTAAAATATATTAACACTATTAAAAATAATAATTATTAATGGAATATATTTGGAATATTCTATTTTTGAGAAGAAAAGTAAGAGAAACCATTGGAATAAAACCCCAAACTTTTGAGTTTAAGAGAAAAAATAATGTAAACCAATTGGAGTTACTCAAAAACTCAACCCAAATAGTTCACTTGACTTTTCTTACCATTGAGAATTGAATGTGGAGAAAAACATTTCGTCATGTTGACAGACAGATGCAGCTTCTGTACTGCATGAGGCGATGGGTTACATCAAATTCTTACAAGACCAGATCCAAGTCCTCTGCTCTCCTTACCTCATCAACTATTCTCTTGTATTAAGTTTCTCTCTATGATTTATTTTTATTTTATTTTATAAAATTATTATTATATATATTTCTAATAACTTAATGATTTTCGGTCTGACTTGCCGGTGTTCAGGACGGTGGAGTTGTTACCGGAGATATTACACTGGGGAAGAAAGTGAGAGACTTGAGAAGCAGAGGATTATGCCTTGTACCTGTCTCGTCCACTGAACACGTTGAAAACTCAAATGGTGCTGATTTATGGTCACCTGCTACTGCTAGTATGGGTCACACTATGTCACCCTCTCAATGAATCAAGGGATATTAGATTTACTTTCAGTCTTTCCTAGGCTGATATAATCATAGTCTTACTTTTTTTTTTGCTCAAGAGCTACTATTTACGAAATTGACCCTTTTCCTTTTGTATTTTGAGGATCAACTGAGTGATATAAGAATTAAGAAAGAATCTGGTTTAAATCTTTACTGATTATAAAACTAAATATTCAAATTCCAAGTGTTTCTCGTATGTCTCAGTCACAACCAGGAGTGTGGAACTGAGAGGCTAAGATTTGCTCACGTTGTCACACACCTAAACTGTAGTAACGCTGCCACCAAACTACATCACTCACTTGAGTTGGAGACGTGCTAAACGTTTTATTTTATTCCTACTTTCACAAAGCAATAAAACAAAAGAAAAAGATAAAGTTTTGTACAACAATCTTAACCCTGATGTTTGTCTAAACTTTAAAAGATAATCATTTTACTTAAGATTTTAAAATGGGATTATACTTTAATTAATTTATTTTTTTAAAAAAGAAGGGATTACACTTTAATTTAATACTTATTTATAAGGGTTATATCGTAAAAAGACAAGATTATGAGGATTTATTACAAATCAAACACTTCCCAGTCACCAGAGATAATCTCATCACTTCGCCGTACGACCGTAGATTCTCTCACCTTCTCTCTTCTCAAGTCTTTCCCTCTCTCTCCGGTCTTCGCAGATGGCTGTGTTACCAATCGGCTCTCACTTTGCGCCGCCGCACAAATTAACAAAGAGACACGCCGTCGCGACATCACCCCCTATCTCTCTCTCAACCCGATTGCCTCAAACTATCTCCGTTTCAAAACTCTCTGGAATAACAAACTCGAGGTTGTCTAGACACAGTGTTCTCGTAAGAGCCGAGGATAAGATAAGAGTCACCTCTTCTTCTTCTTCTCTAGAAGAACCATCTCAACCACTCGATGACCCAGAGCTTGAGGTTTCACAAAATTCGATTTTGACAAGTACCCATTTCTTCTTATCGATCAAAGTGATCGAAAGTTTATGCCTTTACGTATATGATCCACAGGATTTGCTGGACGGGTCAGGATCATGTGACCCTATTTGTTCGGTGGATGAACCTAGCTCGAGTTACTTTGAAGCGAATTATCAACCAAAGACGGATATAGTCAAGGCTGTTGCTATTCTTGCAGCGGCTCTTACAGGAACAGCTGCTATTAATCATTCTTGGGTCGCTGCTAATCAGGTTCTTGCCTCCTTCTTTTTGTGTGTTTGTTTTGGTTTCAAACACTTATCTTTGGAGAATGTCATGGTACAGGATGTGGCTATGGCGTTGTTGTTTGGAATAGGGTACGCAGGAATCATCTTTGAGGAGTCTTTAGCTTTTAATAAAAGTGGAGTTGGGCTTCTGATGGCTGTGAGTCTGTGGGTTGTGAGGAGCATTGGGGTAAGAATCTGATTAATGTTCATTATTTGTTGGATGAATATTTTAATTTATATTCCTTGTGACAGGCTCCTTCAACTGAAATAGCTGTTGCAGAGCTTCAACATGCAACAGCTGAAGTAAGTGAGATTGTGTTTTTTATACTTGGGGCAATGACCATTGTGGAGATTGTTGATGCTCACCAAGGGTTTAAGCTGGTTACTGACAATATAACCACTCGGAAGCCAAGGACGCTTTTATGGGTGGTAGGTGATTTAGTCTCTCTAGCTTTTGAAAGTTATCTTCTTCTTCAAGGGTTTACTCTTAGTTGACTCGTGGTGTTGTGCAGGTCGGCTTTGTGACTTTTTTCCTCAGTTCGATTTTAGACAACCTGACCTCTACCATTGTCATGGTTTCTTTACTCAGGAAACTGGTTCCTCAATCAGAGTACCGCAAGTATGTAATTTTTAACTTATTTATGCTCCTGTTAGTTAGTTTCTTTGTTAAGCTATTCACATTGAGAAACGTATTAGCTCTGTGATATAGAGCTTAGATTCTGAATAAAACATATTGGTCCTGCCAGGACTTCGCTTTTTAAGTTTATTTTAGCCGTTACTGTAATACTACTCTGTTTTGCGTTCAGTATTGTGATCACAGTAACGTTGATTTTCACGGTTGATAACCAATGACAGACTTCTAGGAGCTGTTGTGGTAATAGCAGCCAATGCAGGAGGAGCATGGACCCCAATTGGTGATGTTACTACAACTATGTTATGGATTCATGGTCAGATATCCACTTTGCCGACTATGCAGGTTCTCCTTCTCTTCTGCGACAGTCACATAATGATATCATATTACCTTTCTTTCTCAAGCGCAACTGGTATCATTAGTCTAGGTTACAGGGTTAGAGTATATTTAAGAACAACGAATGTTTAGAAGGGGACTGGATAGGCTACGTTACAGGCTTGGATAAGTTGGTAAAGTATTCACCTGCTTGGTCATTTCAACTGTCACGTACGGCACTTCCTAGCCAGCTCCTAACATTGAGTTGTAGATTGACATAGTTAACAGATATAACACAGATAAATAACTTATTCTATTCTGACGTTCCTGATGATGGTTAACTTTCTTTCCTTTTAGGGCCTTTTCATACCTTCGGCCATATCTCTTGCTGTTCCGCTAGCCCTCATGTCCTTTAGCAGGTTACAAACTCTTCCTTGCATTCTCTAACAGAAACAGAAACTAAGCTTGGCGTCAATTGTCTTGTAACTGCAGAAACTGATTGGTGTAAGTTTGTTTTTTCTTCCTTCCTCAGCGAGGTAAATGACAAGGGACAGGATTCTTCAGATGTATTAGCTTCTGAAAAGATGGCTCCAAGAGGGAAGCTAGTGTTTGGAGTTGGCCTCGGAGCATTGGTTTTTGTTCCAGCCTTTAAGGCTCTAACTGGATTGCCTCCTTACATGGGTATCTTGTTAGGTCTTGGAGTTCTTTGGGTCTTGACAGATGCCATCCACTACGGTGAATCAGAAAGACAAAAGCTCAAAGTACCTCAAGCCTTGTCTAGAATCGATACACAAGGCGCTCTGTTTTTCCTTGGCATTCTTTTATCCGTTAGCAGGTACTAATATTCCACTACTCATGAATTAGAAACCTTTTGTGATGTTTCTTTTCTATTTTCTTGCAGCCTTGAAGCAGCTGGGATCCTCAGGGAGATTGCAAACTACCTTGATGCTAATATACCAAACGTTGAGCTAATAGCTAGTGCAATAGGTGTTGTGTCAGCAATCATAGACAATGTTCCATTGGTTGCAGCGACTATGGGGATGTATGACCTCACATCCTTCCCTCAAGATTCAGAGTTTTGGCAGCTGGTTGCGTTCTGTGCTGGTACTGGTGGTTCTATGCTTATCATTGGTTCTGCTGCTGGTGTAGCCTTCATGGGGATGGAGAAAATTGATTTCTTTTGGTACTTCCGAAAGGTAAAGATACATTCTTTTTGTTTGCGTTAGACTCAGTACTCTTTACAGGCTCTTGAGCAAGAAACTCTGTTTCTATTTTTTTCCATGCAGGTAAGTGGTTTTGCGTTTGCTGGTTATGCTGCTGGTATCGCAGCTTATTTGGCAGCTCAAAGTCTTCATTTTTCGATCCCAACGACGGTGGCTCAGATCCCATTTCTCACTGGTTCGTGAGTTGCATCATAGTGAAATCCCTGGCTGGCTGCAATAATAAGACATCATCACTTCGTCGACATGCTGCTTTGGAAAAAAACGAAAAAAAATAAACTATTTATTTATTTCATATATACTCGATTCTATCATTAGTACAGGATGAATCATCCAGTAAGATTTTATGCATTTCGAGGTTTTATGTGCATCTTTGAAAGTGTAAGACTATAGTTTGAGGAAAACAAACTCTTCAATTGCAGAAATGTCTTTCATCTTTTCCAAAGTTTCTTTGCAAACACGAAGAAGTCTCGTGTCAAGATAATCGGGAGATTTGAAGAAACATACGTCACTTTCATAGCATATGTGATACTTCTTAAACAGTAAACTATAATCTTCAGGATTTAGTAATTGTTATTAAACAATAACCACTCAAATTGTATTAGTTTTATCTTTCTAGAATTTACTGCAAACAACAATCCCACAAAGCATTACTGTGTAAACTAAAAGACGCAATGTAGCCAACAGAAAACAACCCCAGAAACTCTTGAATATAGAACAGAACGAACACAGCAGAAGAAGAAGAGATTGTTAAAGAAAAACCTAGTATGCTACATCAGAAAGAAATGAACAAAAAAAAAAAACTGTACTGCGATTCACTATGATCCGCTGCTTGATCATTCTCTTAGAGCAAGCAACCAAGCCAGTAATGAGACTCTTCCTTGTGTGCTTAAAAGCTGCTTAAAATTAGTCTTGTGAACAAATCGGCAGTTTTCTTTCACCTGCAGCTACAAAAAATACAACGCAGCGTTCAGTAAAACAGCAGTCAAAAGACACAACCATCTTTGGACAGATCATGACCAAAAACGTTTAACTTTCTGTAAGATGAAAAGGCTTACTTACTTACACTACCTACTGATACTTCTTTTCTTTGCTTACGGGCATCATCGGAATCTTCATTGAGATACTTCGAATGACTTTAGAAGTTGAGTTCAGTTGATCGTCGATGTGGTCTTGGTACTTCTCGTACACAAGAGGAACAGAGAGACTGAGAAGAATCCCTGTTATAGATAAAACAGGGACGCATAATTAAAAACAAATTACTCATATAGACTGAGAATTTATATACTCCAGAGTCAAGATTAAGAATGCTCACCAAAGTAGACAAGAGTGAGGGAGTTGATAAACGTCCCCACATAAGATAAAGCCCACAAAACCAATGACACCTATTAAAAACCAACGATAATGATTTAAGAATAAACAAGTAAAAGTATCCAGATTCGAAAGGATACAACAACAAATCCAAATAGTTTTTGCCAAGTAATGAAGAAACCTGAAGGAGACGAATAGGGTTTCTAGCAATGGTGATATCACTTGCAATTGAGAGTACACGATTGATCCAGAACCGAACACCATCAGCAGCCTTGACTGCAAACTCCTCAGGGATTTCCATATTCGGAACTGGCGGTAGAGGTCTGAAACAAAACCATGAGTCAATTTCTCATATCATAGTTCCAAGAAGCTAAGAATATACAGTGAAAGAAGACATTAAACATTACAAAAAGAGTAGAAATGTTAATTACCGGTTGAGTAGAGAAGCAGACTTGGCCCACAAGAAGAGGATGGCAACAAGAAGAAGGAGAACATTGGAGACAAAAGACAAGAGATTGTAACCAGCTCTCTCGAACAGAAACCAAAACACAGTAGAAGAGATTAAGACAATGACTGCACCACTCATGTTTCTCCATAACAGCAAATCGGCAACTGCATATACCAAAAAACAAAAAAAAAAGCCTTTAAATTTCAGATTGTGATCTAAGGACACAACACACTAGTTACATGTCGAATGGTTCCTAAATGTCTCTAAATTCGTTATAACTCATGATCCCTAAATGCGCAACAAAAACCCTAAATATAACCGATCAATCCAGAGCATTGAGCACGAAGAACGTATTAAATCGTAAAATCTCAACGATTCTCCATTAAATCGAGAGTCGAAGAATCAAGAAGGAGGAGAGGAATGGTAAAGAGGAAAAGAGACTCGCCTGAACCACCACCGAGAGATTTGTGAACAGAAACGGGCGTTGAAGAAGAAGAAGCGGAATCATCTCCCATGGCGATTTTAGCAGTTAGGGTTCTTCCGCATACAGTTTTCAAGGCTAATAAAAGATCAAAGCTTTTCGATTAATCGTGCCTCTTTCTCTCTCTCTCTAAATCAAAGATCAAAGCTTCTTCCTTTACGCTTCGGCCACCACAAAGTTTATATGATTTAATTAAAAGTATACATTATTGTATTTCCTATAGTTTTTTTATATATTTAGTTACCTTTCTAAATAAAAATAAGTTAAGAAGCTCAACATTTGTTTTTTTCTTCTTAATGACTTTGAACCTATGTAGTTCTTTAGAATCAATTTGTTTAAGATCCTATTTCAAAATCTGATTTTGAGTTTTCTCTTATTTAATCATGGACGATTTAACAAATCTGAATCAGGAACATGAAATTATTATAAGTTTTATTCTTTATTTTTAATGTAACAAAATAATTGCCAGAGTTCAAGAACATAGAAAAAGGAATTTCTATTTATCAGAACTCTTACAAAAAAAAATCAAACAAACAAATAACAATATTTAATTTCAATTAGTAATATGAATATATTTTAATTAAAATAAAACTTATTATTCATAGAAAAGACAAGTGTATTAGGTATCTAATGGAGTTGTCAAGAACTCTCAAGAGAATCTCAGAAAATATTTTGTTTATTTTAATACTTAAATACTAGGATAAGATTCGGACCTTGCGCCGAGTGAGTTTAAGAAAATAAAAATATATACATTTTTTTTTATAACACTGATTTATAATAATGCTCGAGGTAATACAAATGAGAAAGAGTAATAATAGAAAGGAGTAGACATCAATAGACATCGAAACAATGATGAAATAGAACCTCACCCAACCTCTAATTGCTGAGCTTCCAAATTAAGTAAGTGATGTAACCAAACGGGAGCATTGCGGGCGATGTAAGACTGGTTACGGTGGTCGCGAGTGACACTTATTGCAATAGCGTCAGCAGCTTCATTGCGTTCTGATAGTGCATGATCTAGACTCCATAAAACAATCCGGTCGAGCAGGAAGGAGATGTTGTGACGGATATGGCTGAGGCTTAGATGGTCATTCGGATTTGTGAAAGCGGCATGGAGATTCCCTGAAGATGTCTCAAAAATAATATTCGAGAAATGTAAATTGTGAATGCATTCAACTGCCCAAAAAAGGGACCACATATCAGCCTCTGTTTTTTGTACGCATATAAGAATAGGCACGACGACTATGCATAATTGTACATCCATTTTCATCTCGTAGGATCCATGAAGCACCACTAAGACATTTCGAGCTTAACCATGAGGACCCGACATTACATTTGAGGAAACCACGAGGTGGTTTTCTCCATCGGATCATTGGAGTAATCACATCATTGGCAATCTCTTTTGTTCC
>CAKOAT010092488.1:4461-36205 GCA_932364175.1 Eruca vesicaria subsp. sativa | reverse complement strand
ACTTTGGTGGTACCACTTTTCATGTTTACCATCAATAAAGGAACATTTTAAAAAATACACATTTTATTAAAGGATAAAAGACTCTTATATCCTTGTTCTTTATATATATATATATATATAAAAGAAATATTAAATAAAATATTAACCCTAAACCCTAAAACATCAATTCTAAACTCTAGACCCTAAAAAGTAAACCCTAAACACTAAAAATTAACCCTAAACCCTAAAATATCAATTCTAAACTTAAATCCTAAATTCTAAACCTTAAAAGTAAACCCTAAACCCTAAAAAATCAACACTAAACCCTAAACTATCAATCCTAAACCCAAAACCCTAAATTCTAATAGTATTTTAACTACTAAAATTATAATGGTAAAGTTGGTTAGTGTAAAATTGAAAAGTGGTATCTTGAAAGTGTTATTTCTGGCAATTTCCCAATAATAAACTATTTTGCAGCTACAAACAGAATGGCTCTGACAGAGAGAGTGAAAGGGACAACTCGCCAGCTTCTTTAATATTTAAATTGCCTTCATTGCACTTCGCCGCACTTCATTTCATTACTACCAAGCTTGACTATGGTGACTGGTCAAGCTTGGAAACCATGAAGCATTCCCTCATTAAAACTTTAGCTAGTAAAAAAACCAGTTTGGATAAAAACCACGACAACAGAGGAGATGTAGTTCAACGGAGGCGCAATGATTTGATGACGAGTGAATATGTGCTTTGACTTCACGGTGGTAATGGAGAACTCACGGCTGAGCATGGGGATGAATAGCTCGACAGAAACAGTGAGACCAAGAGCCACTTCGGAGAGACTTCATGAGGTCATTGGAGTCGTGATTTGGAAGGGTCGGTGCTCGAATTTGTGACAAGTTCAGAGCGGCACCGTCTTGCGGGTGGAGCTCACCGCGGGGAGCATAGGACATCTTGGAGCAACCGTTCACAGTGAGCGACCTAGACCGCTCCATGTCTCGAGCAAAAACCACATTGACGCCGAAGTGCTAGAGCGACCGAGCATTGCGAGATGGAAGAACTACTGCACATTCGACGAGCATTGGAGCGACGTATAAGCTGGTTACCTATATCGCTCGGTAGATCACGAGCATTGGAGCGGTTTGATGGAGCGGCTTAACGAACCCGCTCCAGAACTTAACCTTAATCAACTTTTGGTTTAAATTTTGGTAGGCCTAGATTTATTATGTTGGCCCATTAGTTTTTAGTAGCCTATAAACATTCTTTTAAGCAAAAATGCTAGAGGTATCTCTTTTTTTCTCTCAAGAACTTATCTAATATTGTTAAAGCTTAAATCTTTTTTATCAATTTAAGGAAGTACTTCATTTTATTTTGTGTTTATCTTGCTCATTAACATCATTAGCCTTGAATCTCATATGGAACTAAGTTTTTTCATGGAGATTAGTATGTATACTCTTTTTGGATTCATGGGTTAGGTGGTTAGAGTGATTAAGTTAATATATAGGGTGTTTAGGGTTAGAATTTAGATCTATCTATTTCTTTACTTGTCAGAGTGTTCTTAATTCTAGTTTAGTCTTGATCACTCTAAACTAGAGCTCTAGACATTTCATACCTAGAAGGTGTCTGATGAAATGTCTGAACCAACTCAATTTTTCTCTTTGCTTGCTTAAGCAAAGACGGTTGATGTTATGAAAGCTTAAATAGTTAGTAGAATTGATCTTAATGATTGCTTGTTTGAATAAAATTAAAGATATTTGATGTTTAATAATTGAAAGAAAATGAACATTTATTTTGACAAAGAAATTGTTTAGGATTTTGTTCTAGACTTAAGGAAACATATTGATTGAAAGCTGCCACTCTAGATTGGATCATAAACAAGCTTGCCACACATGTTGCCTAATCCCATGAGTCCTATTTTCTTATTGATTGAAAAATTAATTCTTACACTTATTTCTTAATTGGATTTGAAATCACCTTGATTTATATTTCTAGAATCTTAGTTTGTTACCAATCCATTTTTCCATTTGTTTAGATTAAAAAAGTTTGTATATTCTTAATATTATAGATCACTAGTTCCTTGTGAATTTGATCCTAAAATACTGAATTGATATACCGTTCGATTGTGGTAGCGTGAACATTAGCCTAATTGGTTGTGTGTGTGTAAACGTGTAATCAATTTGGCGCCTTTATGGGAAACTAAGTAGATTTATCGTGTCCTCATAGGGGAAGCCATGGATTTGCTGTATGACTAGCAGCGCTGAAAAAAAAACGATTAGTTCGCTCGTGACGGAGACAAGTCCACATGCGATAAGTCCTAATGAGTCTAGAGGTCTAGATACCAATTATAATTTGTGTGTGGTTATGTAATTGTTGATGATTTCTTGATTATAAATGGTTAATCAGTTCTCGTTCTGCACTATGTAGTATAAAAGCTTATGCAGAGAGATTGATTTAGAACCGTTTCACTGAGAAATCTATTTATTCATACCCTTTTTTTTCTATTTCTCTGTTTGCACTACTGTAAGTATAAATGGTGGATAGAGTCGAATTGATGTGTTATAAAAGAAGAAGTCACTTCTGACAATCTTGGGACTAGTAACACGGTGGAAAATGTCTTGTTATTTGAACATGTGTTTCTAATCCAGTTCTCGTTAACCCTACAAATGATGCGGGGAGGCGGTGTTACCATAGGTAAGCGATCTAATCCATCTAGGTATGGAATTGCAATATTATGGAAGACATCATGATAAATGCAATAAACCATCTTCTTATAAATTGCCGTTTCACTTTCGTACACACTTTAATTCGTACTTCTTATTGTCTGGTTTCGTAATTTCGGGTAGCAACTTGTCCGTATATAAATCCTTATTTAAAAAAAAAAAATTCCAAAAGCTCAATTTCAACCTCATGAACTAGAAACGCAAAAAGAATATAAAAGAAAAGAAATAACAAAGCGAAAGCAAAAGCAAAACAGATTGGTAAGGCTCCACACTCAAACTCTTCACTCTCACTCCTTCTCTCTCTCTCTCTTACCGCTTGCCAATGGCTCTCTATCTCCAATCTCTTGCCATCATCCTCTTTCTCCTCCTCCCATCCTCCACCGCAATGTGGTGCGTTGCCCGGTTTGATGTTACGAGCCAGGCGCTTCAGGCGGCTCTAGACTACGCATGTGCCGCTGGAGCCGACTGTGCTCCAATACAGCCCACTGGCCTCTGTTTCCTCCCCAACACCGTTCAGGCTCACGCATCTTACGCTTTCAACAGCTATTTTCAGCGTAGAGCCATGGCTCCTGGTTCTTGTAACTTTGCCGGCACCTCCACCATCGCCAAAACCGATCCAAGTACGCTTTTTATGTAATTAATTCCGGTTGTATCTATGTTATTTAATCTCAGTTTGTTGATTTTTGTTTCAAAATCTCCATTATTTATGCTTCACACCTTTTTGGTTTGGTTCAGTAAGAATAGAGTTTGCAAATGATTGTTTTGGGTTTTAATTCGCTTAAGTTTGGTTTGTTTTTGTGTAGGTTATGGATCATGCGTGTACCCAAATTCTTTGAGGTATGCTTTATTCAATGTGTTCATTTTGCTATTTCATACCCCAGTAAAAATTAAGGTTTATACGCATTATTAAGCCGATAAGTTGTGATGTTTCTTTTTTTTTTGGTAAAAAGTTGTGATGTTTCTAAGTTTACACTTCTCTATTTGAAATAATGTTAAGACGGATTTGAATATAATTTCATTAGATATTCGCTGCTATCCATGAGTTTACCGAACATAAAATTCTGACCGTCAGTATAAGAAGAAAAAGCATTTTCTCGTCCCCCAAGTTTTTTTTTTTTAACACCACTGCACGATTTTTTCATGTGTCGTACTATTTTGCATGTCTTTAAATGTTTATTTCCCGTTCTAGTTGTTCTGGACCGTTAAGTGATCGTCGCTGCGAATTGAGAAATCATTCAACGGTATAGATCCTTGTCAGTATATGGGTCCCATTCATCTTTTGTTTCTCTATCTCTGCTGATATTCTGTTAGTTCTTCTTTCACTTTTCCTGGTCAGAATAGTACACAAATATGGAAATAAAACACTGAACAATTAGAAAACTCTTGAAAAAAGGAAAAGAAAAAGCACATGTCCTCTTAAATTAGACCTTTAGTTGCACTTTAGAGGTTTCTTGAAGAACAAGCTTATACAGTATCTTTACACTCTTTGATAGTTCTTCATTCATAACTTTAAATTTATTATCTTACTAATTTTTTTGGATTTTGGTTGTTTTTTGGGGAAAAGACATAAAATGTAGTACTTTAACAATATATAATTTACATTCGTTTCATAAGTATACTATTTATTCAACAAAACAAGAATATTATGTATATTCCGTTTCTTGTGTTTCATCCAAAATGTATTCCTTAATTGCATTGTTATGGCAGTAACTCCGGAGGGTCAGCGTCGACCACAACGGTAGGAGGAACGCCGACAGCAACCGCCGGAAACATTCCAGTGACGTCACTGAGGCCACCGTCTGGCACCACGGCATCACCGTTTGGGATAGGTGGCAGTGGTCTCATTCCGCCTGGATTCACTAACACTGATGAATCTGGAGCTTATACAAACACGAGTACTGTCTCAATAGTATTATTGGTGGTCTCAGTCTTGTGGTTTATATAGATTTCTGTATTCATTGTAAGGGCTGAACATTTTTGTTAAATGGGTTATCTTTCGGAAAGTGTTTTTAGTGTACGTCGGATGATTTATTTACGTAATCCTTTTATCTATAAAAGAAATAGGTGGAATTGTTAAAGCCCACAATTTTAATAAGATACTAGATTTTGACCTCCACTTTAAAAGTGCAGGATATTTTTCATTGTAAAAAAATCTAATTAAAACACACTAAACATATTGTTATGGATGTTTAAGTAAGAAATTTGCTCTATTTAAACTTATCTTATTTAGGACTCATAACGTTAGTTATAACTCGTTTAAATTGAGGCATTTGGTTTAACTCAATTAGTCCAAATTAGTTATAAATTCTTCTGAATCAGTGAATATGTGTTATTTTCTATTTTAAGTATAATTACATATATTACTTTATAATTTATAAAATAATTTATATATTGGTTACTTATATATATATATATATATATATATTTAGTTATTGGTTGACATAATTATGAGTTATTTATATGTTTTGAGAAAATGTGAGTATTAGAATAAATGCGAAAGGTTTGAATATAGTTAGATAATTAATTTTTAAAAACATGTTAGCCAATGTAAAACCAAACATGCAACCCGGTTTTGATCAAATCTGGTATGAATATATAACTATATCTTCAAAACGTTAGTAAGACCTTATTAAAAGTAGATATATATTTTTAATAACGAAAATTGGGAAGTATAATTAAATAGTAAACAAAATCTTGAGAGAATATAGGATATATATAGATGGTATAAGATATTAAATGCTGCAATACAATTGGTTTATATTTCTGATAAAAATAATTAATTGATTTATGCATAAATGTAGGAGTGGCATGATTCGTAAATAATTTTAAAACTAATGGCAGAATCCTAATAGGGATTCTGCTTTAATAGTATAGATCATGTTTACGATAAAATAACTACTTTGAATTTCAGGTTTAAATTTATCAATTATACTAAGGTAAACTAGATTTTGATCAACGTTTTAAAAACATGAAATAACTTTTTGATTTGATTAAAAACAACAACAATTTTTGGTTTGAATTTTAACATTTGAGTTTAAACGTTTATAAGTTGTTTTGTTTGTATGTTACTATAAAATGTCTTTTTAGTAAAGGGTGCATATATAGTTTTTTTTTTCTTTTGATATTAGCTAATACAAAAGTGATTCAAAAATGATGTGCATATTTGATAAGTATTTTTGACATTTTAAAGTAGAGAACCAACGGTTTCTGTTATTTTCAATCATTTAATGTTTTTGAAAGTTTTAAACATTCTATGTAGAGAACCATCGAACCTAGCAATATTTCTCCTATCATCATTTTTTGCAAAACATAGATCATTTATTTTGGAAAATTTTCCGGAAATAGAAAATTATTATTTTACATGAATATTCTAGTACATATAAAAAGGTAGAAACTTTATTACCTGAATATTATGGTACATATAAAAAGGTAGAAACAATAAAGTTTTTAGTGATTTGGATGTTGATCGGAGAGAAATTCTCAGATTGGCAGAAATGAAGTATTTACTTTAGGCGGAGGCACAAATCTCTCTTATGCAGAAAATATAACTGATACGACCACTAGTACAAGAGACATCATTACCTATCCCATGTAAATGGTGTTTCATAGACGGATCTTGGAAAAAACATGAAATATTTTGGGAACAAGGGTGGTACAACACTTTGGAAGCTTTTGATAGTTTGATGGGAGAAACTAATATAAGAGGAAGTCAGTCGCCACTTCATTATGGAGGCTCTCATCTAGGCAACATAATGTATTAGGAATTACAAGAGATTGTTCTGGAGGCTCTCATCTAGACAATAGAATGTATTAATAATCTATGATAATTCAATGTTACATTTACAAGAGATTGTTCTCAGTTCTCGAAGATGGTTTTGGCACCTGGATTGATCTTTCTCAAAATGAATGAACTGGTGATGCTCTAACTTAAATTGATCTTTACACAAACTTATTTGATATAACAATTATAAATAAATAATGGAAAATTATATGGTATATATGATAGACTAGAAGTAATATTTTTTTAAAAAAAATAGTTGTAATGTGATTCACTGAACGTAATCAAAATCCATAAACATATCATCATTTTTTTAAAGTTTAACAGTACTGTATATGATTATTTGTTTCAGTGGTGCACACCACAAGCCACAGAGTTCCATTAACGTTTTTTTTGTTTAAACCATTAACTATTTAGTTTCTTTAGTATATACAAAACAAATATGTTTTAACAAACTTCTGGACATAAATTTATGTTAATTTTTTTTGACGAAAAAATTACAAAATACTTAGAGTAGACATCAAAATAAGTTTTGAGATCTTTTTGTTAAATTTTTTATTTTTTAAAGATGATTTTTAAAACAATTAAGACAACTTGTTTGAACTTAGGTAGTTAAAATTTTATGTTGTTATCTGAAAAATTATCATATGGAATGTATTGCACTCTACGAATGCTAAAATTGGCTTTGAGTAATAGATATTTGATGTGTTACACCCAATTTATATATTTAAGTTTGTTGCAAATATATTATATATGTTTTTAATTTTCTTTTATATTGTATTTAATTGGCCCGCCCTACGAGCGGGATTTTAATATAAAAATGATTTTATATATTAGTTTTTATGATTTTTTTAAATGGTAGATTAAAAAGCATATTATAAACAATGAACATAATTATGAGATTATATTGTTATTTCTAATGATCACGATTGGTTTCAGTTAAAGTGATAGTAATCTTTATTATTCTCTATTTTTCAGAGAATATAAATATAGCAAAAAAAATTAGAAAATGTAATATATATATATATATTGCTATATTTTATTTCACTTTGACATAATAAAATAAAATCTAAAGTTTATACTAGTATATTTATTTCAAAAAGTTTCAAATTTTAAAAAACATTTCACTAATCTTTTTTCATGATAATAACTCCAAGCTAACTCTGTTAAAACACAATAAAATTAAATAAAATAATTAAATGTAAATTTTAAAATACTATATCAATAGTTTAATAACATTAGAAATAATAATTATATTTTTCTAAATTAACAGGAAATGATGTTTAAGAATATATCGGTTTCAGATTATAATTATATCTGGAAAATATTAGTTAATATTTAGTGTTCACTGTTTATGTTTTGTAACTTATTATAGTTTTTGTTGAAATTTATTTAATAACAAAATTAATTGTTAGAAATTTTTCTCCTACTGTTCTAAAATATTTTTTTTTAAATAGTATTTTATAAATTAATAAAATAATATACTCCTATAGCAGATTTTTACTTTAGTTATATATCATTTCATATCAAATTATTTGTTCGAAGAAGTTCCAGTGAAGCAAATCATAACTAAACAATAAATAACTAAAATATAATGTAACCATTAACAATTTGGAAATCAAGATGAACCCAACCACATATAAATATATTTTTTCACCATCGCCTACCTCAGCCATTGATACACCACTTTGCTCATATTATTTGTGAGGTTGTGTCTTAGTTGTTTATGCATACTCCATGTTTGATTGTGACATGATCTTTGTATATGTATTCTGCAGTTGTAGGATTTAAAATATAAATCGTGTTAGTGGAATTAAATGAAGAATTTTAGTTGGTTTTAAATTTTTTTTCTTTGCCATAAATTGACTACGATTAATGTTTTGTTAGTTAGTTTGAAAACCTGACTTCGTAATTGCCGTATAAGTGGAATTAGCTGAATTTTATTAATTATGTTGAAAATAGAAAACGGAGACCGTTACAATACATCTTGAAGAATCTGAGATTTAATTATTGTATGGTAAATGATGAAACTCATCTTGATAGAGAGAGAGATATTGGGTAAAAAGATGAAATTGTCTTCTTTTTTTCTGTAGATTTTCCGTAAGTGGCAAAACTGTTTCACAGAAGACAAACCAATTAAACCAAGACTCAAGATAGCCAAACCAAAACATTATATAACCTCATCATGTTGAATGTTGATTTCATATCTGAACTATCGCTGATTGCTTTTCTTATATCCTTCCTATATAATTCAGGTTGATGAATTATAACATGAGAGAGATAGTCTGAGGCACTTTTGAAATATAATCGATGCTGAAAAGTGCATGGCAATTTTCTGAAAATACTCCCAGCTGGACAAATTGTGTTATAAAAAGAAAAGACAAAGGAGAAGCTGTTCTCTGTACAAACAAAGGAGAAGCTTTAGATTTGATACATAGCTCCAGTCATATTTGGAGATCTTGATGTTTGTAAGACATGATCTCATAGTTAAGTTCATCCTGATGTTGCTTCTTCCAACACAGACTGAACCTTTTAAGCATAGATGCACTATTCCATTGTTTAAGAGAATCTTTTATGGTTCCATGAAGATGAGAAATTGATGATCATAGCTCAAATTCAATGATATGACCTTACGCCATGACACTGCGTTGCTGCATTGGTCTCATTCTTATTTGTCACCCATATCTCAGTATTAAAAGTATTATACTGATGTAATAACACCGAAGGATTATTATTACTAGTTGCATATTCTCCGCGCAGGCGCGGGGACGTGATCATTATGTTTGCGTGTATTTTTTTTTATTGTTGTTTTAGTGGATTCTTCTAATACTACCAAATAATAATGAAATGGAAAGAATGTAGTAAGAATGTAAAGTGAAAATATTGTATATCTAATGTTAAATGTTATTTATATGCGAAGTAAGATTTATATGAATAGTTATGCTATAATATAGTTTTTAGTGTGTAAAAGTAGGTGTCTATTTTTATTTTTATTTTGTTGTAAACAGTTTTTATATCGTATCTCAAATCTTGATTTAATTCTATATTTATAGTATTTATATTTGTATTAAACGATTTATCAATTTGAAAATAACCTTAATTAAGTTAATATTCGTTGTTTAAGTTTCATTGGATAGGCTTTTCTATATGGTTTTTTGTAAGTTTGGGTTTTGTTCATAAATGTTTTGGAATTTTTATCTACGGCGTCATTGACTGTGGAATCCATTCACTAAAGTCCGGAGTCGGTGGTGAGGAATGTTTTCAATGAAATTATAATAGTTATTAAAATGTAAGAGAAATTACATATTCATTTAATAAATAACGAAGAATACTTAAATTTTTTTTGTTTATTTTATTTTATTTCACATACAAATTTTTTGAAAATATATTAGGAATGTGTTAAATGTTATTTATATGCGAATCAAGGTTTATAGGAATAGTTAGACTATAATATAGTTTTTAGTGTGTAAAAGTAGGTGTTTTTGCTATAAACAGTTTTCATATCGTAGGTCAAAACTTGATATAACTCTATATTTTTAGTATTTATAATTGTATTAAACGATTTATCAATTTAAAAACAACCTTAATTAAGTTAATATTCATTGTTTTTTTTTTGGATCAAATATTCATTGTTTAAGTTTCATTAGATAGGTTTTTATATATGGTTTTTTGTAAGTTTGAGTTTTGTTCATAAATGATGTGACATTTTTATCTACGGCGTCATCGACTGTGGGAATCCATTCGTCGGAGTCTGAAATCGGTGGTGAGGAATGTTTTCAATGAAATTATAGTCGTTATTAAAATGTAAGAGAAATTACATATTCATTTAATAAATAACGAAAATAATTAATTTTTGTTGTTTTTTTATTTTATCTCATATACAATTTTTTAAAAAATATATATTAGGAAATATGTGCAATGGTTTAATTTTTGAGCTCTTAATCTATAATATTCAAGCCTCATTAAGCCATCCACGTAGCCAGCCGTGTGAGATTCACTGTTTTTGTTTTTTAGTCTGTTCGTGTTTGGATTTATTTTTTATTATTGTTGGGTTGAGCTATATTATAATAGGATAGTTTTAAGGCTCTTTAAGCCATCCGCGTAGGCAACCGCGTGAGACTTGTTTTTTTTGTTTTTTTTATTGTTCATTTTTGGATCTATTTTTAATTATTTTTGGGTTTGAACTTGTTAAGTTCTAGGGATTATCCAACTATTTTGATCTTTAAAACAATAAGCCCAAAAAAATTATTCAAATCTTATAAACAAAAAGCCCATATGATAATAACTCAAATAAAAAAAAGCAAAATTACGTGTTTGAACCCACGATCTTGCATGCTTTACTAAACACCTTATACCACTTGGCTAAAGTGTATTTTATTGTTTGAAATCACCTTACCAAAACTATAGTGTTTAAAAAATACCTACGGGACCCACAAAACTGCCGACGTGGCGCGTTGTGGAACCTTGAAAGTCTACTATTATAATATAGATTATACTACTGAGATTTCTTTGTTGCAAATAAAACATGAGAAAGATCATCAAGTTGTGTTCCTCCTATTTCATTTGTAGCAAACAGGTAAATTGCATTTATTGGGAAAACCATAAAGTTAATCCAGGAACCAACCTTGAGCGATATCACCATCAGGATCTTTTCATGAGCCAGAGGTAAAACCATAGACGTCATCTCTTTGATACCACAATAAAATTGTGCATAATTTTAGCAACATATATAGTAGCCATCTAGAAATTAAATAAGAAACAAAAATGTAAGAAAGTTGCAGAGAACTATTGATAAAAAAGGCAGCTGGAGATTACAATTTGCTCTGGTAGTAAAAACCCTACTTGTCTCTTTTACAAAAACAAAGAGAAGAATACTAAAAAACATAAGTAAAATAGCTTCATTCACTAAAAATTGGCACATTGCTATATTTTTTTTTCCTCTTTACAACTGATAAGATTCAAAAGTAGAACACAAAGATGATATAACATGAAGCTCTGTATTTTACTATTGGTGTGGAATGTATATTTTAATCTATTTTTTTCGAAGTTGTTTTTTTTAATAAACTAATCTTGGTCTCAGTCACCGGAGCAATTAAACTCTTGTTATTGTGTTTGCCAATAATTCAGACCATAATGATTTGATAGTTTTTGTTTAATTGTTCATAAAATGTGCTATGGACAAAATTTTATGGGGTTTTATTATGACGTTGGGGTCAAATGTGTTGGCTTGGTTTAACATGGTGTCAGCCCGTTAGTTGGTGATATAGCTGTTGATATGCCAACATCGTTTTTTTAATGTGATGTATCAGATTCCTGCTTGTTGTTTGGTAATCAGAGTTAAAGGCATAGTGAACTGAGACTTGTATTGTTGTAAGTCTATTACATGGTTTTTTAGCGACTCGTGTGTGGAAAGATTTTTGGGAGTTATATGTAATTGGTGTTCTTGGAATTAAATATTATTGACCATCGGTCGGGCTATTACAACATCGTTGTATGCTTGATTATTATGTGTTGCATATTGGCTTCTTGCAACCTGGTTTGTGTCTTTAGCATTGACTTTAAAGAAAGATTTAACCCTGGCGCTATTGATTCGTAGAGGACTTGAATATACTCTTTATTAGTTTCATCCCTCAAGGCCCTTTCCCCACACTCTATCTTTTTGTTCCTGGGATGACATAAAAGTTGATTACAATAATCAAATCACTATGCTAAAAATATTGTTCATGCCAAAAAAACAGCAGAGAAAAAAACAGACTATTTAGCTATCTACTAAAATATAAACAATGAAGCTCAACTCTTGATCACAGTGAAACTAAATTTATCGAGGTCTAGACTATATACCTGAAACAAGTCTCTTGAAGTGCTCCAATAGCATGCTCCAGCGTCCAAGAAAATTCATTGTCCCAAGCAAGAGTTGCAGCCAACATTGAGCTCCACCAAACTCATTAAATCCAACCTGCGTGTGCATCAGCTAATTTACACGAAGCATATATTTGAGTCAAGCAAATCTCCTCCTCTAGAAAAGCAGTTGAAAGATTCAAAATTTAAGGTACTTGAGACACAGCTAAGTAAAAATCAGCAAAGGGTTCCCATTCCATACAGATCTTGTCGATAAGATCAAACTGCATGCCACCATAGGCACAAACAGAGGTGATGAGATAACAGAAACCTTCAAAATTGTTAACTCAACAAACAGATCACTGAGAACTGAAAAATTGTAAAGCTTATTAATTTACCTTCGGATGGATCGGTAGTCATCGTGAGAGTAGGGATCAAGGTCGAGCGTTTTGTTTCTCCGCGCAACTTGGGAGGCGATACGTCGACGGAGCGGGATCGTGAAGGAGACATGAGAGCAAATGATCCGCCTTTAACCTAATCAAACCCTGTATAAACTAATTTGGGCTTCTTGTTACATCGATTATGTAAACATATAAGCCCAGGGGATAGATGGTTTAATGAGGCACACCGTTTTGGGCGAAAGGGACAACATGTTGCTCGCTGGTTATCCCATTTAGTAACGTCATTTTGTGACATGGAGAGAGGAAAAGAGAGTAGTGCTCTACTTTATAGTATAAGATTTAATGTATTTTTTTTTTTATAACACTGATTCATAATAATATTCGAGGTAATACAAATGAGAAAGAGTAATAATAGAAAGGAGTACACATCAATAGACATCGAAACAATGATGAAACAGAACCTCACCCAACCTCTAATTGCTGAGCCTCCAAATTAAGTAAGTGATGTAACCAAACGGGAGCATTGCTCGCGATGTAAGACTGGTTACGGTGGTCACGAGTGACACTTATTGCAATAGCGTCAGCAGCTTCATTGCGTTCTGATAGTGCATGATCTAGACTCCATAAAATAATCCGGTCGAGCAGGAAGGAGATGTTGTGACGGATATGGCTGAGGCTTAGATGGTCAGTCGGATTTGTGAAAGCGGCATGGAGATTCTCTGAAGATGTCTCAAAAATAATATTCGAGAAATGTAAATTGTGAATGCATTCAACTGCCCAAAAAAAGGACCACAGATCAGCCTCTGTTTTTGTATGCATATAAGAATAGGCACGACGACTATGCATAATTGTACATCCATTTTCATCTCGTAGGATCCATGAAGCACCACTAAGACATTTCGAGCTTAACCATGAGGACCCGACATTACATTTGAGGAAACCACGAGGTGGTTTTCTCCATCGGATCATTGGAGTAATCACATCATTGGCAATCTCTTTTGTTCCTGTGAATGTATCAAACCATGTTGATTCCTCTTCAAAGGCTTTCTTAGCAATAAATGAGGGATCGATATCTTTGTTCTGAAAAACAAAATTATTCCTAGCTTTCCAGATTTCCCATAACAACCATGGAAAAACATTCCTTATATGAACATCCATGGCTGTATTTTTGACACTCTTGATAAGGTGCACAAAATTTAAAAATGTAGAATTCCGCGAGAAACCACTTAAAGGCATTGGGAAATTAGCTTGCTGCCATGTTGTACGTGCTTTCGTACATGTAAAGAGAACATGGCATATACTCTCTGCCTCATTACCACAGACCGAACATGTTGGGTCTATTGGAATACCCCGAGTATTCAAACGTTGTTTAACCGCCAAAGCTCCAGATAAAGCCCGCCACATAAAATGTTTTATTTTTGGTGGGGCCTTAACTTTCCATAGTTCTTTCCATAATTGCTTTTCAATAGGGGAGAGGGAAGGACTTGAAGGATGATCATAATCTACCAAAGCCTCTAATAACTTATATCCACTCCTAGTCGAATAAGATCCACTGGTTGTGAAACCCCATCTGACTGTATCTTCAAGTACCAATGATGGTTTCAGAAGTAAAATCCGTTGAACATCCTCTGCCGTAAAAGTTTGATGTAATAAATCAGTATCTCACTGATTCGACCCCTGGATAAATAGATCCGAAACTTTTAACGTTAGATTTATGGAGCTATTTTCCCGATACATTGGTGGCCGAGGAATGGTATCAATAATCCAGTTTTCCGCCCAAACATTGGAATCAACTCCATTGCCAATGTGTCGATATAAACCTTTTTTAAGTAATTCTCTACCATGCATAATGCTTCGCCATGCAAATGATGGACGCGCTCCCATACCACACTCCAAAAAATTTCCATTTTTGAAATATTTGCCTTTAAGGATGCGTGAGACCAAAGAATCAGGGTTATTCCAAATTCGCCACGCTTGTTTTCCAAGTAAAGCCTGATTGAAACGACCAATGTCATGAAACCCAAGACCTCCCTGTTCTTTTGGTTTACACAATTTTTCCCATGAAACCCAGGGAATCTTCCTTTTTTNATGCGTGAGACCAAAGAATCAGGGTTATTCCAAATTCGCCACGCTTGTTTTCCAAGTAAAGCCTGATTGAAACGACCAATGTCATGAAACCCAAGACCTCCCTGTTCTTTTGGTTTACACAATTTTTCCCATGAAACCCAGGGAATCTTCCTTTTTTTATCACCACTACTCCACCAAAATTCAATAATCGCACTCGTAAGTCGTTCACAGAGACCTTTTGGTAATCGAAAAACAGACATTGCATATATTGGGAGAGCTAAAGCAAACGATTTTATTAAAACTTCCTTAGCCCCCAATGATAGAGTTTTGGAATACCAACCCTGAAGTCTACCTTCCAATTTCTCTTTTATAAAGTTCAAGAGATCTGTTTTTGAACCCTGAAAACATTCAGGGAGACCAAGATATGAACCTTCACCTCCTTCCTTATCGATACCTAAAGCCATCTTTATAGCATGTTTTGTATCATCGGTGACGCTTTTCCCAAAAATGATAGAAGACTTTAAAGGATTAATCATTTGTCCAGAAGCCTCTCCATAAATTTTCAAACACTTCAGAATTTCATCACTGTCCTTGATAGAGGCTTCACATAACAGCAAGCTATCATCCGCAAATAACAAATGGTGAACCGAAGGACTCCCTTTAGCTAGTTTTATACCCTGTAATTTTCCTTGTGCTTCAGCTCTGTTTAACACATGTACTAAAGCTTCAGCACATAAAATGAATAAAAAAGGCGACAAGGGATCACCCTGACGTATTCCTCTTTCAGGTTTAATAAAACCATGTGATCGTCCATTGAGTAACACTGAAAAAGTGACAGTGGTAATACATGACATAATCCAAACGACCCATTTCCGATCAAATCCCATTTTTTCCAGTAAAACTTCAAGAAAATTCCATTCAACCCGATCATAGGCTTTTGACATATCTGTCTTAATAGCCATACTTTCTCTACCAATTTTATCATTAGTGCGCAGACCATGTATCAATTCATGTGCTATGATGACATTGTCTGTAATTAACCTGCCTCCAACAAAAGCCCCTTGCGTTTCCGAAATTATATTAGGCAAAATTACTTTCATTCGATCGCACAGATTCCGAGAAATGATTTTGTATTGTACCGAGCAAAGACTAATGGGACGCATATCCTTCATCTCCGTAGGGTGTAAAATTTTTGGTAATAAAAATAATTGTGTATGATTCCATCCAGCAGGGAGGATGGCTGTTGTAAAAAAACCTTGAACATCACCAATAATTTTTTGTCCCACAATGTGCCAATATTTTTGGTAAAAATAACCAGTAAGACCATCTTCCCCAGGGGCGCTACTACTTTTAATGCCAAATGCTGCTTTTTTAATTTCATCCGATGATACCTCTCTGGTTAGCACTGTATTCATCTCTGCGGAAATCCTAGTGTCGAAACCCTCAAACAAAGTTTCCAGATCGCATGGGTTAGAGCTTGTGAACAAATCTCGAAAATATTCAGTAGCAATATGACCTTTAGATCCTTCAGAGTAGTGTTCATTACCAAACATATCTTTAAGCATTAAGATTTTGTTTCTCATTTTTTTCCCTTTAACCACATTATGGAAATAAGTAGTATTTCTATCCCCTTCCCGTAACCATTCCTCTCTACTTTTTTGTCTCCAGAAAATTTCTTCTTCCCTATAGGCCGTTGCCAAATCATGTCTTAACCTCCTTAACAGACTATAAATGGGGAACTGCTTTGAGCTTTCTTTGTCCAAATCCATCTGTAACCGTTCTATCCTTGTTTTTGAATTCCAATCATTAGTCTTTTTAAGCTTGGATAATTCCGAGCGACAACGAGCAATACGATCAAGAACACTGAGATTTGAATTAATAGTATCCACATCCCATCCTCGAACAATGGCCTCCTTTACCCCTCGCTTTCCATACATACGTTTATCAAAATAGAATCTTCCTCTTTAATGTATTAATAAGTGTTTCTGCATCTAAATGTTAAATAGTTTATTAATATTGAGAATGTAATGTTACTACATGTAGGCATATATATTTTCATAGAAAATGTGTATTATATTTGGCTACAAAATAAGAATAGCGCAACTGTGCAACAAACATAGAGAATGATAGGAATATATCTCTAGGTTTGATATATATTTTAAATTTTATGATGTTGATGTCCATTTAGTTTCATGTAGGGTTGTTTCTGATTTTTCTTATTTTCCGATTTTTAATAATATCAATGGATTTATCAAAATTGATTCAGAGATATAAAAGTAAATGTTTTTTTAATATTTTTTCTGTATTGGGAAGGAATGTTTTTTACATTGTGTTGTCTCCTTTGTTTCTCCATTTGCTAATTTTGGAGTCAGTATTTTATTTATTTATTTGTATAACTATGTCTTACATTTGGAGTTATTGTTCAACTCTCCTGAAACTTGTTCATGAAATTAGTTCACTTTTGGTGGATTTGGAGTAGCATTGTCGGTTTTCTTGATGATCCGTTTATAAAAAAATGCTTTATGTCTTACAAAAAAAAAATGAAGCAGTGATGTTTGTAAGGAGTGTTTTTTTTCGCAGCTCCATCCAAGATAAACATTTGTTAGAAAATATACTCCAATTCCTTAGAGCATTGTTGAGAAGATAATTAATAGTAGCTACAAACGTAACAGTCAGCAAACATCATTCACTTCTGGAAACTAATAAAGAGATGTACCATTAGACCTGGGTATCCGAGTACCTGATCGGATTCGGGGGTTGGTTCAGAATTTGGGTATTTTAGAACTAAGAAAATTGATATTGTTCGGGTATTTTAAAATTCCGGATCAGATTTGGTATCTCGCGGATCCGGCTTGGATCGGTTATATCCGAAATACCCAATATTTCATCGAGTTCAGTTTGGTTTTATATGTATCAACAAAAAAATCAATCCACAAGTTTCGAATCTATCCAAAATCAAAGACATACTTACATAAATAAAAATGGAAAATTCTTAATAATCTCGAAGAAACATCAAATCAAACGAAACCAAATCATATTAATACAACAAAAGCCAAAATTGGTAACAATAATCAAGGATATTTGGAAATGGGAATAGCATTTAGGGTTATAAAATTACTTTATTAATCTATATGTCGGATATGTTCGGATACTTTGCGGATCTTGGATATTATCTGATCCGGTACCCGGTTTATTTTACAATCCATATCCAGTCGGATATGTGTGTATATCTGAATCGGACCCGTAATCCAATTTTTTGGATCGGTACCGTTTCAGATCGGTTATATCCAAATATTGATTGGTTCAACATGATTATTGGTTCGGAGCATGTACTAACTTTCACAACCAAGCTGAGTTACAACATCAGATAAACTGTTTCATAAAAAATAACTAATAACACAACAGTGAAGTGACGCGCGTTAAGGTTCCTTATGGTTTTGAAACCTTTTCACCTCGATTTTTCTATTGCAGCGAGAGGGTCAAAAACTAAAAATAAAAAAAAATCTAATAGATTTGGAATGACCCGGAGAAATTTTTGGACTCTTTCTATGCTTGTGGGAACGGTTAATGAGGTTCACAACTCTGATTCAAGAATCGGTAACCAATTGGTAATAAGTGGAGTGGTCCATCTATCTTATATACTAGATAGAATCTTTTCCAACTTCCGATGTGGGACTTTGTCCCTAATACGCCCCCTCGAGATGATGGCTCTTTGGCATCAATCTCGGAATGTTCGGGCAAGGATCGATGGGCCGAATTTGGGCTAGATCGATAAGGATCGGGTTGGACTTGCGTGGATCGTGGGCTCTGATACCATGTTAAGGTAGATAAGCTTCCAACTTAAAACCAATTGGTGATAAGTGGAGTGGCCCTCTATCTTATATACTAGATAGATGTTCTGTTTCCATATATGATTGCTTCATCCAAACTGGAGCTAGCTTTGTCTCATGTGGGATGATGTGGCTCTTTCACTAGCGGCTCTACTCTAGAGACATTTGGTTCATGGAGCCCAGCCCCTTCCTTTGACGGAAAAAATGGATTTCCTAGTTTCTGTAGCTCGTTTACGTGGACCTACAGTCAAATTCCATCATTACTTTTCGACTTATACGATCATAGTTTTTTTTTTATATACGATCATAGCTGCTTTTATAACATTCTTCTCCCTCCATATCTGGATGCATTACTCTAAGAAAATTTAGGATGCAGATGGTTCTATTCGATCCTCTTTCTGTAAGTTATGGGTCCATTCGTGGTGATTCTGATGTGGAAGTATTGATTTTCTCGGTATTAGGGTAGCTTTGTCTTCTAACCGCTTGTTTTTGGAGACTTCGCCATCTGGAGCTTATTGATATACCATGGTTTTGACCCACTTTTAACCATGGTATTTATATGATTTTATAATATATATATATATATATATATATATATATATATATATATATATGTTTTGGAGTCTATTCAGTATGTTTTCAGGTTCAGGAGCATTTTGAAGTAAAGTCATGATTTAGGTGCCCTTATGGAGCTTAAAGGAGAGTTTTCCCGGGATGACTGTAAAGATCAGACAGTAAGGTCGATATCCAGAGATACATATCGATCGATACACATCTTGTGTAATCGATCGACAACACTTCCGAAGAGGATGACGAATTGAGATACTCCATCGATCGATGTACACCATGTACCATCGAGCGATATGAAGCGTGAAGAGCAAGTTTGACTTGGCTGACTTGAAGCCTAAGTTCTCTCAATATTACAAGATTGCCCCTGACGAGTTTTTAACCTAATGAAACTCATATTTATAGTTTTGCCTATGTGTTTTGGCTAGACATGCTTTTCATATTTCAGTGCTTTTTGTACTTCAAAAGCTTTACATGCTTTTTATGTTCTTTGATTTATAAAAGTATTCTTTTCATCTTATTCTCATTTTCATAAAGGTTATAGAATTCTAGATTTAGAAGAAACACACAAAGAGATTTGTTGCTCCAAGAACCAAGAGTTCAATCTTCTAATCTAATGAATTTCTATTATTACCTTGCTGCTATGAATCACTTAGCCATGTCTGAGTAGATTCACTTGTTAGATTTAGGGTTCAAATAGTTATGAGGGATTAGCCCCAACTATGGATTGTTGAGTTGTGATATTCATTATCCCAATGAACCCTAATGCTTCTAATGCTTATTCTAGAGTAGCTAACTAGAGTATGATCATGGAATGATATAACTTGTTAATCATCATCCTGAAATCATCTGGTATAAGCTGCGATCCTCTAGGGACGATGCGAGAGCCGGTCTATGATCTTGGTGAACACATATTCGATTCGATCTGAAGCTATATCGATCGATACTCCTATAGAGTAATCGATCGACGGCAACGAATATCGACCGACATGGCGATCATACCATAGGTCGATATAGCCGGCAGTCAGATCAATGGACGAGTCTAATAGCGATAGCTATAGATTTATCTAAGAATTGAAGTTCTTTAATATCTTGCAAGCAACTTATAATAACATCTATAGCATTATAATCCTGATTATCTGAATAGTAACCTTGAATCTAACTACTTTCTTTTATTGTTTAAAACCTAAACCAAACTCTCTTGAGCAACTCATCATTGCTCACAACTGCAATTTACTTTTAAACCATAATCAACCTAGCATAGTCACTTAGGATTATATCTTTTGTGTTCCTTAGTTCCTTGTTGATTCGATCCCTAAGTAATACAATTAAACCTCTTATTTGAGAGAGTAATTCATTCCTTAGGATAATTTGAGTGATATCACTTATATCTGCTTCAGTTCTCATTTTCCTAGGTCGACATTCATTATGATGTGTCGTTGTTGGTTTGTTTAGTTTTAGTTCCTTCGAATAGTGGTGATTAGTCCATGTCTTGGAATAAATGAATAATACAGCTAGTCTTATTTCTTCTAAGGATAATTGATTCTAATCATATGTGACTGTGGGAGTTATGTCTTGGCTCTCCCATATCAGGAATCATCTCCATTAAGACGTCAATGCATCTCAGGTAGACTGCTCCGTTATCTAATGGGTCTGTTGAGCATTCTCTAACCTGTCTCGACTCATTGGTTTGTGAGTCTATGGGATCTCTTCTACCCCTCTATTGAAGATGGTTGCATCAACGTCTACTGGTGTTTTTCATTTAACAATTTATGTTTTTCCTATAGTATATGTGGTCTTCTTCTCTAATTTTAGTATTGAGTGCATGTGTGCCTCTTTACTTCAAATTGTAGTCCTTTTCTATCCTAATAAAAATAGTGTTAAAAAAGAAGCTTATTTCAACAAATTGTTTTAATTTGGCTTTGTATTTTCCATATGTAAAATTTTGATTTATGTAGTGACATGTGCTTTTTAGTATATAAGTGATGTTATGTATTAATATTTTAATTATATAGTAATTATAAATTTTTACTAACTATTTTATTTTAAATTAGTCTGATTAGATTTTAACAAGAATTAAAAATTAGTTATTTCAAATATTTCGATGGACTAAATTTATACGGATAACCCACGAACTAGTCTGTAAGAAAAAGGCGTTGAAAATTCGTCAGAAGTGGTCAATACACTGAAGCTGAGGAGCTCGTTAAAGGAAAGGCGTCCAAAAAGCTCCCAACCCCACTTGATAATCCTCTGAAAATCATTCAGCCTTGTGTTCTTTGCGGAAGAAGAACCCGTTTGCATTTGTCAACAAGAGCCTTAATTTAAACCATCCACATTGTGAAAATTGGTGGTTCTTTAATTTGATCCGGACCATTCCATAACACCACAAGCTTTAGTTTACTAAAGCCTGATCATCTCTTTGTTTTCAAGGCTGTGTCGCAGTCCTCATGGGGAGTTGGGGGCAGATCTATTGCTGGACACTTATGGCAACATTGCTTGCAATCATGGGCGGCTCGTTCCTCCCAAGTCCCAACTATATTTCTGAGAAACTTGTATGAGCAAACGTTTACACAAGTTCCATTCACACATAATAGGTCACAAACTGAAGAAAATTTGGTGGGATATGTGGGTGGTGGAGCTCTCTTCTTAGTTTTTGCTTCAGCCACTTTCGTTGGAGTGTTCTGAGTGAATCTGTGACCCTATAGGAGAAAAAGTAGTGGGCAAATCTGAAGCATGTACGCAATAGATACCGAGCCTTCTGATTGTACTGTTGGTCTCTATCTCCTATATATGAATGGTTCATAATAGGATGTTTGTTGTATCAAAATAAAAATAATATAAAACTTCAAGTCTTCTTTTGAACTGTTTCCATCATTAGAAGAAAACATTCTACATTTCACAAATGAAATCACACATTTCATAAACATGCAGTTACAAGTTTTCAGTACTTAAGATGAACAATGATCCTTAACAGCATCTCTGCTCCATCAACAAAGTGTTGTCCCGAAGGAATCAACGGCCTGACCTCTGCGAACCCGCAAGCGTTCTTAAACCTTCCAGATCCGCCAGTTACAGACAGATGTGACATGGCGCTTCCGATCCTATAAATTCCATAGAAATTGAGATTATCATTGTACTCTCCACCTTCAAGCATAGCTGTGAAAGCCATCATCTGTGTGCTTCCATCTGCTGAGCTTGCAACATAAACCCCCTGAGCTTTACCAAGTGGCTGAGAACCCAAGTCAGGACCGGATGTGATTATGTCGTCAATCACCGTTATCGTTCCGAAGCCAAGACTCAGACCATCAGGACCCAACTGTGTCTGAATTCCGTTTAGATTCTGACCTGAAAACGCTGTACCAGATAAACCGGTACCTAGAGGAATACCGTTGATACCATTAACCGTTGGCATAGCACCGTTTGCATTTGGTATAGCTACACCGTTTTCTGGTGGAACAAAACCGATCTGCTTAGCAAATGGTACTTGACCGTTGTAAATGTTTCCAAGCAAACCAGTAATGGGTCTTGCCGTTGGACTGCTTCCACCAAGTATATCATGCATGTACAACTCGAAAATTGGGTCTTCGGGTGCAGGATCGAGTGCACATGTTGCAGTAAAAAGAGAAACTATTAGAAAAATTGATGTTGAAAGGGAGAATGCTGAATGTTTAATCATTTTAGAGGATGCTTTTGTTTTGGGTGACTCTTTGTTTTGTTTTGCAGTACAGAAATGAGTGATTTGAGATTTAGTGGTTTGGTGTATAAATAATGACCAAAGTGATTGTGAAGTTGTTGCATTTTGAGGATTTTGAAGTTGTTGAAATGGAGAAGTTAATTGTAGATATGCTCTCTTATGGTTTCCTGTTTCAGTCCATCAAATGGTTGTATTATAATGAGTATTTTATAATTAAATTTAGAGTAGTGAATCAAATTTGGGTGGTTTAGGTTTTAGACATAATTGTTGATTATCTTACGTACTGGCCAAGGAAAGCAATGGGGCTGGCGATTTTTTTTATAGTTTCTAAGAGATTGTATATATGATCCAAAGGCAAACTGAAGTTAAATGGTTACATAGGAAAGAAATACACATGTAAAGCCAGCAAATACTAAATTATTAACCGTCCCTACAAATTCAGGTCAACAAAATAAAACTATTAATTAGCCAATGAAATGGTGACTAATTAAAAATGTTCAAAATAAACAAGGGTGACTTATGATAGTGGGACATGATAAGTTTACAATTACGGAATAGGGTCAATTTGAGTTTTAACTGAAAAACTAGATTTCGATCCGCGTGCAAGTATATATTTTCATGTTTATATATAAATATTTGTCTTATGGATCAAAATATACATTTTAATGTTATTTACATATTTAAATGTTTGTATAATTATTTTCAAATCATCACATATATATGTTTCTTCTTATTATAGATTTTTCTTAGTGAAATTACGTTTTATTATTAAACTAATTTCTTATGTATGAAACAACATATTTGAAAATTATTTTGTTTATAATTTAGTATGATCGTAATCTGTAATTCAAAACACTAAATTGGCAATTTTTTATATTTATTTATTTTATATAATAAATTACTCTATGTAAAAAAAAAGATTAATTGACTTTTATACATGAATTATATAGTTTACGAATATTAACCCATTCTACGAACATATTATATTTTAGAATAAATATTTTATATTTATTAACATAAATACACTAACTTATCAATTTCAATTTTTTTATCATATTTTGTTCAATATAATGGCTTTCTTATAAAATGATAGATATTATTAGAAAATATATAAAACAGGATATAGTTTTATTCTTTTCATTTTATAAAATATAGCTGAATATATTAACGTATAATAACATTTTATGACTAATTATGAAATTAGTGAAAATATTTATGTTCAGTTTTTGATAATTAAGATCTTGTTATAATTTTTTTAACAAATTTGCTACAATATATACATATATATATATAAATAAAAATAAAATAAATATTTATTTTAAACAAATGTTTTAACTATTTTGAAATTAAGAAATTTCATTTTTATTATGAGTAAATATGATTAAAATTTCATTTTTCATATTCGTTTATAAATAAAAAATAAACTCAATTTTAATTTCTCATTATATTTTATGATAATTTAAAGTAAAATTATCTAATTTTTGAAAGTAAATTTAAAAATATTCTAAATAGATTTTTAAAAAATTTTGTTAGCTCACTTTAGATATATTCATTTGTATTTCAAATAAAATGATGGGCCTCTAAAATTATAAAGATATTAAAAGATATAATAATGAACTTATGTAAAAGTTGATATAAACATATTCCACAAACTTTTGAATTGAGCAACACATGTCAATTGTCTTCAGAAATTTTTGTTATATCTTTCTTGTTAACTATTCTATTTTCCTCTTGTGAGTCATGTCTCATTTTCCTAAGTTATACACATTTTCGTCGTTCTCAACTATCCTAGATCATATTCCTAGTTAATCTACTAGACATTATCTAATACGTGATTTACCATGTGTCATCACCAATCTGATTTAAGAAAATTATGATATGGCTTATTATAAAATATGACATCTCTCACCTTATTATGAGTGTATGACATGTAAAATTTCATTATGAAGCATTTTTGAGTAAAATTCTTAAAATATAAGAATAGCCTATGTGTATTATTATTATTAAAATTTTTAATTAACAACATAACTGTATATATAAAAAGTTTTATATCAACTTTAGAATTTTAAAATAAAAAATGATAGATAATCATATTTCTATAAATGATTAATTTATTGAGTTGTACTTTAACTCGGTGTAAAAACAACTATTCATGTTTTCAAATTATTATTTTTTTTTCTTCTATAACCACCATAAAATATGTTACAATGAGAAGTTATTTACCATGTGTCATCAATGTATTATTTGATAAGTGATTTAGGATAAGAGATTTAAGATAATCATATTTTTATCATATATTATAACCTCTTCCTGGTTACACCGGGGTTTTTTTCTATAATAATATTAAAATGTCTAATATGGATAACTAAATTAATTTAAAATAAACTAAAAACATCAAAAATATTATAATAACATGTAAACAATAAAATAAAAATAAAAATAAACAATTATATTTATGTCAAACTTAAATCGGTAAATTGTAGTAGCCGTAATGAATCGTCGATGTTCAAATTTATTTCTATTTTAGTATGCATTCTCTAAAATATTGATCATTGGATTAAAAATTTTGAAGACTAACTTTTGTAAAATTAGAGCATCATATTAATAATATATCCACTGATCATCTAAATATTCATAAATTAGAATACTTTAAATATGAAAATTTAAGCCAAATTATGTTATATAATGGTTCATCCATAGGTTCATGGTCTCAAATTTTAGTGATTTAAGTAGGTTTTATAAAAAAATAATGATTTAAAAATAAAATCAAACCGGATTACATTTAGAGTCATAGGTTTTGTCGTGTTTCTTTCAAATAGACATTTTAAGTTTTTATCACAAAAATAGATTTTAAGGACTAAAATGACCAAAATATCATTTTTATTATGAAAATTGAAGTTTAAAAAAAAAAAATTTCAAACATTTCCCCAAAGTCCTATTCCTCAACTCTAAATTAAAAAAGTCTACGGTTAATTAACCCAAAGGATACAAATGTATATTTACTTATTTTGAGAAAATATTTAAATCTATTTTGGTTATTTTTTATTTTGAAAGTTTGACAAAACTTTTTTAGATCTATGTTAAAGAATTTATCCATAAAGTTTTATGTGTAACATTTAAATATCCTCTTCTTGTTAATAGATAAATATTTTAAAAGAATAACAAGTTTAAGTTATTTAAAGGCATGTTATGCTAAGGTGGCAGACTTAGAATTTTCTCAGTTTAACAAATTAATTCCCCTTTTTTTACTAGACAATCTACATAATGTACCATTGCCATAGCAGACCCACATCTAACGTATACAGATAATGTGTTGTACTTCTATTGTATAATAATTTTTCTTTACCGAACGTAATGTATTGCAAGACCTACGTAACTATCACTTTCCCATTGCTTATATATATGGTTATCTGCAACACAATATAAATGCATAGTCTTGCTGTAAATATTTAAACAATGTAATGATATGATATATTATAGAGCATACAGAATCATATAATGTATTTGTGACACCCGACTTCTCCAAAATAATATAAATATAATAGCCAACTAATAATAACATAAGTTTCATTACCAAATACTGAAAAGTCAACATCCACGTCGGAAATCCGCAATACAACATAATATCCGAAATATAAATAACATAAACCGAAAGTCTGAAAATACGAAACGACATATGCGATAAAAGTCTAAAGGCTTATAAGCCCAATAACGATAAAATACGATAAAATATAATAAGATAGGATAGTAGCCCAAAAGCCCAAATAGCACCGGTCCGATAGAATCACTCCTGCTCGTCGGTCTCACCTGCAAGGGGGGAAAAGGAAGGAGGGGTGAGCAACAGGGGAGTCGCTCAGTGAGGTATGGGGTGCTAAACCTCAAACCACTGACTCAGTTCATAGCACTACAACTATGTAGGCCTAACTCTAGCATGTAACAAACACGGTGTCTAATACACCTCACCGAACAACAATCAATGCGCTAATAGCACAAAGCTACTCTCTGCACCACGCATTTCCACATAGGGATATATATATATATACTCGAAGCGTCGCCAGTACAGTTTTTCTCTGTACCCCCGCCCATCGTAGCGTC
Source organism: Eruca vesicaria subsp. sativa (assembly GCA_932364175.1). Classification (NCBI taxonomy): domain Eukaryota; kingdom Viridiplantae; phylum Streptophyta; class Magnoliopsida; order Brassicales; family Brassicaceae; genus Eruca; species Eruca vesicaria. Next base: position 9,242 of record CAKOAT010092488.1, on the reverse strand, counting down.
GAAGGCAAACGTCTCTACATCACGCCCCACGCAGTAGCGTCGAAGCTCAAACGTCTCTGAACTCACGCCCAAATACCGTAGCGTCGAAGCTCAGACAGCTCTGAACTCACGCCCAATACACCGTAGCGTCGAAGCTCGGACATCTCCGAACTCACGCCCCACGCATAGCCCCTACTAGTAACTATGTATATACATATATATATATAACAGTGCTCAGCATCAATCATCTCATACAACCGTTGAATCCTCTAATATCTTATATCCGGTTTAGCAGTCAATAATGATAACTACACAAGCAAGAATCTCAAACAGACTCGATGCATAGAGACGGAACATGTTTCGAAACTAGACTTTTCATAATAATAGTACTAAACTAGTTCGGGGTTATATCGGAATAGCCCTCACCTTAGCAATGAAGAGAAGTGGTGTCTATGAACTCCTGATGCTCAAATAGACTCCAAATCTGAAATCAGATCGAAAAATCGAGTCAGAACGGCTTTCGAACGGTTTAAAACGGGTTTCGGATGGATTAGACAAAAAGTCAACTCGCAGGTCAAAGTCAACCCGGTCAACCCTTGACCAGAAATCAATTGACTAAACCAAATCGGTTTGACCTTAACCGATTTCGAATTGAATTGAACCAAATTCCAATCGATTTCAATCCGGTTTTCTCTTAACCAAAATCAATTAATTTAATTAACCGGTTTAACCCTAACCGATTTCTAATTGATTTTAACCGCCGGTTTAACCCTAACCAACAAAACCGATTTTGACCAAGCACAAACCGGTTGACCGAGTCAACGGTTGACTCGCCGAGTCAACCCGGCCGAGTTGACCGAGTCGCCGGCGAGTCACCGGACTCCGGTCACCGGTCCGGCGAAAAATGCGGCGGCTTACCGGCAGTCACCGGCGGCGGACGGACGGCGGAGGTGCGGCGGCTCCGGCGAGGCGACGGCGGCGCGTGCGGCTGCTCCGGCGAGGCGACGGCGGCGCGTGTGCTTCACGCGTGTGCTTCACGCGCGCGCGGCTGCTCAACTTCGGCGGGCGCGTGACGGCGGCTCCGGTGTCGGATCTCGGCGTTTTCGGGGTCTACGGATTCGTCTCGACGAGTAGAACACGGTGGTAGCCTTGCATTCACGAGATTCTCAACGGTTAGGAAGTTATGGTCGATTTACTAAACGCATCAAAACTAACTTAAAAAGGTTGGGTTTTCCGGTGGTTACCTAAGGCGGTTACTGGGGGTGACGGGCTGGTCGTGAACTCTGGTCGTGGTGGCTCGGCGACTGATTCCGGCGACTCCAACACTGCATGCAAACACCAACAGTTCTCTTAAACCTCTTTTTCTCTCTAACTTTCTCTTATTTCTTTTTCTTGGTTGCAGGTGAAGAAAACAAAGCTGGGGAATTTGGTATTTAAAGAAAATACCTTGGGCTTCTGCAATTGGGCCTTCGCTTTGGGCCAAAATCGATGGGCCTGAAGTTGGGTCATGACAGTATTCACCCTTTTATTATATTTACCAAGTAACCAAAATTTTGTATTTACTCTCTATCAATGGGTCAACTATGTTCAATAAATATAAGTTGTCAATAATACTGAAATTAGTTATGAATGTGTTGTACTTCTATTGTATAATAATGTTTCTTTACCGAACGTAATGTATTGCAAGACCTACGTAACTATCACTTTCCCATTGCTTATATATATGGTTATCTGCAACACAATATAAATGCATAGTCTTGCTGTAAATATTTAAACAATGTAATGATATGATATACTATAGAGCATACAGAATCATATAATGTATTCACCCTTTTATTATATTTACCAAGTAACCAAAATTTTGTATTTACTCTCTATCAATGGGTCAACTATGTTCAATAAATATAAGTTGTCAATAATACTGAAATTAGTTATGTGTCAACAAAGTTTTTAAAATTCAAAATATAACAAAGTATGTTACACTAGATAGACTTTCAACATAAAACCAATTGGTGATAAATAGAATGACAAATCTATTTTATATTCCCTCTGTTTTTAAATAAGTGTCATTTTGACTCTTTGCACATAAATTAAGAAAATTGTATAATACACTAATATATCCCTATTTAATGTATGTTTAATTAAATGAAAAAAAATTAAGTAAAATACTATTGGTTATTCAAAAGGGTAAAAATAGATTTAATGTACAAAATTACATTGGGATTGTAGAATGACACTTTTTTTGAAACAAAATTAAACGGCTAAAGTGACACTTATTTAGAAACAGAGGGAGTATATTACTTAGGATCTTTTTCAACTATCGATGTGAGACATTTGTCCCTAATACACCACTTCGAGATGATGACTCTTTGAACTTTAATTTTGGAATGTTCGGATAAGGATTCATAGTTCATCTTTGGGCTAGATCGATGAGGATCAGATTTTTGGATCAAGGATTCTGATACCATGTTAATATAGATAGATTTTCAATCTTAAACCAATTGGTGATAAGTGGATTAACATATTATCTTATATAGTATTACTTAAGATGTTTTTCAATTGCCGATGTGGAACCTTTGTCCCTAATAAAATATATATGGATATATTATTATTCTTTGGTTATCTCATCGTTATATAATCTAAAAAATAAACCATGGATTAGTCCCAAGATAACATCAAAGATTTGCAGGTTCGAGGCCACAAACCAAAATTAATCGAAAAGGAAGACATTAGCTCATAGACCAGACCGAATTTAAATGAAGATTTATTATTTCGAATTAAAGAACCGCAATTAAGTGTGTTTAAACAATTCTTTCTTGCCATATTTAGATCTAGGAATGTTAAAACAACAGTACTAAATGGCATATAACATATGGGGTACAGCGTTGAGACAAATAATTTTTGTATTATTCATATAGTCTTACCTTTTTTGAAGTCAATCACGTATATATTAATGAAATATAATTACTCCTCATTGCATTTAGACAAAAAAATTGGCAATCTTTTATATAGTCTTACCTATTTTCAGGTCAATCACTTATATATAATTTCGTGAAATAGATGTGATATGCCTAGATTGACAAGCAAATAATGGTAGGCAATATTCTCAAAGGATTGACTTGAACACTTATATAAGCAAAACGTTATGACGTCCAACGTCCATGAAGGCACACACTCAACCCTAAATCTAAAGATTTTATATGACTGTGATGAATCTTATCTCTGAATCCCCTATATATTAATTGAGAAACATTTGAAAAGATGTAACCTCAAGTTTGTAATAATTAAAAAGTAACCTTGCTTAGTTGTCAATCAATTAGCATACCAATTAAACTGACGTCACAGCTTTAGATTCAATTGAAATTTGCTAGGGAAAAATAATTAGAGACGCATATAACGCATGTAACATAGTTTATATATATATATATATCGCACGCATGTAATGGAAGAAAAGGAAAATATACAATTTGATACCGATTTGCATATATTAACTATAATAACTTCATTCCTTTTAATTTATGGAATTGTATATGTAAAATGGAAATTACTTTGTGACCAAGTACATACTTAATGGTAAAGGCAAGAACGTTTATTATATGAATATATCTTTTGATCATTTTGACAAAACAATGAACGATATAAAGAGGCCCAATCTATTATTTATAAACGTTTAAAGCTTAAACGTTTACTATATGAACGTTTATTAAATTATTATATGAACGTTTATTATAATAGCTTATATATAACAATTATTATAAGGCAAGAACGTTTATTATATGAATATATCTTTTGATCATTTTGATCAATAGTTTAACATTTTTATTATAAAAAGATACACATGATTATAAAACCATATGAGTAAAAAGTATCATTCAATAATAAAAAAAAAAATATATATATATATATATATTAAACTATACACCATATAAGATTACATACTTATTTTAATTTCAAAAATTTCAATGAATTTTGAAGAACATTTATAAATTATAAACGTATAAAATTTTTCACATTGAAAATTTTTGTTATTAATGATTTAAATATATTAGTTCTTTCTAAAAATTTTCTATTTTTTTAAAGATATTAACACAGTCGATAATATGATTATTTTTGGTATATACCATACAAACCGAATGTATGTGATTTTATAAAAACCATAAGATTTGGATATGGTTTGATTTATAATCGATTAAACTGAAACATGTAAATATGTATATCTATTTGTTACATAAGTTGAACTATAATTATGATTTGTAAATCACTTGAATCACTTGAAATATAATTAACTAACAATTTAATGCAACTGAGGCTTCTTATTTTCTTCGTCTTTTTTTAATCTTTTTTTTTTCTTTTTTTTTAATAAAACTAAACTGAAGTAAAAATTATAAATTTGATGGACAACAATTAGTTGAAATCCTTTACAATTTTTTTTTAATCTTTAAACAAACAGAGTTGTGTTCAATCGAAGACATATTAATTTGATGAACACTAAATATGGAAGAATATAAAAACTTTTCTTTCATGCTTCTGTTTTGTTTTTATTTTTATTTTTATTTTCAAAATTTAGAGATTTGATATTAATGCTAGATTTGATCATTTTATAAGATCATAGAAGCCTTTTTTTGTTTTTAATTCTTTTAGTTAAATATATAATATATTTTTTTAGTAAATGACTTTTTGACAATATGACTCTAAATATGATCATATTATTTATTTTATAATATGTAATATGATTTCAAACTAAATAATGATGTATTTTGGTATAAAATTGAATAAACTGAAAACCAATATATAAACCAAAT
>CAKOAT010092377.1:57170-97524 GCA_932364175.1 Eruca vesicaria subsp. sativa | reverse complement strand
CAAGCATCAGTCACTATCCTCCCTTGTGTTTATCCATATGTTGTAGTTATCCTAATCATTATAGGATTAGGATAATCATCCCCTTTATTGTTGTAATCCTTATCTCCTAAGGAATATGCTTATTCTCTTGTATGTATATATATGTATGTGCACGTGATGAATAAGATATACAAGTTACAACCTTTTATTTCACAACAAAGCTAATGTTTTTGAACCACAGAGTCAAGAGACTTCTTAGACCATCCGCAATGGCGGATCCTTACGGAGAATCCTTAGAGAAATATTAATTTTATAATCAATGGGTCCCATGAATAGTTACGGATTTTATCCTAAAAATCCTTATGTAAGGATTGATACTTACACTATTCATGGGCTCCACTGCACACGTGGCGGTCCGTGAGTGGTCAGTTTATTTTTTTAAAAGAAAAAATCTGAAAGATCCTTATATAATCTGAAATACCCTTTTTTCTTTTTTCCTAAGGATTCCCCCAAGATCCGTCATTGCGGATGCTCTTAGTTCTTACCTCTTATTTGATAAAAAAAGAAAAAAAGTTCTTACTTCTTCATCGTCGTTGTCTTCTTCTACTCTGTACAGAGTCCATACCTACTCTTACCTTCATTCTACAGACAGAGATATCGGAAGAAGAAAAAACAAAATCGTGAAAAGAGATTGAAATTACTTAGAAGGATGCGTGAATAGATTTGTATACGTTCATTCGACTGTGTGTAGCTCTCTCAGTTGTTCGTTTTGCTTAAAGTTGGGATCTTTGGGAAGAAACAAACAAGCTCGCGGTCTGTTTGATCCGACGCCGTTTTCGTAGTTTTGATCCAGGTATCCATCTTCGTTCATGTGTGAATTGAGTTGTCTGCTTTAGTGTTCGTTTGAGTATTTAGGATCAGCTTTTTAAAGAGGTTTAGATTTGGTTTCAGATGTGAAAATTGTGATCAAGCATCTGTGGAAACTATTGTCTTAGATGATTGTCCTGAAAGTAATGCGTGTGTTTTGTTCTTGGTACTGATTTGAATTTGTCAGTGTATATTCTTGTCCATGTTTGATTCTTCCATTTTTTTCTAGTTGGATTAGTCTCCTCTTGTACTTATTATATCAGAGAAAAAGGTGAATCGTTGGTTTTTTTTATTTATTATTCTTCAGGACAGGAACATAACTTATAGATAAACTATTTGTCTTCAAGATTCTTGGTTGAGTTTCTCACTTATGATTTGATCCATATTTATGAATCATTCTTTCTGTTTCTTATGCTGGCCAGCTTGGGGAAACTTTGAAGGATAAACTAGATACACTTATCTTATTTTTAGATCTTGATCTGGTTTTTTTTTTTTAAAGTTGCATCTTGGACAGTTTCTCTTCTGTTCCCTTGCGTGTTTGGTCTGTATGGATTTCTGATGTTCAAAATGTTTTTTTTTCTTATTTGTACCTTTAGATTTTGACTGGTTCTAGCTGAAGAAGCTTGTTTATACCTCCAGAGATGTGCTGTGGAGTACAGCGTATTTGAGATTGAGGTGTTGCAGTATTCAATAAAGGTTCTTTTTTTAATGAGATGAAGGCAATTAAAGGGTGGCTTCTAGGCAGAACAAGTTATATGCAGTCTTTGCCTGGTGCTCGTCACCGTACTCCTTCAAAGAAACGAGTATGGATCATCGCAGGGGTTTCTCTGATAACAATGTTTGTAATTGGTGCTTACATGTTCCCTCATCACCGCAAAGCTGCTTGTTATATGCTTTCATCTAACGGATGCAAGGCGCTTACTGATTGGCTTCCACCCTCACCGAGGGAGTTTTCTGATGACGAGATTGCAGCTCGTGTAGTGATTAGTGAAATGTTGAGCTCCCCTCGTGTCATCAAAAAGACTTCGAAGATTGCCTTTATGTTCTTAACACCTGGTACTTTACCTTTTGAAAAGCTATGGGACCTCTTTTTCGAGGTACACTTCATCAGTTGTATCTCTCTGGATAAGAAGATAGGAAGTATAATGAACTCTTTGTACTTTTGTTACCTCCTCACAGGGTCATGAGGGGACATTCTCAGTGTATATACATGCATCAAAGGATACGCCGGTTCACACCAGTCGCTACTTTCTTAACCGTGAAATTCGAAGTGATGAGGTCTGTATCTGATATCATGTCATGACATCTCTCAAATTGGTTATAAAAAGAAACATTATAGGTCTAGTGACTACGTGTAGTTGGTGTTGTATCATGGTTCTGTAGTAACTTTCATGATTGTGGTAATAGAATTATATATGTTCTTTTTTTCCTGAAGGTGGTGTGGGGTAGAATATCAATGATTGACGCAGAGAGACGTTTGTTGACCAATGCTCTTAGAGATCCTGAAAATCAGCAATTTGTTTTACTCTCTGATAGGTAATCTACCAGAATCTTTACTTCTCTTCTCACTGATTATTCCTAACCAGCTTGATTGTTTCCTGGTTTTTGCAGTTGTGTGCCACTTCGAAGTTTTGAATACATGTACAATTATATGATGTACAGCAATGTCAGCTATGTTGACTGGTAAGCAATGTCAGCTATGTTGACTGGTAAACATATTTCTTCATGTTGATGAGATCTGAGAATCATAGTGCCAGATATCTTCCCAGCTTCGTTGTAATAATAATAAATGATTTTCTCTTACTCTTCAGCTTTGACGATCCTGGTCCACATGGAACTGGCAGGCATATGGATCACATGTTGCCGGAAATTCCAAAGGAAGATTTTCGAAAGGGTGCACAGGTAAAAACTATTTCGCTTATCTAGTGATCAAATGACAACAAAGAGAGTATTTTAACAAGTTTTCATGGCTTAGTGAACTCTATCTCTATATACGTGCAGTGGTTCTCAATGAAGCGTCAGCATGCTGTAATAACTGTGGCAGACAGTGTTTACTACTCAAAATTCCGGGACTACTGTCGGGTGAGTGACCTAAGCCTCAAAATAGATGATGCTCCTTAATGAAGCGTCAGCATTGCTATTTTTGATCTATGAAAATGACCCTACATTGATGATAAGTCCTTGTTTTTTTTTATTCAGCCAGGCGTAGAGAAGAACAAGAACTGCATAGCGGATGAACACTACTTGCCAACATTCTTCCATGTGAGAATCCATTTTTGACTCTATATCTTAAAGAAATGGTTTCACTTTCTCATATTGTCTTTATCCGTAATTATACTTTGTATGATAAAATCTCAGATGCTTGATCCTGGTGGCATTGCTAACTGGACTGTAACATATGTTGATTGGTCTGAGAAAAAGTGGCATCCAAGAACATACATGCCCAACGATGTCACGCACGAGTTACTGAAGAACCTCACGGTATTGTCACTAAACTGCTAAAAATCTTCCTTTGGCTATTCCCTTTCTTGCTTCCATGGGGATAACCAATTAATATACCTTTTGATCCATTTGCAGTCCATCGACGCAGTTTCACGTGTAACAAGTGAGGGAACGGTACACGCTTCAAAACCAATTCATCTCCACTTGTCACCAGTTCCAAATCCACCTTTATTGAGATATGATAATTCTCCTTTTTATTTTTTTTATGTCTGCAAACACAGGGTGAAGTAACATGGACACCATGCATGTGGAACGGAATCAAAAGACCTTGCTATCTCTTTGGAAGGAAATTTCATGCAACTACCCTCCATAAACTGATCGACCTCTTTTCAAACTACACAAGCATGGCATAGACCTCAACGAGGCGTTTTGATTGACCCATGAAATGCAGAGCCAAGGAGGTATTCTCTTGACTCGGATTCTTTGACCAACCTCCCATTACATTCCGAGGAACCAAGTTTTAAACTTGAAGAACAGAATCCCTAGAAGATGTAACTCGCTGCAAAGTCCTTTTAGGAGCAGAGACAATCGTTGTAATCTTGGGAATCATTAGTAGTCCTTGGTGTATCTCATATGGATGGGGACGTTGGGACATTTTTAACTCAGCTGTTTTTTCACTACATGTCATTGTTATTTATACAAATATTAGCAGATTGCTTTCTGTTTTATACAATTTAAAAGGTTTGGCATCTGATCAAACCTCACTGAAACTCCAAAAGGTGGAGATTTATATAAAAAACTAATCATACAAATTGCTATTAAGCATTCTCCTTTTCTCAGACAGAATTCTCTAGAGCTACATTCTTATTACTGCATATTACAAAAAATATTACAACACAACATTTGTTCAGTGCCGATGTCCCAGAGCCACCACAGGAATCCTCACTTTATGGCCACGGCTACCTTTTAGTTTTACCTCTCCGAAGCTGTACACTCCAGAAACTGATCTCACGGTCAGTGTAACAGAGAAACTTCTAGAAGCGCCAGGTCTTAGAGTCATGGCTGGTGGGTTCACTTCAATGGCAATAGAAGGTTGCATCCTAGCTGTTATTGTGTATGTTTCTTCTACCTCTGCCACATTCGTCACTCTCCTTGTTACGGTTTGAGTCCCCACAAGGTGAGAAATGGCTATAGATGCAGCATTGAAATTTGAAGGATGTTTCATATCATAGTTGCAGGGTGTGTTTGTGTAATTTCTTATTTCGTGGGAATCGATCCCCGGGGTTGTGCACAAGAATCCTAGATAGTCCTCATAACCTACAAGCCAAAAACAATCAGTCTTATTGACCAAAGAGATCAAAGATCTTTGTACATCACTGATGAAAAAAAAGAGAAACAATACCTGCATCAAAGACAAGACCAGGATCTAGAGCAGCATGTGGATTGACATGACCACTTCCGTAATCAAAAGGAGTTGCTTTAACAAGCGTTACAGCTTCTGTGTCTGAGTATTGCTGTGCCTGGAGAAGCCTTCCTGCTCTATCTAAGACTGTTGAGGTTGTCATCAAAGCTGATTTGATAGCAGCTGGGCTCCATTGAGGATACTTCTGCTTCACCAGTGCAGCTATCCCGGCTATGTGTGGTGCAGCCATGCTGGTTCCTGATATTAGCGCAAATCCTTCGCCTGCTCAAGACCCCCAAACGTAAGAAACTTCAAAAGAACCTCCACATGTTAGTTTCAGTACTTTGAATGCTACTTACCGACATAATTAGGCTCGTCTGTTCCATTAGGACACCAAGCAGCCCATATTAGATAACCGGGTGCAAGAATATCCGGTTTAAGAAGATCAGCATCTTGAAAGCTGAAATCTTTGGTGTTAGGTCCTCTAGCTGAGAACAATGCCACTTGAGGTGCTGATTTGTGGAAAACAGGTGCTAAACCATCTCCAATGCTTCCCTCAGCGTTAAAGCTTTTTACACGACCAGTCCAGTCTCTTGTTGTACTGACATTGTAGTAATCGATCAAATCCTAAAGATGCAAAACAAAAAAAAAGACAGAGTTTCAGATTGACAAAACTAGCCTGAGAGTAAGTGAAAACAATGAAGCTCTCATTACCATTGACTTAGAGACATCTGTAATCAAGATTCCTGGAACAGCAGAAGGAACAGGATCGAATTTTGTTCCTGGAGAAACATTTTCAACAACAAGAACGAAACCAGCAGCTCCTAGATGCTTCACGGTTGCTACAACTTTCTTGATGGAAGCTGTACCAACAACGAAGTTGAAAGAGTATCCACAAAGAAGAATCTTTCCTTCCACAAGTTTCTTGTTAAAGACTTCAGGTCTCTGGCAATCAGATGGATTATACTTGGACACAGATGAATCCAGCAGAACATCATTTGCAGAGACCAGAGTGTACAACCGATGAGGCCGAGTTGATGCTGCAGAAGAACACATAAACAATTCATCACAACATAAACTTGTTATACACTAAATGTAACATAACATTTTGTTTTTTCTTACGTGATAATCCCATCCCAGCCAGCATTTTTCCATTTCCAAGGGTAAGATGGTTTTTGTATCTGCGATCATCAATTGCAGCTGCGACAGTAGTTATCCAAGGGCTATATGAAACCAAAGTTTTTGGAAATGGGCCTCCGTTTCCAGCAGCTTGAGCAACGAACACGCCAGCTTTCACGGCTCCAAGAAGTGTAGCATCGAATGGATTCAAGAACGTTGTCTTGGTAGTTGTTGGTGGACTGTTGGGGCCAACAGAGAGACTCAGGATATCTACTCCATCATGAACAGCCTGCTCATGAAAATCTTTTATTAATATCAACTAAGGCATTGTTTATGAATTAGAAGGTTATTTGACTTGTGTTGCTGAATGAATTTCACTAAGCTGAGATATGTTCCATGATACCATGTGATCAAAACTTTCTAACTTGTGATTAGTACTTTATCTTACCTGATCAATTGCAGCAACAACATCAGCCACAAAGCCTCCAAAAAGCCGGTAAAGAGCCTTGTAAACAGCAATCCTGAAAGACATTAGCCTTTTAGCTTATGAAGGAGAACAAAACAACCTTTCATTAAAACTGCCCTTTGCACTAACTATCTATCTACCTTGCACGTGGAGCCATTCCACTTGCTCTTCCGAATTCATAACCGTGCATTCTCAACGGAATACCATTATTCCCAGCTGCAATAGCTGCTGTGTGACTGAAAATCCAGCAATACAATAAGAAGAAAGAAAGGATCAGATTTGCTTAGAAAAGGCTTCTAAGTTCAATATTAGAGACTATAAGAACATAGAGACGAACCTTCCATGCCCATCACCATCCATTGGCGATGCATAATCTATATTTGGGTTAAATGCCCCAGCCGCTTTAGCAGCTTCAGCGAAATGTTGGGCTCCAACAATCTTCCTGTTGCAGAAGCTCTTCTTGGTATGAGGATCTTCTTCACATTTCCCTTTGTAATGGTGAAGAGGGCCATAAGGTAATCTATGGTGAGAGGCAAAACTGGGGTGATGCGGATAAATCCCAGAGTCAACAAAACCAATAACAATATCTTCTCCTGCTCTTTCAAAACCACCACCTGTTGGCCAAACATCCGTTGGAAGTCCCAGAAACTCTGGTGTATGTGTGGTGAGTCTCCTCACTTTCCAGTCTTTGTTTATAGATTTGACACCGGGCGTGCGACGTAGTGTTTCTGCCTACCAAACATAGTGGAATAGTGTAAGAGAACACCAACAGAGAAATTGGTAGAAATGATCTCATTTCTTTTACCTGCTCAGGAGAAACATGAACTGCAAATCCATTTATAAGGTGTTTATAGCTGTAAAGCTTTTTGTATGACCCTTCCTCAAAGAGCATTCCAAGGATCATATCGTGTTTCCTCTCTAAGTGACGAGCATAAGATGTCACCAATTCACTGTAAAAGTAACAGAGCAATCAATGCATAGACAGTTCTTTAATTATCCAGATGCTAGTACTACTGCAAATGAAAGAAGATAAACATCTATTTAAGTACCTTGATGTATCAATCTTCTCATCAGATTCGACAGCAGTTGCTTCATAACCATTTTCTCCACCTTGGTAACTTATGATTGGATCTCCTTCCATAGTCACAATGTAAACATCTGCTGTCACAGTAACGAGAAGCGCCGAGAGGACAAAGCTTATCAACCAGGTATCCATATTGATTCGCAGAAATGAAGCTCCGACTTTATTTTGCTGTAGATTCAACTGCAGAACCAAAATCAAATGAATGCATTAGCATCGTGTGACCAATAACATTATCAATGGAAACTATCACTTCACTCCAATCATCAAAAAGAATGTCATTAATCATCTCAGAGAGATAGTCTAGAAGGACCAAGCTTTCACAAATATAATCAAACAACTGAGACAAGAATCATCTCAAGAACATCAAAACTGAAAATCCAGTGAAAAGAAATTGTAGTTAAAACCACCAAACAAAAAAAACAAGGGAAGATATTCACCTTTCTCACTGTTTCACTTATCAGAGAACCAAACACATAAAGAGCAGTACAACTAACCCAAAGGGCCAAAGAAAAGAACATCAAATCTAAACTACAGCTTGAAGACAAAGAACCTACCAGAGAAATTTGCCTAAACACAATAATCAAAGTAAAGAAAGTTCAGCTCCACCATATGCCATTTATATAATAATAGAAGAAAAAGCTAGAAACCGAAAAAACAGTAAGTACACTTTAACAACTATTGCTATTCAATTAATGAGACAAACAAAGAAGAGGAAGAAAAAGAAGAAAGAATCTTTAGCCTCTTATTAAGCCTACATTTTCTGTAAAAAATTAAAATTAGCAAATCAAAATATCAAGACTAAGTAAGAATAACCCACTTTCACAAACCATTCAAGCAAAGTATAAACATCAATAAAACCCAGACGAAATAGAAAATAAAGTGTCTACCTTTATCCTTATAAACTGTAGCTTGAACAGAGTAAAATCCAAAAAAGGCAATAATGTGTACGAACTTACATTTGCTTCACGAGACGAATCGAGACGCAACAAACCAACAAAACCCACACACAAAAGTAGCTTTTTGAGACGAAAGATTAAAACTTTATTCACTACATTTGCGGAAAGAACAAACCCACAGAAGAAACTGATTCAGATCTTTAATGGAGTGATGATTAAAAGAGAAGTTTTGATTCTGGGTTTCTTGGTTGAAGAGAGATCTAGCAAAGGATCAAAAGGAGACACACGAGAGTTCAGTAAAAAAAAGAACAAAAGAGTTACTGTGATTTAGTGATGAATGGAGTGTTGGGTGGGGTAGAAATGGAGAAGAAAAGTTTTAATTTTTTTTCTTAAATATTGCTTTACTTTAAAAAAAGAAAAACTGCTATTTAAGGAGACAACGAAGCGATGATGATGGAGACTAATATTAAATTGTTAATTTTAATTGTAATGTTTTGTGTGTAATAAGTAAAAATGTTTGTGGATTTAACTAAAAATCCAATTTACGTAAAATTAACGATTGTCCGAAGGTGGGGAGGAAGGAGAGTGACCATTCGCGCGCGAGATTGCTGTCAGTTCTTTTGCTTAAATGACGATATTACCCCTCAAAAAGTAGATATGGGGAATCAATGTTTTGTGTTTAATCCAGTGAATTGTTATGTGAATTTATTATCTGTACCAAAAGAACTTTTATTGTTTGTAAAATAAACAGGTTGATTTTCAGAAATTCATGATCCACTATTCAATGTTTCATGTACTAATTAGTTGCATTACTTATTTATTTCACTTTTTTCATTTATAAAGGTTTCTTTAAGTAAAATTTTACCTGAAAAAATGATTGCTTAAACAAACTTAAATTGAAAGATTGTTGACAGAAAATAAAGAACAAAAGTTTGAGGAGAGAGACATTGAAGGGGTCCAAAAGAGAAAAAAAAAATATATATATTGTTGACCTAAATTGGTTACAGCCTTATTACAGGTTAAAAGTTCAATATTAAATTCCTCATTAGAGGGCCAATGGCCCAATGTTATGTAATTCAATAATGATGTTTACTTGCCCAAGAAAAGAAATCATCTTCAATCATAAACGTGTCTTTATTCGAAAAGGTATTATGAAATCGTAAAATTTACAGTAATATAGCTAAAGGGAGATTACTCATTGTCTTGGCAATCTAATCTATACTAAAATCTAAGCTGAGACATCTAAATCTGGGATGTTATAATAATTTAAGATAATTTCGATGTCTTTAGGAAAAATTTAGAAGTTCTTAAAAATTTGCATTTACATTTAAAAATATAACATCAAATCATGATATTTGTATATAATTTTGAAAAAAGACTATTCTTATAGTTTATTACATCAGAAGACGATTCTTATAATTTGTCAATGAAATTCATATAATTAAATATGGCATGAAATGATAGTATTTTGACTTCGTATATACACCATTTGAAATGCTAATACTTATGAATGAATAGCAAAATATTTTGAGAAATTGAGATTTCAATAACCTATGTTAAATCGTAGGATTTTGACTTCGTATATACCAACAACACATTCAAAACCATTTGAAATGCTAATACTTACGAATGAATAACAATATATATTGAGGAATAAATGGTTACCCATAATTAAAAAGTAACCACTAAAATCTATGAGGTAATATTTTAAAAGAGAAAATCAATATATATATAGATCTAACAAAGAAGCCAAATAGCGTAGTAAAACCAGTTGTTGAAGACACGCAAAGCTCAAGTTCGTTACTTCACTTTAGAGGAACAAATTAATATGAAATCACTTTAAATTAAGCAACAAATCATCTGATCATCTGAAACTGTTATAGGAACAAGTAGGTTTTCTTTAAACAGTTTCAGATGAAGATGATTTACTTTTTAATATAATATGACAGATCTAAGTTACCGTCTCCAAATCGTAAGCCACGAATCCAAAAACTATTTTTCATGTTTTTAACTTGTCCTCGTCCAGCTCTTCAGTTTTGCATCATTGTATAAACGAACAGGAGAGAAAATAAGTTTTAAATTACTGATCCACGACCAGCCGTTGTATTTAACCACGTCAATTAGGATTTGAAGTTTGAATCCTTGAAATAAGAAGATTAACAAAAAAGCTTTTAGATCCTTGAAAATGAAATTAACGTTGAAGTACATTTTTTTGTTTGTAATTCAAGAAATTCCTATATTTAGAAAAACTGATTTCGTATCAGTTTTCGATTCTTGACTTATAAAATAAAATAACAAACAACTCATTGTTAAAACTTAAGAAGGACTGCAATCGCATGTCATGACATATGAAATGACTTGATACTATAAAATCCATATGCACGTGAATAATACAAACAAGAGGGTATTACATATTCACGTGCACCTATGTATACACCACAAACATAGTTCCCATACACTGACACAGCAATGTTATTAGGGGATTGGATCAAATCGCATCTACCAAGAAGACTATTCCTAACTTGTATTTTGAGTTATATCAGTCACCGGATCTAATCGGTCAAGCCCATTTAAAGCCCAAAATAAACAGTTTTCTCTTATAATTCTATACCCGGGTCGGATCCCACGAATATCTTTTGTACCCGTTTCAGTTGCACACACACGTGAGTCACGTGACTTTCATCCTGTCTCTACTTTCTCTCTCTATAAATCTCGAAGTTGATTCTCATCCTCTCTCTCTCTAAAAATGTCCCGATTGTTGCAAAAACCCTAATTCCCCACGGGAGATTCTTCCTCCCTCGCTTCAAGGAGCCGGCGGCGACAAGCCTCGCCTGTTACAGCCGCCGTCCCTATTCCTCAAAGCCGCATGGCATCGAGATCGACCTCGATTCCTCCTCCTCATCAGCGACTTGTAAGGCCGAAGCGGAAGCCGCGGTTCTCAAGAAGCTGAACGAGTTTGTTCGGAGGATCGTCGTACAGAACTCGACTCCCGATTGGCTCCCTTTCAACCCGGGCTCCTCCTTCTGGGTCCCGCCGCATCAGAACACGGCGGTGAAGATCGCGAATTTGGTGGATAAGGTGACGAATCCGTTGAGGGAGGAGGAGTATCGCTCTTTGTTGTCTCCTTGTGGTGGGCCTTGCTCCTCTTTCTTCATTCCTCAAGGTAGATAATGGGTCTCACTTGTTTTTTGGGTTTACCTGTTAAAAATGGTTCCTTTTGACTAAATGGAACCAACTTCCGAGAAAAAGTTTGCACCTTTAGGGGGGTTATGTTTTGTCTTGTAGAAGTCTTGTTTAATTAAATGAACATATAATAGTGTAATGTGAAGGTTGTTTTGTTTATGTTGTATGTCTCGTTTTCTAAAGATTTATGTGTCTCTACTTGTTTATCTGTTTTATGTTTTCGCTGTTTCCTGATATTTATGGTGTTGCATTGTTTTTTTTTTCCTTTCAAATGAAATGGAAGAAGATACAGAAGAGGTAGAAGGTAGCATGGAGTTGAACATTCCGGGGAATGAGATGCTGGAAGTCAAGCTAGCGCATTTTCCTGATCCGTTTTACTCAATTAAACATGGAGACGATGAAGAGTGATTTTAACATGTTTCAGCTCACAGTGAAGTCCATTCCTGATGCGTGGTTTGCATGTACAGCTTGGAAAAACAGATGGCTTCCGAGACTGATGAGGTTGTATGTGTACAGTTGCAAACCTTCCATCGGGGTTATCTGATGTCTGCCCATCTTTAATCCCTTTGTTTACTATTTTATATATTAAGCTTGGTGGAAGCTTCTTCCATTTTCTATGCCAGAGATGCTCCTAGTAATGTTAACCAATAAAAGTAATCTTCTAAAGTCAATACCAGCGTTTTCCCCTGTTTTTTTTTGTTTCCTCTGTTATCTGTTTATTGCTTGTCATGGAACTTAGTTGAAAGATTGATTATTACCAACAGAGGAAAACTGTTTCAGGAAAACTCTGCTTTCGTTAGAGAAATGATGCATTCAACTGAAATCAGTTTAGAGCTTTAACCAATTCAAACAATACTCCGATTACTTCGTTAGATGACTACAAGCCACATCACAGTTTTTTGTTAGAAATTGAAGCTAATAATTAAACGATATTGTTTTGCTTTCTTTGACTGTGAATTAAGAATATGCAGGTAACTTCTTATTTAGACAAGAAGACCCAAAGGAGACCAAGAAAAATGAGGATCAACTTTCTATTGTCAGTTCTCATGCCTTTTTAGTGCCGGTTCTTTCAGATTGCGATTCCTCTGATGCCCAGGCGTCACAAACGGATACAGACGGTTGTAGCAGCCTTTCAGCCATTGCAAACATTGTGATAAGCCAGGAAGTGGCCAACAGGTGCTGCGAATTTGTGATGAAACTAAAGAAGCATATCACACAAACTGCTGCACAGAGATTGATGACGGGAGGGAAAAATGGATAGCTACAGATGTACAGTACCATTTTTTTAATACGAAGTCAAATAGGAAAAGAGTTCCAAGCGGATGTGCCAGATTTGTCAGGTACAACAATCAACAGATGTCCTGTTGTAAAAAAGATGTCTACTAGGTTAATGGGCGTTTTCATTTAACCAAAATGGCAAAATGAGTGGCCTTTGTTTGGTTTAGTTGACATACAAAGATATTTGGATCTCAATGCAGTGCATATAAGCTCCTAATTTAGTGGATAAGCATGTGATTTTACGGTTCCATTGAGTTGACTGGATTTGAAAGAGCTGCTTTTCTTCCCTATGCAGGGGAAACAAATAATTCCAACAGTGTTAGTATAGCAGTTTTATCTTATAATTTCACTTGTCTGGCAGGAGGCATTAGGAGAGAACTGTCTTTTACATGAGCACACTCGCCACTATGTGTAAGAGAAGTTTAGAGGGATGGAGAAATACCAGAAGATAGAAATATGAAGACTTTTTCAGACTTCACCGAGGTGCAGTTTTTCTGAAATTTTCTTCCTATCTTTTATCTCATATACAGTTAGTTCTGTTATAATGTTACAAAAAAAACAGTTGTGTTAGAAAAGGTATCTTATTGCTTTGTCAAAGACTGCTTGCATAATGTAACCAGCAGCTTCATCAGCTGTCAGCAGAACGAACCATGAGGGGGCATGCTTTCATTAAAGTTGGATTTTGAACCAAAAATGGTATATGTGAGAAAACCATCTGTTTTCAATTGAGTATAGGTGTCCAGCATCCACAGTAGAATGTCTCATGTTAATAAACATTTGTTTGTCAGTGTTGGTTCTTATCGATAATGATATGCTTAGAGTCAGGACTCAGAGCTCAGGTCAGAAAATGGTGCGACAATATCTGAGATAAGAAGTAAGAAGGTTTCTCATAACAACCTCTGTACACTAAGGTAAAATTGTGGGCGTAATCAAATTCAAGATTTTGCAAAAGTGACTGCTTTTTCCAGCAGGCAAGTGACTCTTTTTCTCCCTTTGGTCGCAGATTAAAAGATATCAGTAACATACTAGCTTGTGAACTCGAAGTAGAAGTTAAAAGTAATGATATAGTACTGCTTGTGAGATTTCTGACCATTGTCATTATTAGTCACATTATTTTTTTCAATTACGAAACTGTGACATGTTTGTCATTGTCGAGTTATAGGTCCTTGACAAGCTTAAACAACGAAATGAGCTTAAAGAGATGAGAAGAGGAGGACTATGAAGCGTTGAGAAACCTTGTTTGGACCTGACGGTTTAGCAGCCAGAGAGTGTAGGAATTGCTTAGGCAAGTCTTCTTCTTGTTTAGGATTCAATAGTTGTATATTCCCATTACAAATAAATTTGAGCTTCTTAGATGTGCTGTTATGTTGCAGGATCAAGTGTAGTTTGATCCTCTTGGAATTAGTACAACTCCAAGGACACATGTAGTTTGTAGTTTGAATCAACACTATGTGTGTAATTCCATTCATTATAACTTTGTTTCTAAATAAATAAATAACTGAACTGTGTGATATTTTGATTCAGGATTAGAATGCAATAAATTTAAAAGACAAGACACTTTTAACACAAGCAAAAAAAATCTGAGCGGTGAGACTATAAATCAGATTTTGAAGCTTTATATTAAAAAAAAAAGTCTCACAGAAAAAAATCAAAGACAGTTGTTTGCCACAGAGAGATAGGGACAGATAGCGATTAGAGAAAGGAGAGAGAGAGAGGGAGAGACCTTGCGTGAGTGTGGTATAATAATAAGTGCAGAAGGCCACAACTCGAAGAATCTCATAAAGCGTATCTGGTAAAGGCGATTACTTTTGTGTTTTTACTGCAAGAAATTTGTTTGTGTATCGCTCTTGTTGATATTTTGTACTTGTGTTTTACAGACGACTTATGTTTTCTGAGGGTATATGAACGTCTGTGCATTACTGGAATCGAATCTTAAGTGTTTTAGTCTCCGGTGGTTTTGTGTTCCCTTCATTCTTAGGGTTTCAAAGAGCATAATCGTTTTATGTACCAGATGTTTTAGTTTTGCTTACCTTTAATCAAAAGTGCATATAATCCATGTGGTAGCTTTGTTAGAAGGGCATGAGTTTCCAGATTTGAGTCAAGTTAGATCAGAAACTTTGTGGTTTTCTAAACTTGGATGCTTGATTTTAGATATGAAAAGCATCCAAGAACAACCCTTTGGATTAAACATTTTTTTCTGGGTGGGAAGTTTGCACTTTCATCATTAGAGGGACAAACTGGGTTTCTCATGTGAAATACATGTGGGAAGTTTGGGCTCTTGAGAGAGTGTCTCAAGATAACTTATTGTATCTGTTATGGTAATGATGGAACTTTGTTTTCTTGCATATTGACTATGTTCCATGTTTTTTTCCACATTTAGGAGAACAGAAGGATATCAGTTTTTGGAGGGACTTCGTGAAGAAGTTGTTGACCAACAGACTCACCGGTACTTGGAAAAGCGATGTGCTTTCAGATACTTTTTAGGTTTCTCAGGCAAACATGTTGGTGGAAAGTTCCTTCAGCGCTTCCGTTAAAACTAGCCTTCTGAACACATCTGAGTATCAACACCCATTTGCTGCTTTTAATTGGATGTCGCTAACTGAAACTTATCAGATGATCCACAAACTTCCAGATCAGTCTCAAGTAAGCTTTCTTGAAGCTGTTCCAGTCCCTGATGCAGTGAATCTCGATGAACTAAGTTGTCCAGAGAAAACTGTTATTCATAAGGTATCGGAACTAAGTTGTCCAGAGCAAACTGGTATGCATAACGTATCGGAAAAGGCTCTGACTTCACTTGTGTATAGTCGAAGGAAGTGGAGCATGAGACCTGGAGGTACTGAGGATAATAGCCCAGGAAAATGCAATAAACAGGAGGTTTCACTTGATGGGTCTGTCGTCCCGGTTTATAACCATGAAGAAAGCATAAAAGGGAAACATCGGTTCAACAACTGTCTTGTTTATAGCCGAAAGAAGAGGGGCAAAATCAGTTATGTTACTGGAGAAACTACGTTAAGGGCTGATGGGATTGATGATGCTTTTGTCTCTGGGCACGACTGTGGAGAAGCCAAGAGAAGAAGAACTCGATTAGATGAATGTCTCGTGTATACCAGCAGAAAGGAAGGTGGAGTAACATCTAATGGTTGTAGCTTTAGCGAACATGTCTCTAGAGGAACCAAGATAGGCTGTGATCAAGCTGACTCTTCTGAATATATCCAAGTGGAGCATATAGTTAAAGCTGGTGGGGGTTTCACTGGAGCTAACCCTGGAGAAATCAGCAATAGCAGTCATCGACCTGTTTGCAGCCAAAGCAAGCAGTTAGTGAAATCTAATGGCTTACTTGTGTATAGCCGGAGGCAGCAGAGAGGGAAATATAATGGTGCTCCGGTTTATGGCTTTCTAGTGTATAAGCGGAAGAAGCCTAGTGTAGACAATACTCAAGCTACCGAAGTGACATCTTCTTCTGAAGGAACAAATGACAGATGCTCGTCACAATCCAGTTCTGAACTTGCTTCAGGTCCCAGTAAAACTGGAGAAAGTGAAGCTGCAGATTCTGGCTCAGATACAGACAGTAGCAGCCCTTTCAAACAGTGTAAACGATGTGATAAGGCAGGAAATGTGGACAAGATGTTAATTTGTGATGAATGTGAGGAAGCATATCATACAAGGTGTTGCGGTGTTCGAATGAAAGAAGTTGCACAGATTGATGACTGGTTTTGTCGATCTTGTTTGGAAAAGAAGCCATCAAAGACAAATTTTAAAGGGAGATCACGGGAACGGAAATGGAGAGTTTCAGAACCATTTGTAATAGGAATTCGAGTAGGAAAGGAGTTTCAAGCGGATGTTCCAGACTGGTCCGGTCCAACCATGAGGTATTTAACTTCAACAATCACTAGATGTCCTATTGTGAAATAAAAGATGCCCTTTCACCAAAAATGAGTGACCTTTATTTTGATCTGGTTGAAATACAAATATATTTTGATCCCAATGCAGTGATAGTACTTCTTTTGTTGGTGAACCCCTGGAGATTGATCACTCAAAATATATGCATGTAAGCTCCCAATTAGTATATAGTAATGTGTTTTTTACATTGCCATAGAGTTAAGTTGTCATCTTTATTTCTTTGCAGGATCTCAAGAACGGTAAGAAACCAGGTTCTGCAGTAAATTGGCTCCAATGCAGAGAGGAGGATAGGAATGGAGATATTTGTGGAAAGTGGCGTAGGTAACATTCTATTTCTTGGCTAATGCTGTCACCTTTTCATCAAGCTTCTTACCAATATTTCTCTCCTTGACTCATATCTGTAACTATTCACCTTGGTGTAAAATGAGTTACTCAATATGCTTAGCTTAACTGGATATACACAGGGCTCCTCGCTCAGAGGTACAGACCAACGACTGGGAATGCTTCTGCTGCGTCTCTTGGGATCCATCGCATGCTGATTGTGCCGTCCCTCAGGTCAGAAACTCTCTTACCAAGTACTTTTATATCTTCTTTTTCTCAAAAAGAATAATCCTTTCGAGGGTGGAAAGTTAGTAGCTCTGACAGTGACATTCATGTAGAGTCTGGCTTGATCTTTCTCCAATGAAAATATGTCACTGACAGATTTTCTACATACTAACGAATACATTAAAAGTTAATACAAATGCATCTTCTGTTCTTCTCCTCAGGAACTAGAAACAGATGAGATCCTGAAACAACTCAAGTACATCAACATGGTTTGTTGTCTTTACCTCCTTTATCTTCCCTGATCACAGCTTTCTATACTCGATGTTTTCGGTCTTCTAGAACTGAATGGTCGCTTTCCACTGCAGCTTAGACCTCGTTCAGACGCCAAAACGCGGAAGATAGGACCAGATGGTCGAAGCAGATTATATAAATGAAAATTCTTGATGGACGCAAGCTTTAGTCATATCAAAATGCGTATGCTTTTTGGATCAGAGACTAGAAACTAGATAGGTAGTTCAGAATTTTTGTTGGTAACTCCCAAAACAGTAGTGACTATATATTTGGTATTCAGGGAAAGGCTCTGGACAAAATCTGAGAAAACAGTTTGTGAATCTTTATTCTTCTGAGAGTAGAATCATTCATATAGGAATATGAGAATTACATTCAAAGCTTGGACCGTGAAAATTAATTCAAAGGGAAAACAAAAGAGTTACAGAAAATATGTTGCTAATTGAGGGAAACAAGAGCTAAATCACACTTCGTATTTAGCTGTGTCTCTGCTTTAGTGAGCAATCCTTTTTGAACTTTCTATGTTAGATCTGTCTCCTTGTGGTTCATCTCCATCAAATAACGCAGTGATCTGATGCTTTATCTTGTACAGCTTTGACACTTTCTCCTTCGATGAAGATGACTCCGGTTGCAAAGAAAGAAAGTCGGCAGAAAAAATAAAGAGATCTTAAAAGTGAAAAACAAAAAAGCCTTTTAAGAAAAAGGAAATCAAGAATTTCAACCTTATATAGCGTAAATCATCATCAACAAAACATTCAGAGCTTTCTGATCAAAGCCGAAAAGACTAGACCTCACATAAGTCATAAATAAAACTAGGGTTTGTTTTCTTCTAAGAGATGGAGAGAGCAGCGAAACTCGCCAGGATAAACAAAACCACGGTGATACATAGGATCAATGAGTTACCAGATGAATTAATCATGAAGATACTCTCAATAATTCCACTGTATAAAGACACCGTTGCAACACGTCTCTTATCAAAATGGTGCCAGGATCCTTGGAAACTTGTGCCGGAAGTCACGGTTGAATACGATGATGAGAAGAGTTTCATGAGTTTTTATTACGGATCTTTGTTTTCTAATGGCGCTCCAACTCTAGGACAATGCGTCTCAAGCTTATCCGGAACCATTCGGCTTCATCCATCAACTTCTGGGTTCAAACCGCTGCCTGTTTATAAATTTGTGAGAAAGCTGAGATTCGACTTGTTCGGTGGAACCCTAAAACTCCAGCGTTGCTTAGTAAATGCGAAACCCTAAAATCATTGATACTGCGTGACTTAACTATCAAAGTTGTTCCTTTTAATTTTCGTTTGCCATCGCTCAAAAGTCTACACCTCTTCTCGGTTAACTTCTCGGGCCAATATTCAATTGCAAGTCTCTTACGAAACAGCCCTGATCTTGAATATTTGGTTTTAAACCAAACCGAATATGACGGTTGGTACCGTGATGCAACTGTTGGATAAGCTTGAATCTCAAGTTTCCTTTTATTTTTGAAGTTGTGTTTATCTTTACTAATAGGACTAGATGATAACCCGCGCGCATGCGCGGGGTGAAATTTTTATACTAATATTTATTCATTAAATGGTTTTTAACATTTTGCAATACTATCGTATTTATCGATTATAAAATGATGAATACAAATGTTGGTATCTTAAATCATCATAGGTCTGGACGTTTGAGACTTCGTCAGTTTTAGTTTGATTGACACGTATTTTCAGATTTTGGTATTATTCTCATAAATCCAGTTTGAATTTTACTAATTATCGGATTGGATTCGATTTGATCTTCTCAATTCAGTTTGGATTGGATTGTAACCAATATCTGAAATCATCCCCAAAAATACTTATTAAACTTTAAAAGTTGACAAAAAAATAAAAATATTTAAACTATTAATAAATCTAATTTAAAATTAGTTAAATTATCAAAACAAACTAAAAGATATTTAAAAAAGAAGCAAATAAAAAAAAACTACAAAAATCTTTTGAATACTATAATTTGTATCTACTAACCTCAAACCTTTTCATTTAAATTTTTAAATTAACATATTTATAGTATGAATATCTACTAATGATACTTCATATTCGTACGATTTATGATAATTTGTATTTTCTTTGGAAAAAAACAAAGTTAAACCATTGATCATAAAATTTTCAATGTGGGATTTTACTATTTTTAGTTATTTATGGTTGTTTTAAAAAAAATTAAAAATATAATCTATAAGAAAAAATTTAATTTTTATTATATATTTAAATGTGATTGTTTAATTTATTTTAATAATTTAAAATTAAACAAAAAAGAGAGAGGATACAAAAACATGTATTATTCATAATCATTAATTACATATATATGTTAATCATATTAGGTAATTCCGTAGCTTTTATTTAAGGAAATAAAATATTTTTTTATACCTAGCAGAGTTGGTCCCTTAAAAAATGTCTATATATTATAGTCCTAAATGCAAGAAATTAAATGTTACATTATTTCATTCCTAGCAAAGTTGGTCCATTAAAAAATTAAAGCTGAGAAGCTCTGTGAGCTTGACACGTAAGCATGCTCTCCAAGGTTGTGCATTTATGAATGCTTCAGGATTAATATATAAGGGATTAGGATTTGGATTTGCTTTGTCCTATAAATAGGATATGTGGTGTTTAAGTTTTGTGTGAGCTTTTGAGATTTGTGATTTGAAGTTTGGTGACTAATAAGAAGGACTTCTCTTGAATTTGTGAATCTATATTTGGTATCAGAGCATCAGGGTTGAAAGAAATCTTGGAGCTTAACGATGGATGAAACGAAGAAAGAAATTGTGTTACACAAAGATGCAAGACCGGCTACCATCAAATATTCTATGTTAACCGATAAAAACTACACCGTCTGGGCTATCAGAATGAAGGTAGTTCTTAAGGTCAGCGAAGTATGGGAAACGATAGATCCAGGAAACGAAGATGTGAAGAAAAACAATACAGAACTTTTGTTCCAGTCCATACCGGAAGCCCTAATAATGCAAGTCGGCGATTTAAACTCAGCTAAAGAAATCTTGGATGCAATAAAGACAATACATGTTGGAGCTGATAGGGTAAAAGAAGCCAGGTTGCAAATCCTAATGATAGAATTTGATAAGCTTAAGATGAAGGATGGAGACATCGTCAATGCCTTCAGCAACAAGCTATCCGAACTTGCTTCTAAATCTGCTTCTCTTGGACAAGTGATTGAAGAACCGAAGATAGTGAAAAAAAAATTAAAGAGTCTGCCAAGGAGAAAGTTTTTTCACATGGTTGCATCTCTTAAACAGACGCTTGATCTTAATACAATAAAATTCGATGATGTTGTGGGAAGAATAAAAGCCTTTGAAGAAAGAATTGCAGAGGATGAAGATGACGCAAGTGAAAAATCTGGAAAGTTGACGTATGCTAATACGAATTCTAACCAAGAGAATTATGGCAATAGTTATAACAACAAAGGAAGAGGACGCGGTAATGGAAGAACAAGCTGGAGAGGTAGAGGCCGTGGCCGCTATGGAAGTTTTCAAGCACAAAGAGAAGTGTAGAAACAAGGAAAAGTCGTGGGAGATGCCTCACACATCACTTGCTTCAACTGTGACAAAACTGGACACTACGCTACAAATTGTCCAGATTAGATGTTGAAACTTCAAGAGACTGTCGAGCCTAATGAAAGAAAAGATGATGATACACGAGAAGCTGATGCGTTAATGGTGAATGAAGTCATATATTTGAATGAAAAGAATGTGAATCCGAAGGTATTTGATGTTGAGACAGATGCAAGAAATGTGTGGTATCTAGACAACGGCGCTAGCAATCAAATGAGTGGAAATCAAAAGTTTTTTTGTGAGCTTGATGAAACCATTACAGGAAAGGTACGTTTTGGAGACGACTCGCAGATTGACATATTTGGAAAAAGGTGCAATCCGATTCATCATAGGTGAAGGAAAGAAAGTTTTAAGAGATGTATACTACATACCGGCACTGCAAAGCAACATAGTCTCCTTAGGACAAGCCACGGAAATTGGTTGTGAGGTTAAGATGAAGGGTAGTATGCTAAAGCTAGTTGACAAATATGGAAACCTGATGATTGAGACAACGAAATCAAGGAACCGACTATACAAGGTGACACTACAAGTACTTATTGCAGAATGTTTACTAGCAACATCACATGACAACAACTCCCTGTGGCACGCACGGTTAGGTCATATCAACAATGAAAAAATAAAAACAATGGTCAAGCAAAAGCTGGTTATGGGTATCCTAAAGTTGAGAACAACACTGAAGCATGTGTGTCATGTCTCCTTCCCTCAAGCCACTACTTTTCAAGCATGAAAACCCTTGGAACTAATACACGCAGACCTTTGTGGTCCTATCTCTCCGGCAACACCAGCCCACAAAAGGTACATATCCGTCCTTGTTGATGACTACTCACGTTATATGTGGACAATATTGATCAAAGAGAAGAGTGAAGCGCTTGAAAATTTCAAAACTTTCAAGATACGTGTAGAGCAAGAAACTAGAGCAGAGCTAAAAACCTTACGAACAGATAAAAGAGGTGAGTTCGTATCTCAAGAATTTCAGTTGTATTGTGAAAAACACGGCATTAGTCGCCACTTGACTGCACCCTATTCTCCTCAACAAAACGGAATTGTGGAACGACGAAACCAAAATTTACCTGAGATGACAAGAAGTATCTTGAAACATATGAATCTACCAAATCAGTTCTGGGGCGAAGCAATAAGACATGCTACTTTTTTGATCAATAGAGTTGCAACGAGATTCTTAGATGGGGAGACCCCGTATGAGGCTTTGAAGGTTCGTAAGCCAAATCTTTTCACACTTAAGGGTCTTTGGTTGTGTTTGTCATGCTAGAACAGAGACGGCAGGTCGAAAGAAGCTTGATGATAGATCCACTTGGGAACATAACCAGGATCAAAGGCTTATCGCCTCTTTGATCCAAAGACAAGGCGTATTGTTGTCAGCCGTGACGTTGTGTTTGAGGAAAGCAAGGAGTGGCATTGGACAGAGATGATAGACCAAGGTGAATCACGTGAATTTGTGGTTAATCAAAGAGCTTTGACTCAAGGCTCTGGAAGTGGAGAAACCCCACTTAGGGGTAATGAACACAGTGATGAGAACCTGCAAGAACCGTTTGAAAAAGAAGATAGCGACAGTGAGAATGAAGACTCTCAGCCTCAAACTAGACGTTCAACCAGAGTAAGATCTAAACCCTCCTACTTGGATGATTATATCCTACTTGCAGAAGAGGAAAGTGAACAGCTATTAATTATGATCAATGATGAACCGTGGGATTTTAACGAAGCTAAAGAGATGGAAGTTTGGTTAGATGCATGTAGAGATGAGATCTCTTCTATAGAGAAGAACAACACATGGGATCTTGTTGAGTTACCTCCAGGAGTAAAACTAATTGGTTTGAAATGGGTATTCAAGATCAAGCGTAACGCTGATTGAACTATCAACAAATATAAAGCGCATCTAGTAGCTAAAGGGTATGTACAGAAACATGGTGTGGATTACGATGAGGTGTTTGATCCGGTGGCTCGGATTGAAACAATACGACTAATCATTGCATTGGCTGCGACACATGGTTGGGAGATACACCATCTTGACGTTAAGACAGCATTCCTTCACGGAGAACTTAAAGAAGATGTGTTTGTTACTCAGCCTGAAGGTTTCATCGTGGCTAGGCAAGATCACAAAGTATATAAACTGAGAAAAGCTCTCTACGGTCTACAACAAGCGCCTAGAGCTTGGAATATAAAGTTGAATCTGATTCTTAAAGGCCTAAACTTCAGGCGTTGTTCGAAGGAACCCTCTCTATATCGAAAGGAAGGTAAAGAAGAACTTCTTATAGTGGTTGTGTATGTGGACGACTTATTGATTACTGGATCATCTGTAAGGAGTATACTGGAGTTTAAACAAGAGATGGCTATGAAATTTGAGATGAGTGACCTTGGTTTGCTAACATATTACTTGGGAATTGAAGTGTTGCAGAGCAAAGATGGGATCATACTTAAACAAGATAGGTACGCCAGGAGAATACTTGAAGAAGCTAAGATGAGCTCGTGTAACTCAACGCATGTACCACTTGAAGGCATCACATGAAGACAGGATTGACGCGAGAGAGTATCGTCGCACTATTGGTTGTCTTAGATACTTACTACATACACGTCCAGATTTATCCTTTAGTGTCGGCGTTCTTAGCAGGTATATGCAAGAACCTAAGTTGTCTCACGGTGCAGCTTTGAAACAGGTCATGAGATATCTTCGTGGTACTTGCACGCTTGGACTACACTATCCGAGAAACAAAGGTTTTAAAAAAAGTAAGTCAATATTTACAAAAGGAAGACTTCCTTAGAATTCTGCTGTAGAGTAGACTTCTCCGGAAGTCTTCCTTTTTAAAATTTCAATTGCAAAAATGACCTAAATAGAAGACTTCCACGGAAGTTTTTTCAGTTTTCACGGAAGACAATGTATAATAAAAATTCATTTTCTTCAAATTTAAAATAACTTTTTACGATATTATTGTTAATTCATGTGTTTTAGTCAATATTTGGGCTCATGGATGAAATTCGAGTTAATTAGGTGTAAAACAATGAAAGAGTGGTATATTAGGTAAATGCCAAAAACAGTGGAGTTAATTAAATTTAGTGGAAAAGACCATACCTAAAATGATGACAATGGCCTTCGCAGATACGACATCAAATTGTTGGTATAGGGTATGTAGGTGGCAACCAAGATTTGGTAAAGATACTAAAAGATAATAATAAGCTTTCTCTCTGCTAAGTCAAGTTTTAAAGTATTTTATTTCTTTTGCTGTCATTGAATAGATATGCTAAACTGTGGCTTGTGAAGTACACTTACTGTGACAATTTATCTGACGCAAACGGTGCAGAAAATAAAATTCTGGAGAAAGCTTTTCCGCCAATATATACATAATTATGTGCACTTATAATGTTGCAAAAACCCTATCTAAGATGAACTCAGTAGGAAACCAGAAGAGGAACTTGGAGCGAAGGCAGAATTGTATGGAATGAAGATTGGCTAGTGGAGGATTACACATTTCACTATGTAAAATATAACAAGTGTTCTCCATTTTGGATATGTTGGGAATTTGGTTATTATCGCTTTGTCATTATAAATAAAAGTTTCTCTTTCTTGAATGTTTTCACCTTTACTTTGCACTGGATTAGCATGTTATATACTTAATTAGCTGGCTAATATCATATTTGAATGGCTACATATGTTGATACCCGTATAAGGGTAAATCAAGATATGTAGTATGCAGAGTTTAGTGTTTAGGGCTTATTGTTTACGGTTAAGGGTTTATCGGTTAAGGGCTTATTGTTTCTAGAGTCTATTTCTCCCCTAACCGATAAACGCTTAACCGTAAACAATAAGCCCTAAACACTAAACCATGCATACTACATATCTTGATTTACCCTTATACGGGTATCAACATATGTAGCCATTCAAATAGGATATTAGCCAGCTAACCGGAAGTTCTAGATTTACAACTTCGGTTGACCGTGTTTAGGATTTGAGGAGTGCAACCAAGGTACCCGGCTAAACATATATATGACCATGTTCAGAAAATCATCAAAATATGATTAAAAAACCATTTCGAAATACTTTTTTCGAATTTGAAACATATAGAATTTAAATATTTACCCATGGGTTCATTGATCCATAAGGGGAGCTTTTGTTTAGATTTGATCGCTTGGGAAGGATTTATTTGGGATTTTCATTAAATGGTTAAGGGTATAAAGATTAGTGGAGGATATAAGTTATTTTTTTTTTTTTTTGGATTCATTATATGCTCCAATAATCTTCATACCTTTCACCAATCTGCATACCCTCTACTAAGTTAAGGGTTTTTTGTTCATTATATCCTCCACTAATCTTCATATCCTTCCCCATTTAATGGAAATCCCAAATAAATCCCAAAAAATTAAATAACTTATATCCTCCACTAATCTTTATACCCTTAACCATTTAATGAAAATCCCAAATAAATCCTTCACAAGCGATCAAATCTAAACAAAAACTCCCCTTATGGATCAATGAACCCATGGGTAAATATTTAAACTCTATATGTTTCAAATTCGAAAAAAGTATTTCGAAATGATTTTTTAATCATATTTTGATGATTTTCTGAACATGGTCATATATCTGTTTAGCCGGCTACCTTGGTTGCACTGCTCAAATCCTAAACATGGTCAACCGAAGTTGTAAATCTAGAACTTCCGGTTAGCTGGCTAATATCCTATTTGAATGGCTACATATNCTACATATCTTGATTTACCCTTATACGGGTATCAACATATGTAGCCATTCAAATATGATATTAGCCAGCTAATCGGAAGTTCTAGATTTACAACTTTGGTTGACCATGTTAAGGATTTGAGCAGTGCAACCAAGGTACCCGGCTAACATAAACCCTAAACCCTAAATCCTAAAAACTAAACCCTTCACACAAAAAACTAAACCCTAAACCCATAAAACTAAACAATAAACCGTAAACCCTAAACCTTTAAAGCTAAACCCTAAACCTTTACCAAATATTAACCCAAACATTAGCTGGCTAATATCATATTTGAATGGCTACATATCTTGATTTACCCTTATACGGGTATCAACATATGTAGCCATTCAAATAGGATATTAGCCAGCTAACCGGAAGTTCTAGATTTACAACTTCGGTTGACCATGTTTAGGATTTGAGCAGTGCAACCAAGGTACCCGGCTAAACAGATATATGACCATGTTCAGAAAATCATCAAAATATGATTAAAAAACCATTTCGAAATACTTTTTTCGAATTTGAAACATATAGAATTTAAATATTTACCCATGGGTACATTGATCCATAGGGGGAGTTTTTGTTTAGATTTGATCGCTTGAGAATGATTTATTTGGGATTTTCATTAAATGGTTAACGGTATAAAGATTAGTGGAGGAGATAAGTTATTTTTTTTTTTGGATTCATTATATGCTCCAATAATCTTCATACCCTTCACCAATCTGCATACCCTCTACTAAGTTAAGGGTTTTTTGTTCATTATATCCTCCACTAATCTTCATATCCTTCCCCATTTAATGGAAATCCCAAATAAATCCCAAAAAAATTAAATAACTTATATCCTCCACTAATCTTTATACCCTTAACCATTTAATGAAAATCCCAAATAAATCCTTCACAAGCGATCAAATCTAAACAAAAACTCCCCCTATGGATCAATGAACCCATGGGTAAATATTTAAATTTTATATGTTTCAAATTCGAAAAAAGTATTTCGAAATGGTTTTTAATCATATTTTGATGATTTTCTGAACATGGTCATATATCTGTTTAGCCGGCTACCTTGGTTGCACTGCTCAAATCCTAAACATGGTCAACCGAAGTTGTAAATCTAGAACTTCCGGTTGGCTGGCTAATATCCTATTTGAATGGCTACATATGTTGATACCCGTATAAGGGTAAATCAAGATATGTAGTATGTAGGGTTTAGTGTTTAGGGCTTATTGTTTACGGTTAAGGGTTTATCGGTTAGGGGAGAAATCGACTCTAGAAACAATAAGCCCTTAACCGATAAACCCTTAACCGTAAACAATAAGCCCTAAACACTAAATTATGCATACTACATATCTTGATTTACCCTTATACGGGTATCAACATATGTAGCCATTCAAATATGATATTAGCCAGCTAATCGGAAGTTCTAGATTTACAACTTTGGTTGACTATGTTAAGGATTTGATCAGTGCAACCAAGGTACCCGGCTAACATAAACCCTAAACCCTAAATCCTAAAAACTAAACCCTTCACACAAAAAACTAAACCCTAAACCCATAAAACTAAACAATAAACCGTAAACCCTAAACCTTTAAAGCTAAACCCTAAACCTTTACCAAATATTAACCCAAACATTAGTAATCAGTATGTCCAAAAGTAAAATAATACTAAACCGTAAACCCTTAACACTAAACCCTTAACCTTAATCCTTAAACCCTAAACCTAGATTTTATATTTTCAAAATACTTAACCCTAAAGGAAAAAAACTAGGGTTTAACATTATTGTTACACATCCAAAACATCACGTAGCCGGTTATCGTTAACAAACACCCTCAATTCCCCTAAACCCGTAGCAAGTATAATTCCACGAACCTATCACTAAACCCAAAACGTAAATAACGTAAACCCTAAACCCTAAATCCTAAACACTAAATCCTAAACCCTAAAATCTAAACTCTAAACCCGTAAAACTAAATACTAAATCCTAAATCCTAAACCTTAAACCCTTACCAAAGATTAACCTAAACATTATTAATCATTATATCCAAAAGTCAAATAATACTAAACAAGTGATCTCCAAAAGTCAAATAATACTAAACTAATGCTTGCCGTCAATCTACCTAAGCAAGATAGAGTAGAAGTTATGTCGACACTTGATGGCTAGTTTCTTTTTTTTTGGAACTCTTGATGGCTAGTTTTTTTTTTTTTTTTTTGAACTCTTGATGGCTAGTTTAAAAAAAAAAAACTTTTTGTGGGTTTAATCACTGTTTCTGATAATATAGGTGGCGTGTGAGGGAGAAGTTTGTATTCTGATACTTTAGTTTTTGCAAATTGGACAAAACGAGGAGGTTCTTGTATAGGGGCATCAGAGTCATTTCGAAGAGTTAACAGTGACGTCTACAGGCGTCTTTGGCATCTAGCTAATTACGGCTTCTTTCGTTGGTGGGGAGCCTAATTTCTCATGAAATTCATAACTTAATTGGTGATAATTTAGAGGTTTTCAAATATGTTTATTAATGTTTCTAGCTAATGATAGAAGACTTTCCTAAAAGTCTTCTTGGTTAAATTTTTTGACGTTGATGTTATATGTTTGATAATGTGTTCTAATTTTATTTTTGCAGATGATGCATAAGTTAGCTGTAGTCTACGAATAATGGTTGGTGAAAGATGACTCTTGGGATTTTCTGGTTGATAATGATAAGGGAGCGTAATTACCTTTCTAAGCGAGGTTCTACACATGCCGAACTTGTCGAAATGGCTCAAATGATTATAACCTGGACATAAAAACATAGGTTGTGGAGTTAACCTACTAATTACCTAGTGATCAACAAGTTTGGAGTTTGATCGAGATTACTTAGACGCATGATGTATGTCTTTGTGTATCAAACCGGAGTAAGAAGAGAAATATTACTGATGGAAACAAAGAATCTGAAGATGGTAATGAAGTTTCAGATGAAGGTGAAGAAGATGAGGAAGATGAAGAAGATGATGAAGGGGAAGAAGATGATGATAATTTGGACAAATAATATAGATTGTAGACATGAACATATTTAACAAATTATTTTCATTAACATATCTTTAAGTTTACAAAAGAATTCACAATTAAAATAGTACAAATACCAATTATAAAACAGACCATAAACAAAATTATTACATATTGAACTTGTGATCATTCCTATACATTGATAACCTTAGATTTCACTTAGGTTAGATATTCTCGGTTTGGAAGATTTCCCTGACTTCCCTGGAAGTCTTCGAAAAGTCTACGAGAATTTTTTTGAGAAGTCTTCTAAAATGTGTCTCAAATTTGAATACTTGCATATCACAAACATTTAAATTGCATCAAAACAGAGAAAAAGTTCAAAAATGATTTTCATTACTTACATAATAAATAAAACAGTTACACTATGTTGAATCTACAAATTTTTAGAATTTACCTTTAAATGAGTGAAATATGATAACCATGTAGTGAAAAACTTGCAAAACAAGATATATTAGATAGAAAGACATAAAAATGAAAAAATTGATATAAATTTGGTGTTTTCAAATTCAAATATAATACAGAGAGGGTGGTGAATTTTAGAGTGATAAACATTACATTTTTGTTGCAGCTATTAGAGAGAGAGAAATATTTTCATGGAAGTCTTCTAGCATAAAATGTGTTAGAAGAGAAAGTCTTCCGATAAGTCTTCTGAAATTTTATTGAGAATTTTTCCAAAGTCTGATTCAGATCTGAAAAAAAATCTGCATATCCAAAACGTTCTAATGACATCAAAAGAGAGAAAAAAATTTTAAAAAAAATATTTTTATGCTTAAATAATAACTAAAACAATCACGTTATGTTGAATCTATAACTTAGTAGAATCTAACATATAAAACACACAAAATACATATCCAAATTTTATAAATTTACGTGTAAATAAGTGAAAATGACAACTATGTAATGAAAAACCTGAAAATACAAGATAAATTAGTGAGAAACACATAAAAATGAGAAATTGATATAAAGTTTAGTGTTATCAAATTCAAATAATTTAGAGAGAGGTTAGAAAGTTTTAGAGTGAGAAATATTACATTTTTGTTACCTCTATTTGAGAGGAAGAAAAAGAATGTGTAAAAATTTTAAAAAGTTTAAGTTTCCAAAATCTCATACACTAGAAAACTTTCCCTGGAAGACTTAGCAATAGGCGGGAAACCTAAATTTTTCAAACATATTAAGCGGAGAATAGTAGACTCTGTTGTTAAGTCTTTTTGTTTGGTTAATTATGCTAGTACAATTGTTAAGTCTTTTAGTAAGTCTTCTACTGCATTATATATTTGAAAAATTAAGTTTTCCAAACCCTAAAATTAAATATTTAACTAAATCACAAAAAAAACAAACACTTTATTAAACTTAAAATCAATTTATAATTGGTTTAATGTACATAAAACTAAACACATATAAATCAAAAAAAAATTTAAGTTAAGATTCCACAATCTAACCCTAAAAATACATATAATAGTATAACATAGTTACTAACCTTATACCAAGAATATCATGACTCAACTAACATTCACTCATTTCTATGTTAAAAACTATTCAATTTTAATAAATCTAAATTTATATCATTTAAAAATGTTTATAATTACATGATTATGATTTTTTCCTAATCAAAATATTTTTTTATAAAATTATAGATCTAAAATACTTTTCTGAAAGTCTTCTCACTCGCATAGTTATAATGTTAAACTGTAATACTGTTTTTTTATTTGGTCATAAAAAATATTTGTAATTTCACTAATCTTTTGAGTTAGTTTTGCATTTGCTTGAAGTTAAGATACACCTTTGGATTTAAAATCAAGTTTGGAATCATATTGGCAAATCCCCATAAAACTTTTACAAGTACATATGTGTACATAATAAATATATACAACAATTACACATTTGTTTTAAACCTTTGCTAAGTAAAATATAAATGCTATGCAAATGCATTAATCACTTACGACATTCAAATAAAAATAGATAAATTGTATAGTAGAATATTTAAATAGTATAATAAGAGTTTTAATGCATTGAACAATATCTATATAATAATTAAAAACTAAAATATTGTAAATAATATAAATATTTTATAAACACAATTTATATATTTGTAAATACAAACATATAAAATTATCAGTGCACTTTACTTAAACTTTAAATAGTAATTATTTTAAAGAGTATAATTTTATTAAAAAAATAAGTTCAAAATATTTTTATTTTTGAAATTTAAAATTATCAGTGCACTTTACTTAAACTTTTAATACAAACTCGCGCCAAAACTAGAACACAACTTAGAGTTGTCATCCACAAATGTTGATGCATAAACTCAAAGCCGAGAAGGTAGGCGATCAACACGACGTTCCTCTTTGCGCTGTGAAACAGTCTTGGAACTAACTGTATTCTCATCACTAACAACCAAACCGGCAGCGATGTCCCTTAGATTAGGCTTAATGATCTTCCCGTTGCCGTTCTTTGGAAGTTCTTCCAAGAACACGACCTTCCTAGGACACATATACCGAGGCATATTCTCACGGCAATACTCAATCAAATCTCTTTCACTTGTCACCACATTAGTTCCACCGTCTCCTTGAGTAGTCTCACCCTTCTTCTCTAGAACAACGAACGCGCACGGGGTTTCTCCCCACACAGGATGAGGCATGGCAACTACCGCAGCCTCCTTAACTTGATGGTGTCTGTAAAGAACATTCTCAACTTCGACACTGCTGATGTTTTCCCCTCCCGAGATGATGATGTCTTTGGACCGATCTTTGATCTCTATGTGCCCATCAGGATGAATCACGCCAATGTCTCCCGTGTTGAGCCATCCGTTTTTAAACGCTTCAAATGTAGCTTTGGGATTCTTTAGATACCCTTTCATCACACTGCTTCCTTTCACGACAATCTCCCCCATCGTCTTCCCATCTCGTGGGACACTCTCTTGAGTGTCCATGTTCTTCACGTCAGTTTCAGCTAGAGTTAAGACGCCCACCCCTTGTCTTGCCTTCAGTTTCAGCTGTTGATTCTCCGGTAATCTGTTTAAAATGAGTAATATAATTATTAAACTGATCTTTATTAATATTCAAAATTGTTTATAAGTAAAAGAAAATTAATTATCAGTTGTATTCATGGTGAAAATTTCACTTTACGTTTTTAGATGTCAACGAAGTGATTACTTTTCCTTTTGATGTAATATAATTTCCTTTTGATGTAAAAATAAAGTGATTACTTATTACCTGTTCCACTCTTCTTGCCACTCGCAAAACAGAGCCGGTCCGGTGGCCTCCGTAAGCCCATAGGCATGTATCACATGAAACCCCAGCCGCTGAACTTTCTTGACAAGGGCAGCTGGAGGCGACGAGCCTCCTGTAAGCATCTGAACAGGTCCAGACCTATTCGATAGGTCAAGCGGCTTCCCTTGCAGAATAATGTTGAACACCGTGGGAACACAACACATATGCGTCACACCATGCAGTTCTATATTCTTAAAGATCTCGGACGCAGTGACGTTCCTGATACAGACGTTGGTGCCCCCACGTGCTGCAACTGACCACGTGAGAGTCCAGCCATTGCAATGAAACATAGGCAGGGTCCAAAGGTAGACTGGGCAGGTCCCCATTTCCCAGCCCATAATCGCGCCCAAAGAGCTCAAATACGCTCCCCGATGGCTAACGACCACACCTTTCGGATCGGCCGTAGTACCTGATGTGTAGTTCAAGGAGATCGGATCGTGCTCGTTTTGAACACGAAACATATGTGCGACCATGGAGGACGTAGGTTGTCCTCTACGGATGAGAGACTCATAGTCTAGCTCATTGGATGAAATAGTTTTAGGGGAATTGGTCTCATCAATGAATATGACCAGCATGTTAAGTTTTGAGTTGTCAAGTAATAGTAAATGGATGATTTCTCGAGCTAAGGGTTCAAAGCTACGGTCTACGCAAAATATCTTAGGCTGGGCGTGGCGGAGGATTGTGGTTACGGTTTTTGCATCGAGACGTGTGTTGAGAGGATTAAGGACAGCTCCAGCCATGGGAACGGCGAAGTGCATCTCGTACATGGCTGGTATGTTTGGGGCCAGGATGGATACCTAAACACACATTTATCACTTGTCTCAGATTGTATTAAAAATATATATATTATAATGTTCTCCAGTTGGTAATTAATCCACTGGTTTTGCAGTATGTTTAAACTACATATTGTAAAAAAGTTATATATAAACGCTTGGAAAATAAGAAAAATACAAAAAACAAGGCTAGCTAGTGAGGCGAGAGTTGGAGAGAGGGGGACATACTACATCGTTCTTCCGGATGTTAAGAGAGAGGAGAGAGGCGGTCAGACGACAGCAACGGTCATAGGTCTGTGGCCAAGTGAAGCGAGTTTGTCCGTAGATTATGGAAGTTCGATTTGGATAACACTCCGAAGCTCTCTTCAAGAATGTTATGGGCGTTAGAGGAAAGTTGTTTGCATCACATAACTCCAGATTATCCATCGTCTTCTTCTTCTTTGTGTGTTTGTGTGAGGGAAGAAGGATAGGCAAAGATATAAATATTTACATTTAGATAAAAAAAAACAAAGACCTAACAAGTGGTTCTAATCAGAATGAAAGTTGACAATCAGGTGGAAATAAATGTGGCTAATATTAACAACGCGCAATTCTGGCAATGATCTGATTCGTTCAAATAAAATGATCCCTTATCTTCATTTATGTGGCCACGTTCCGATAGATTGGGAAACGAGTGATATCCGCTTGTCACGTTTTTCCCGTGATACCTGCTGACAGGCGACATGGTTGCAAAATATTGTCTTCCTCGGTTTGCAATCAATCTTCATTTTCTCAAGTTGAAAATATCTCTATCACATGTTAATAGTTTAGCTGGTAACTCGTACAGCAATATTAGCACGAACAACTTGTATGTTGCGCATGTTTAAGGGGTAAATTCTCAAAGAATCTTTTCACATCTAAAATAAAAATAATAATACAAATAAGAGAGAATGAAAAGTAGTTGGCGTTTTCTTTTGAAACTCAAGTACCGTTAGTCACCCAACTAAAAATCAACAAATGAGTTAGTTAGTTTTATTTTTAAAAAATCATATTACTTTTTTTACATCAAAAGTAAACAATTGGACTGATCCTTGGATACCTGATCATCCACCAAAGCCACCAAGAACAAAGATACATGGACTTCATGATGGTAAGGTGTATGAACAAAAACTCCGAGATATGATTATAGATTAAGATGTGGAATGATCTTTCCATCAAAATATGTTCTACTGCAAAACTTTATATTTTAAGGTGACACTTTAAAGAAGATGAGTTATACTCACTTAAGTCTGGGTATTGGCACAGTACTCATCTGCTCTTCAATGGTATAAAACACTTCCTCTGGAGAATGTTATAGGGAGTTTACGGACACGACATAATCTAGGAAAATACATATCACAAATAATGCTCCAAGTAGAAGAAATTGAAAAAACATATCTTCTTCGATTGTGTAAATGCACAAACTATTTGGTGAGCATCTGGAATCTCGAATGCAACAATCAACATTCTCACTGCAACATTAAAAGAGAACTCAGGCTTGTTTTATGTGTAGTTCTTCAATAAGGTTGGTATATCTATAAGACCAATCCAAATGGATTTTATGGAGATTGTGGAAGAACATAAATGTTCTCATTTTTCAATATAAATACAAATTCTGGAAGAGATTATTGCAACAAGCTTGAGAAAATACCAAAGAATGGTATGAGAATAAACAGCAATTAACTGAGCTACTACAATGGAGTACCAATCATCAAAATGACCATCAGTCCTTAAAATGGAAACGCCCACTAGACGGATAGATGAAATGTAATGTGGATGGCTCATTTGTTGATATGAGTTTACCAAATAAGGCAGGTTGGATTATGAGAGATAATCACATATGTACTATAAAGGAGCAAGTCAAGTTATACGAATAAAGGCCAAGTTTGCATTAGAAAGTGAACTACAAGCTCTAAAGCTCTAATTATGGGAATGCAACATTGTTGAACTAGAGGATATATGAAGATTATTTTTGAAGGGGACTGCAAGAAGGCAGTGAACATCTCCAATAATAGGATATTGCATTTTGATAGCTACATTTGGATAAAGGAAGTAAATTGGTGAAAACACAAATTTTGAAGATGTTTAATTCGTTTGTATACATAGAGAAGGAAACAAGGTGATAGACAAATTAGCAAAGCAAAAAAAAATTGAAGATGTTTAATTCTGGGTGGTTAATTAATATAATATTTATAAAATAAAAAAATAAAAAATTTAGCAAAGCAACATCTTCTTAAACCAAAATTTGTTTTATTTTCATATGTAGCTCTATGTACCCACTGCTATCACTATAGAGAGTAACTATGTCTTTTTTTTTCTGATCAAACAATACTTGCATTAATATCAAAAACATTTACACTCTAATAAAAAAATGATATAAAAAGGCTATTTACAGTCAAACAAACAACAACAAAGGAGAACATAAAAGATAAAATGGTAATACAAATCACAAAAAATAACCATATGAAATTGTATCACAAAAACGTCATAAGCTACTTCAAAGATCGCATCTAGTGTAGTCCATAGAACCACACATTTCACTATACGTAGAGAAGAGCATTCGATATTCGATGGTAGGAAGAATTTTGTAATATCAACGAAATTTGTTCATTCAATTCACTCTATATAGGAGAAAATGTTAGAAGAAAATACTGATTCAAACGAGGGATAAATGGGAGCATTCAATGGGAGATTAACTATGTCTATTTCTATTCATTTTGAAAGTAATACAGAAATGTTGTTTACAATAAACTCAAATCATTTTATCTTTCTTACTCTGGACGTCGTGCTGTTTTAAGAATGACATTAGAAACGACACGTACTTCTCATCTTGATAACAAATCCGGCAAGCCTTGGTTGCTTTACCGAAAACTATCATCAATCTCCGTCGTCTTCGAACTTCCGATCCTCAACCGCATTTTCTCATGACGGAACCCTAAAATCGGCATCGCTGTGACTCTAATCGTTTTCTGGTGAAGTTGATTCGAGGTAGCTATATTCAATATCTGACGAGGACCTAATGATTGGGACTTCGTACGCCGTCAGTAATCGACCGCTCCGGTTTCTTCATGGCGTACAACCAAATTGGGGGTGATCGAGGCCACCGTACGACTCAGTTACTGCACAATTCACTTTGTTCGTCATTAGCTAGTGTCAAAGTAGCTTGGAGTTGAGATTAGTCTGGGTGATTAATTACTTAGTGCTGCTTCTTGCTTTGTGTATGTGTGTGTGTTTGATGAATGTAGAAGCTTGTTTGTTTCCTGAAGAACCTTTCTTTATATGGTTTTGATCTTTGTTTCTAGTGGAACCCTGTAACACGACTCACTAAAGGCATGATGTTTACATGTGTGTTGCAATACATAGTGATCTTCTCTGCTTGCCTCGAAGTTCTTGATTATGCATTTTGACACATCTCTTTATTGCTATGTTACCACTGCAAGAAATAATCACTTGTTTCTCATTTACTCATCAATAACGTGTAACTGTGATGTGTTCTTGGCTTCTTTCTCACATGAACAAAGACACTGGAGAAGTATACACCAAATGTTATTGCCTTTCTTGTTTTATTACCGAAGACTCACTCCTCTCTTCCCTTTGTCTGATTGTTGGTGTGAAACAGGGATTTTCTTCATATTGTACTTGGATGTCTTGTGTTTATCCCGGAGTAATGTGATGAGACATCTTTAGCACGTCCAGGAGAGCAAAGGTAAGTGAGATAGGAGAACGAAGGGCAATTGGGCTTGGAGCCCATGCTGAGATAAATGAGGAAGAGGCTGGTGGCCCACTGAAATCTGATTTCTGTTAACGAGAAATTGAAGAGATGCAGAAGGTTTTGTCGAAGTTTTGAATGACACCGATCATCTCTTTCAACTTGAAGCTAACCACAGTTGCATGGAGGTGCTGGAGAAGTTTCCGTTGATATCCCTAAAAGAAGAGATCCTATCTTTTACAACCGCTTTAATTGATGAGAGGATTGAAGAGGAGGAGGGAAAACGTTAAATATTTGATAACGTTTCGATGCATATTACTCTTACAAAGGATATAAAGGTTTCTCCTTCTCAAACATACCATCCGTTTAACCCCCCCCCCCCCCCCCTTATGAATCTCTGTCTCTTCTCTCCC
This sequence comes from Eruca vesicaria subsp. sativa, assembly GCA_932364175.1. Classification (NCBI taxonomy): domain Eukaryota; kingdom Viridiplantae; phylum Streptophyta; class Magnoliopsida; order Brassicales; family Brassicaceae; genus Eruca; species Eruca vesicaria. Next base: position 60,537 of record CAKOAT010092377.1, on the reverse strand, counting down.
TTGCTCATTCTATAGCTTTTTGTGGTAGGTTTTGTATTGCTTTTTGACTTTTTCTATTTAGTGATGTTTACATGACTTGAATAATATCCATGTTTAATATGTACCTTTTCTGAATTCTCATTCTCTGACACTGCTAGGTCATTAATCTTAGGATTGCTGCCGTCTGATAAATATATTCACCCTTCTAACATTATACTACCTGAGAAGACTCTCTTTGCCTCTAGTTATTATTGCCACAAAGAACCGATGAAGTAATCCTAAACGTTATCCTCCAACCCTCCCCCATACGCTCTCACCGGACCCGCTTATACATCTTCACAGCCCTGCTGTTATCTTTCTTAAAACAAATTGTATTTTTTCTTTAGCTGTATATGAAACTCTTGAAAAATGGAAATGGAATATCCAAATCTTGGTATATTTGCAAGTTGTAACTATTATTGGTGCACGTTGTTCACGACAAAACACACGTTTAAACTTGGATATATTCCATATATACTTAATGGTTCTTGGACGGTTTGGTCCCACATATTAACACGTCTGGATCAGTTACAGCTAAACCGTTAAGACCTGTTAAGCTTAACTTGGCTCTTCCCTCTATCGTGCCGCCACAAACACTACCCGCCTCTCACTTCTCCATCTCTCTCTCTTCTCTCTCACAAAAATGACGTCATACTCTTTCTCCAGTTCCTCTCTCCTCTCCTTCAACCTCCCTAACCAAAACTCTCTCCACCACCGTCAACCAACCCGCCACCATCACGTCATCGTCTCCTCCACCGTGCAAACCGCAGATGGAAACAGCAACGGTGCTTCTTCTCCTCCCACCGTAAAGCCTACCCGAACCGAAGACAACATCCGCGACGAAGCTCGTCGCCACCGTTCCACCTCCACCAACCCTTTCTCCGCCAAATACGTCCCGTTCAACGCTCCCCCCGACTCCACCGAGTCTTACTCCCTCGACGAAGTCATCTACCGCAGCAAATCCGGCGGCTTGCTCGACGTCCAACACGACCTCGACGCCTTGAGAAACTACGACGGAGCTTACTGGCGCAACCTCTTCGACTCACGCGTCGGGAAAACCAAGTGGCCGTACGGCTCCGGAGTCTGGTCCAAGAAAGAGTGGGTCCTCCCCGAGATCGACCACGACGACATCGTTTCGGCTTTCGAAGGAAACTCGAACCTCTTCTGGGCGGAGAGGTTCGGCAAAACGTTTCTTGGAATGAACGACTTGTGGGTGAAGCATTGTGGAATCAGCCTTACGGGAAGTTTCAAAGATCTTGGAATGACTGTGTTGGTCAGCCAAGTCAACCGTCTAAGGAAGATGAATAAACCAGTGGTTGGCGTTGGATGCGCCTCCACGGGAGACACATCCGCCGCTCTTTCCGCTTACTGCGCATCCGCGGGAATCCCTTCGATTGTTATCCTACCGGCGAACAAAATCTCCATGGCTCAGCTGGTTCAACCGATAGCTAACGGTGCGTTTGTTCTCAGCATCGACACCGATTTCGACGGATGTATGAAGTTGATTAGAGAGATTACGTCGGAGTTACCGATCTATTTGGCTAACTCTTTGAATAGTTTGAGGTTAGAAGGGCAGAAGACGGCAGCTATAGAGATTCTTCAGCAGTTTAACTGGCAAGTTCCTGATTGGGTGATTGTTCCTGGAGGCAATCTTGGTAACATCTACGCGTTTTACAAGGGTTTTAAGATGTGTCAAGAGCTGGGGCTTGTGGATAGGATCCCGAGGCTGGTTTGCGCGCAGGCGGCTAACGCGAATCCGCTTTACTTGCATTACAAGTCAGGGTGGAAAGATTTCAAACCGGTTAAGGCCAGTGCTACTTTTGCCTCTGCTATTCAGATTGGTGATCCTGTTTCGATAGACAGAGCGGTGTATGCTCTTCAAAACTGCGACGGTATTGTGGAGGAAGCCACGGAGGAGGAGCTTATGGATGCGATGGCTCAGGCGGATTCAACAGGGATGTTTGTGTGTCCGCACACTGGTGTTGCATTAACGGCTTTGATTAAATTGAGGAACCAAGGAGTGATTGCACCGACTGATCGGACCGTGGTGGTGAGTACTGCTCACGGACTGAAATTCACTCAGGCTAAGATTGATTACCACTCGAAAGCCATACCGGATATGGCTTGTCGGTTCTCAAATCCGCCGGTTGAAGTGAAGGCGGATTTTGGAGCTGTCATGGATGTCCTCAAGGGTTATTTGGGGAGTAAGGCACTTAGTTCATAAAAACGGTTGTTATTATTAGCTACTTGTATATCTACGTCTGGTTTTCTGTTTATACTACTTGTAATATTCCTTTGGTATAAAACTTTATGCAATTGTTCAGAAATTTTAGTTTTGATTTTAATGATTCATGAGTGGGGTTAGTTCCAGGTTTGGTCACACACCGATCAGAAAGTTGTTATGGGAAGAAGCAACAACAACATACAGCTTCTTCAAGAGATATTAGATACTAGTAGTACCAAACCTTGGTGCCATTATAATGGAACGTTGTTTTAAGAATGGAGATGTGGTTCAAGCCCTTGGGTAATGGAAGGAGATGTTGTCGTAGAAAACTATCCCTCGTGCTGATTCAGTTGTGCACAATGTCATTATTGGTGGTTTATGTTCGAGTGGAATCATGGTAGTTACTTATGGGTTCTTCATACATGTGACATGGTGACGAGAGGAGTAAAAAAAAAAGTCGGTTAGGACATTTACCAATTCTAATGTGCTTTTTCCAAATCAATTTAGGATATATTCCAAGTCGGTTTAGAACATTTACCAATTTTTTTCACGTAGTTTGTAAATATATAATATATTCGGGCTAGCGCAGGACTAACATTATGTATAAAAATTATTTTTACATATTATTATATATTTTGTATTTATTTACATATCAAGAAATAATAATTATACTGAATAATTAGAACACGAACAACTATTATGTATATAAATAAATTAAAATAAGCACATAAATCAAAACAACCACTTTGTTTATTTCCAATAATTTTTATTTGTAAACAAATCAAAAAATCATTTTTATTTATTTTATATGGTTATTAAGTAAATTATAATGATATTGATGTAGATATATATTATATTTTAATATAAACCTTTATTAATTGATAATTTCTAATCATATGATTTTATTAACACTTTTATATCTTCTATAAAAATAAACCATTAATCACAATAGTTTCAATGTAAGATTTTTAATAGTTTTAGTAATTTTATAATCCTTTTTAAATTTTCTTAAGAAAATTAAAAATTATATTATTAAGGTCTTAACATTTTTCAATGCAAATTTTGAAATTAACATATTCAAGAATTTTCTATGATATATAATTTAATTTAGACGATATATATATA
>CAKOAT010092377.1:0-44066 GCA_932364175.1 Eruca vesicaria subsp. sativa | reverse complement strand
TATTCATGTACTATTATTTTTTGCAAATATTATTAGGATGTTGAATGTCATGAAAAATATAAAATTATTAACATGTACATATTACTTTTACCAAATATTATTTGGATATTGAATGTCACGTATAATATAACTATAGCTTGCTAATCACATAAAATTAGAAACTGCGCGCAAACACATTAAATAAAAAATGGTAAACCATATTTCAGAGAGAGAATGGGAAATCCTCGGTAGCCACGCGCTGTGATAATTTGAGTGTTGGCGGATTCGAACTCAGGACCCGTAGGATCCATGGTTTCGACATATTTACAAACTGGAGAAGTCGGCGGAGGAAAACTTGAACAATCCTAAATCACTGGAGAAAAGTTGGGAGAATGAAAAAAATTTATGATCTTCCAAGGGATCTTATAAGGGAGGTTTTCTCTAGGGTTCCATTAACATCTCTAAGAGCAGTGCCATCTACTTGTAAAACGTGGAAGCATACGTCAAAAATTCAGGTTTTGGGCCAAACAGCAGCAGGAGCAAGGAAGAACAAGTTTCTGGAGTTCATGGTAGTATATCTAGTGTTTGTTCACTTAGATTTGATATGAAAGGAATTCGCAATGATGACTACAAGTTAGTTGGTCCATCTATAACAAAATTTATATTATAATGAGAGAGTTACTCTCTCCTCAAGGTGACACGCAGCATCAGGTGGATTCCACTCTAAAAAGTGTGGAAAATGTCAAGTCCATGATTTGAACTCGGGTTAATAAGATACAAAAACCAATATTTCTACCACTAAACTAAAAGATTATTTGTACACTGATAACCAAAACTAATATATAGATTTATGTACATTTATGGGACCCATCTTTATTTATTTTTGGGTCTCTACTTATTTATTTGTTGGGCTGTTAAAGTTTAAGCATGTTAAGCAGGTAGGATTTCTTTCATCTCCTCCAGATGCTTCACCGTCACAAGACGCACTTAGTGGGTCCCTCTGTGTTTCTGACTCTGGTACTACACCTCCGACTACTCTGCGTTGTGTCTACTCCTTTGCGTGTGGCTCCAAATCTCCCCATGTTCCTCACTATGTGACTCCAGATCTCTTTCTTCTCTCCACATCTCATTGTTTAGCAATAATCATTGTGAATCTATATGAGAATGCAATCTTTTCTATTGGCCAAACGTTGGCTCCTTTGGATAGACAACCTCATTCCCTGTTTTGGTTTTGGCGACTGTGAGTTTTTGTTTACTAATACAATATCATACAATCTCATCCTCAATCTTAAGTCACAGTGTTTTTTCATCATTATTCAGTTATCACCCATGGAAAAGAAGTGTTTAGTTTGCACAGTGACAATTCTCCAAGCCATAGCTTTGAAGATGTCTTGCCACGTACAGAAGAATCATGATTTAATTTCCACAGTAACAAACAAAAAACTCAATTGTGTGTCTGCTTTGTAAATTCTACAAAAAAATTCTCATTTTTAAAATCATTTCCTTTAGTTCTTTGTTATTTGATTGTTGTCTAAGACTGACGGAGTTGTTTGATTTAGAGCTTTAATCAGTGGTAAACGGCGTAAGAAAATGGCAACCGGTGGTTACGGTGATAGCAGGTAAAAGAAAAGTTTCTCTGTAAACCCTAAAGATTACATGCTTATGGAAGAAGTTGGATATCCAGACGGTCCATGTAAATTTTAAAGTTTAAAGTGTTTAAAAAAACGAGTATGAATGCTTAATGGGAAGGCAGCATTCTGAATCTGAAGGGATGATAGGGTTCGCAGGTCCAGGGTGAATTCGGTCAACAAGAGAAAGAAACTATCACGTTATCGTTAACATCATTAACGCGAGGTAAAATAAGATTTTCTTCTTCATTTCGGCACTCTGTTTTTGCAGAAACTAATTCTCCGGGGTTCTTCTTACGTTTTAGCTCGTATGTCGATTGTTTTAGTCAGTGTCGGAAACGGCATCGGGAAGATGTGATCTATTGTGTGTGTGCCAGGCAAGTAACACTAGTGTCTACCACTCCTTCCTAAGTAAACAATCGACAAAGATTAGGCATCGTGCATATATCACCATCTGGCGCATCAAAGCTCATTGTCTTTTACAACTGTAATCTTCATAGGCCACCAATCTCCTTTGCTAAACTCTCCCTATGTCTAGGCTTCACCCTCCAAGTCTCTGAAGGTATATCGCCAAGTACTTCACCGAATACGCTACCAAGTACACCACCAAGTACGTCACTAACTACCCCTGGTTTAAGCTTCAATCTTTCAAATCTCCGGTAGTACTTCACCAAGTACGTCAGCACCAATTGTACATCAGTGACACAAAATGCATGATCACTCAAGCACACACAAAGCTCACCACAAGCTACACACAATGGTAAACTCCACCACACAAAGCGTCAACACCAACAAACTAAGTCCACATCTGACTCCATCGGACACTACGTCAGACCGTAGATCAACACTCAATAATCACACAATAAACACTCACAATAAAATCTCTTTCTCACTTGATTCTCTGGGTGTTAGTCTTCTCATAAGCTACGTCTCTTTTTATAATAAACCTTAGACTTTCTCTCCAAATTAATTAATTTCACTTTATTAAACTTCTGCTTCTATGTAAGGAAATTTCCTATTACTCTCAAGTAACACTTACTCTCCAAACAAAACCCTTTTTCTGAATAAAAAATGTCATTTGTCTTCAACGAGATATTCTCTTTCATTTTCCAAGCTCCAGTTACACACACAATCACAATAGTTAACATCCTTGTAAACAACTTCAAAAGTCATTGTCTTGACTTACGCCTTGACACACATGTTGTAGTACATAACAAACTACATCAGAACATCTAACAAATTTACATCTTCAATTGACTTCTCGTTTCTTTAATAAGGCCTTTGGGTGTCTTTGTTGTAACTCTATATGTTATATTCTCTGTTTTTTCTTGGCAGTATTGATATACCATGATTTTGACCCGCTTTTAGCCATGGTATTGATGTGTTTTTATAAGTTTTATATATGTTTTGGAGTCTATTAGGTATGTTTTTAGGTTCAGGAGCATTTTGGAGTAAAGTGATGATTTAGGTGCTCTTTTGGAGCTTAAAGGAGAGTTTTCCGAGATGACTATGAAGATTAGACAATAAGGATACATATCGATCGATACACACCCTGTGTAATCGATCGATGACGCTTCTATTGAAGATGAAGTCGAGATACTCCATCGATCGATGTACACCATGTACCATCGATCGATATGATGCGTGGAGAACAAGTTCGACTTGAAGCCCAAGTCTTCCCAATATTACAATAATGCCCCTGACGAGTTTTTAACCTAATGGAACTCATATTTATAGTTTTGTCTATGTATTTTGGCTAGACATGCTTTTATTATTCTAGTGCTTTTTGTACTTCAAAAGCTTTACATGCTTTATTGTTCTAGTGCTTTTTGTACTTCAAAAGCTTTACATGCTTTTTATGTTCTTTGATTTATAAAGTATTCTTTTCATCTTAATTCTTAAAGAGGTTATAGAATTCTAGATTTAGAAGAAACACACAAAGAGATTTTTTGTTCCAAGAACCAAAAGTTCAATAATCTAATCTAATGAATATCTATTATTACCTTGCTGTTATGGATCTCTTAGCTATGTCTGAGTAGATTTCTTTGTTAGATTTAGGGTTCAAATAGTTATGAGGGATTAGCCCCAACTATGGAATGTTGAATTGTTGATATTCATTATCCAAATGAACCCTAATGCTTACTCTAGAGTAGCTACCTAGAGTATGATCATGGATGTGATTTAACTTGTTAATCATTGTCCTGAAATCATTTGACATAAGCTTAGATCCTCTAGGGTTGTGCGAGAGCCGGTCTATGATCTTGGTGAATACAGTTTCTATTCGATCTTATGCTATATCGATCGATACTCCTATAGAGTTATCGATCGACAACAACCCATATCGTCCGATATCGCTGTCAAAACATCGGTCGATATTGCTGGCAATAAGATCAATTGATGAGTCTATTTAGCGATTGCTATTAGATCTATCTAAGAATCAAAGTTCTTATATATCTTGCAAGCAATTCATTAAAACATCTGTAGCATTATAATCCTAATTATCTGAATAGCAACCTTGAATCTGACTACTTTATTTTATTGTTTTAAAACAAAAACCTATTCTCTTGAGCAACTTACCATTGCTCACAAACTGCAATTTACTATTTTAAACCTAATCAACCTAGCATAATCACTTAGGATTACATCTATTGTGTTCCTTAGTTCCCTGTGGATTCGATCCCTAAGTACTACAACTAAACCTCTTATTTGAGAGAGTAATTCACTTCTTAGGGTTAAACATTTGAGTGATATCAAGTATGTAGCTCAAGACGATGTTTCAATTTCTCTTGAGATGAGATTGTGGCTGTGAAAAAAGAAAAAAAGTATTATTCAGAAGCAGAAAAATGTATTTAGATTGAATAAAATAGTTTGATAAAATGAGTATGATAACTGAAGGGCAAATTTATTTTCTCCGGTTGTGTCTTGAATCTCCAATTTGAAGATCCTTCATCTAGAGGTCATATTACTGATTGCCTTTATACTGCATGCAATATAGTACGTAAGGTCCATGCATTTATATTTTTAAACATAGGATTTGATATCTGTTGATTTGTTTTAGATTTGTGGGTTAAATGACAAACAAAAAAACAAAGAAGCTAGACCATGAGAAGAAAGGAAATTGATCACATTTTGGCTTTGAAATCGTTACGTATCTATGAACACATTGATTCTCTGATTTTCCGTTTAACTTCCTTCTTGCAACGTTCAGTCAATATCTATACTACTAAAGTAAGATCCTATTTAAAAAATTGTGGAATCTACCCTTAAATTTTAATTATATTTACAAAATAACACTACTCTTTATTTTAGAATTTTAAGTAACTAAAATAAACTAAAAATATAAACCAATTATTAGCAACTATAACCAATCACACTGCATCATTTATTATTGTATCTTATACAAAAAGAAAAAAAAAATCAAAAAGTTATCCTCTCTATATACCCTAACCCATTACCTTAACTTACAAACAATAAACCTTATATTACAATTACTTGGAACAAAAATTCTTTTAACTATACAAACCTAAACCATTAAACTTTAACAATAAACTATACAAATCCTATAAGACAATGAAAGCTTAAAGAAGTTAATATAGGGTTATACATATACGATTATCTTCGTACAAAACAAATTTTGCCTACAAAACATTTGTATACCAAATGTATTACATTATTTACAGCTACATTTTTTTCAATATATGAACTTTAAAAAATGTATTTTTTTATATTTTATTAAAATATTAGCAAAGTGTATTTTTTTTGACATCGAAAAACAGACACATACTATATCCCCAGTATATCTTAAACAAATCCCTTTTTATTAGCATTCATAATTTGATATACCATTTTAAAATTTTTTCAGTTCTTGATATTTAAACTTGACCACCAATCAATATCATTTAATAAAAAAGTAAATAACTTTCTAAATAAAAGTACAACATATGGAAAACTATATATATGGCATGTCGACTATTATTTAAAATTTTAGTTAATCTAGAAATATTAACTTTGACAACAATCATTATCACTTAAACTTTGCAAAATATAAATAAATTTAAAATGATTTTCCAAATTATGGTCAAAGATCATTAAAGAAGACCACAATATAAAAATATCAAGTATATTTTAATTTTGAAAATCCTTATACAATTAAGAATATGCTACAAGGTATTCACTAAAACTACTAACAACCTAAAGACTAAAATAGCTAAATGTGTTTCCTATCTATATTGTTAAAGTTGTAGTACCAATATGAACTAAAACTTAAAGTAACCTTTTACGTACATCATAAATCATTTTTTCACTCATAAATATAATTAATTTTAATAAATAAAATTTTTTAAAAACATAATAATTATGAGTTTACTTATAAATCGTAGGTATTACATTAAATTACATAATACTTAACTAATTTAAAACATTGCAAACTTTCAATAATTTACTACTTAAAAATGATTTAATAAATAGCATACATATATATATATAAATAGCATACATATATATATATATAAATAGCATACATATATATAAATATATACATATATATATACAGTCATATCTAAATTTTAAATGATTGAATATTCCCAAATCTAGGTTAGAATTTTTGTGAATAAGTATTTGATTTCATTTGGTCTATGTGGAGGTCGGTTCACTTTCACAATGTAAATTTCCACGTATATCGATTTTCTTACTAACTTTTCTTTTATGGTTTGTAACTAAATTTACATTATTTCGAACCCACTAAACATGACAACCGTAGATACTCATATTTTATACATGAGTTACATTGATTTAATTTTTTTTTTTTTCTAAATGAAACATCTAAACATTGTTTTCATTTTTTATAGAAATGAATTAAAAATTTCTTAGGAAAAATACAATACACATATATTTTTATAAACATTAAATGATTTTGGTCACTCAAAATAAACCTAACCGGTCTAAATAGATGATCAATACAATTACATGAATCCAAAAAGAAAAAAAATATTGAAACTTTAAAGTAAATGGGATCAAATGATCGAGATGTAAATGATTTCACAATAAATGAGACATATTTAGATAAAGTGGATCTATATATGATAAACTTTTATTATTTTTTACAACGTATAATATCCCGCGCTTTAAAACGCGGATCAAAATCTAGTTACAAGTTACAATTGATGCACCCATAAATTTACGTGAAAGGAAAGTATCTCCTGTAAGAAAAAAGTTACCATTGATGGAAACAAGGATAAATTTTCCCGACTTAAAATCGAATCCTGATTGTAGATCCTAAAATTCACACTTAGTATTTTATAGCGATCGAGAGTTCAATCAGGGGAAGACAAAGGATGTAGGCAACAATTCTCTTAAACACAACGATACAGTCAGAATTCGGTTGACAAAAATTGACTTTTATTGAATATAAAATTCGTTTACAAGATAATGAACAAGATCAGAACAACGAAAAGTAGAGACAATAAGCGAACTAGAAATCTATAGAGTGAGGTCGATGTGATTAGTGAATAGCTCTAGGGTTTTTCTGTGTGTTTTACACTCCACTCTAGCTTCCTTTTATAGTCCTTTCCTCTTTAAACTATTTCCGCGAACTCCGGGGTTCCATTTCGATCTTGTAGTGCCCGTCGATCACGACGTGATTATAAAAAATGGGCATGGGTCTTATTGTGATCATTAGTTTTTAGCCTTGTTCTCGTTGTACTCCTCAAATGCTTCGCGAACTTGTTCATATAGTTCTTTGACGGACCTCGAGTTAATGAGCCAGATTTTGGGTCCAACATTTGCCTCCCAACCTTTTTAGTTTAGAGAAACTGAAGATGTAAACACCAATCTATATTATAATGAAAGAGTTACTCTCTCCTCAAGGTGACACGTCAGCATCAGGTGGATCCCACTCTTAAAAGTGTGAAAAAATGTCAAGTCTATAAATTGAACCCGGGTTAATGAAATACAAACACCAATATTTGTACCACCAAACTAGAATATAATTTGTACACTAATGACCGAAAATAATATATAGATTTATGTACATTTGTGGGACCCACCTTTATTTGTTTTTGGGTCTCTACTTATTTATTTGCTGGGCTGTTAAAGTTTAAGCATGTTAAACGGGTAGGGTTTTTTCATCTCCTCCAGATGCTTCACCGTCACAAGACGCACTTAGTGGGTCCCCCTGTGTTTCTGACTCTGGTACTAAACCTCCGATTACTCCGCGTTGTGTCTACTCCTTTGCGTGTGGCGCCAAATCTCCCCATGTTCCTCACTACGTGACTCCAGATCTCTTTCCTTCTCTCCACATCTCATTGTTTAGCAATAATCATTGTGAATCTATATGAGAATGCAATCTTTGTTATTGGCCAAACGTTGGCTCCTTTCGATGAAGACAACCTCATTCCCTGTTTTGGTTTTGGCGACTGTGAGTTTTTGTTTACTAATACAATACAATACAATCTCATCCTCAATCTTAAGTCACAGTGTTTTTTCATCATTTTTCTGCTATGACCCATGGCAAAGAAGTGTTTAGTTTGCACAGTGACAATTCTCCAAGCCATAACCTTGAAGATGTCTTGCCACGTACAGAAGAATCATGATTTAAATTCCACAGTAACAAACAAAAAAAATCTCAATTGTGTGTCCGCTTTGTAAATTCTACAACATTTTTTCTCATTTTAAAACTCATTTCCTTTAGTTCTTTCTTATTTGATTGTTGTCTGAAGACGAACGGAGTTTTTTTTTTTAGAGCTTTAATCAGTGGTAAACGGCGTAAGAAAATGGCAACCGGTGGTGGCGGTGGTAGCAAGTAGAAGAAAGGTTTCTCTGTAAACCCTAAAGAGTACAATCTTATGGAAGAAGTTGGACATCCAGATGGTCCATGTAAATTTTAAAGTTTAAAGTGTTTAAAAAGAAAAAAATCCAGTATAAATGTTTAATGGGAAGGCAGCATTCTGAATCTGAAGGGATGATATGGTTCACAGGTCCAGGGTGAATTCGGTCAACAAGAGAAAGAAACTATCACGTTATCGTTAACATCATTAGCGCGAGGTAAAATAACATTTTCTTCTTCATTTTGGCACTATGTTGTTTCAGAAGCTAATTCTCTGGGGTTCTTCTTACGCTTTAGCTCGTATGTCGATTGTTTTAGTCAGTGTCAGAGACGGCATGGGGAAGATGTGATCTATTGTGTGTGTGTCAGGCAAGTAACACTAGTGTCTACCACTCTTTTCTAAGTTAATTAAAAATCTGCAAAGATTAGGAATCGTGCATATATCACCATCTGGCGCATCAGAGCTCATTGTTATCTACAACTGCAATCTTCATAGACCACCAATCTCCTTTGCTAAACTCTCCCTAAGTCTAGGCTTCAACCTCAAAGTCTCTGAAGGTATATCGCCAAGTACTTCACCGAATACGCCACCAAGTACACCACCAAGTACGTCGCTAACTCTCCCTGGTTTAAGCTTCAATCTTCCACATCTCCGAAAGTACTTCACCAAGTACGTCAGCACCAAACGTACACCAGTGACACAAAACCCTTGATCACCCAAGCACACACAAAGCTCACCACGAGCTACACAAAATGGTAAACTCCACCACACAAAGCGTCAACACCATCGCCACCAAACTAAGTCCACATCTGACTCCATCAGACACTACGCCAGACCGTAGGTCAACACTCAATAATCACACAATGAACAGTCACAATAAAATATCTTTCTCACTTGATTGTCTGGGTGTTATTCTTCTCATAAGCTACGTCTCTCCTTATAATAAACCTTAGACTTGTTCTCCAAGTTAATTAATTGCACTTCAATGAACTTATGTTTCCATGTAAGGAAATTTCCTATTCCTCTCCAGGTAACACTTTCTCTCCAAACAAAACACTTTTGCTTAATGAAAAATGTCATTTGTCTTCAACGAGATATTATTTTTCATTTTCCAAGCTCCAGTTACACACACAATCACAATATTAACCTCCTTGTAAGCAACTTCAAAAATCATTGTTTTGACATACGCCTTGACACACATCTTGTAGTACATTACAAACTACATCAGAACATCTAACGAATATACATCTTCAATTGACTTCTCGTTTCTCTAATAAGGCCTTTGGGTGTCTTTGTTGTAACTCTATATGTTATATTCTCTGTTTTTCTTGGCAGTATGTAGCTCAAGACGATGTTTCAATTTCTCTTGAGATGAGATTGTCGCTGTGAGAAAAGAAAAAAAGTATTGTTCAGAAGCAGAAAAATGTATTTAGATTGAAAAAAATAGTTTGATAAAATGAGTATGATAACTGAAGGGCAAATTTATTTTCTCCGGTTGTGTCTTGAATCTCCAATTTGAAGATCCTTTATCTAGAGGTCATATTACTGAATGCCTTTATACTGCATGCATACGTAAGGTCCATGCATTTACATTTTTAAACATAGGATTTGATATCTATTGATTTGTTTTAGATTTGTGGGTTAAATGACAAAAACAAAAATAACAAAGAAGCTAGACCATGAGAAGAAAGGAAAATGATCACATTTTGGCTTTGAAATCATTACGTATCTATCAACACATTGATTCTCTAATTTTCCGTTTAACTTCCTTCTTGCAATGTTCAGTCAATATATCTATATTATTAAAACTGAAGTACCTTTTGGTACTGTTTGGAAACAAAGATTGTAGGATAAGTGAGATATGTTTGGAAACATAGATAGTACTAGAGATATGTATTTTCTTTTATTTACATATTTAGCTATTGTATTTATAATAAATTAAATACTTTCCTTTTCTATTTATTTTTATTTATAAATTCTACAATTGCATTTAAATTCAATTTAAATGAATTTAATTACAATATGGTTTCTTTCTTTGTCGTGAAATAAAAACACAAAATGAAATCTATAGTATATATTATAAAAAATAATTTTTAAATATAGTATTACCTTATTTAATATAGTCAAATATAAAATTTTGAGAGTTTAATTTTTAAGAAAACAAAATATCATAAAATTAATAATAATTCATAGAAAACTAATGCAAAAAATTATTTTTTAGTATGTTGTTTTATTTTAAAATAAATTAACAAAAATAACATATTAATATATAAATAGTACAATTACACCAAATTGCATCAAATTATAATTTTTCTAATATACTATTATGTACAAATAAAAATTATTATTAAATATTTATATTATAAAATAATATATTATACTCTATATGCAAATTAAAATATATATATATATATATATATGTATATATATTTTATAAAATCAACAGTTTATGAGTTTACGGTGAACACAAATAAAATCAAAAAATCCGCACGGGGGTGCGGGTCAAGTTCTAGTATACTATTAAAGTAGAAACCTATTAAAAAAATTATAGAATCTACCCTTGAATTTTCATCATATTTACAAAATAACACTACTCTTTATTTTAGAATTTTAAATAACTAAAATTAACTAAAATATAGACCAATTATTAGCAACTATAACCAATCACACTGCATCATTTATTATTGTATCTTATACAAAAAAACAATCAAAAATTTTTCCTCTCTTATATACCCTAACCCATTACCTTAACTTACAAACAATAAACCTTATATTACAATTAGTTGGAACAAAAATTCTTTTAACTATACAACCCTAAACCATTACACTTTAACAATAAACTATACAAATCCTAAAACATAATGAAAGCTTAAAGAAGTTAATATAGGGTTATACTTATACTATTATCTTCATACAAAACAAATTTTGCCTAAAAAAACATTTGTATACCAAATGTACTACATTATTTACAACTACATTTTTTCAATATATGAACTTTACAAAATGTATTTTTTTTATATTTTACTAAACTATTAGCAAAGTGTATTTTTTTTTAAATCGAAAATACAGACTCATATTATATTCCCAGTATATCTTAAACAAATCCCTTTTTATTAGCATTCATAATTTGATATACCATTTTAAACTTTTTTTAATTCTTGATATTTAAACTTGACCACCAATCAATATCATTTAATAAAAAAAGTAAATAACTTGCTAAATAAAAGTACAACATATGGAAAACTATATATATGGCATGTCGATTATTATTTAAATTTTCCGTTAGTTCTAGAAATATTAACTTTGACAACAATCATTATCACTTAAACTAATTTTGGAAAATATAAATATATTTAAAATGATTTTCCAAATTATGGTCAAAGATCATTAAAAAGACCACAATATAAAAATATCAAGTATATTTTAATTTTGAAAATCTTTATACAATTAAGAATATGCTACAAGGTATTCCCTAAAAATACTAACAACCTAAAGACTAAAATAGCTAAATGTGTATTCCTATCTATATTGTTAAGTTGTAGTACCAATATGAATTAAAACTTGAAATAACATTTTACTTACATCTAAAGTCATTTTTTCACTCATAAATATAATTAATTTTGATAAATATTCTTTTGTAAACAACATGATAAATATGATTTTACTTATAAATTGTAGGTATTACATTAAATTACATAATATTTAACTAATTTACAATATTGCAATCTTTCAATCATTTACAACTTAACAAAATCAATTTAATAAATAGCATACATATATATACAAATAGCATACATATATATAAATATTTACATATATATATAGTCATATCTAATTTAAAATTATTGAATATTCCCAATCTAGGTTAGAATTATTGTGAATAATTATTTGATTTCATTTTGTTTGTGGAGGTCGGTTCACTTTGACAATGTAAATTTCCACGTATATCGATTTTTTACTAATTTTCTTTTATGGTTTTTAACTAAATTTTCATTATTTTGAACCCACTAAACATGAAAACCGTAGATACTCATATTTTTATACATGAGTTACATTGATTTAATTTTCTATTTTTTTACATGTAAACATTGTTTTAATTTTCTTAGAAATGAATTAAACGTTTCTTAAGTAAAATACAATACAAATATATTTTTCTAAACATTAAATGATTTTGGTCACTCAAAATAAACCAAACCGATCTAAATAGATTATCAATACAATTACATGAATCTAAATAGATAAAAAAACTATTGAAACTTTAAGGTAAATGGGATCAAACGATCGAGATGAAAATGTTTTCACAAAAAATGAGACATATTTAGATAAAGTGGATCTATATATGATGAATTTTTATTATATTTTTACAATGTATAATATCTCGCCCTTTTAAAACGCGAATCAAAATCTAGTTACTAGTTACAAGTTACAATTGATACACCCAAAAATTTACGTGACAGGAACGTATCTCCTGTCAAAAAAAGTTACCATTGACGGAAACAACGATAAATTGTCCCTACTTAAAATCGGATCCTGATTGTAGATCCTAAAATCCACACTCAATATTTTGTAGCGATCGAGAGTTCAATCAGGGGAAGACAAAGGATGTGGGCAACGATGCTCTTAAACACAACGATACAATCAGAATTCGGTTGACAAAAATGGAATTTTATTGAATATGGAATTCGTTTACAAGATAATGAACAAGATCAGAAACAACAACGAAAAGTAGAGACAATAAGCGAACTAGAAATCTATAGAGTGAAGTCGATGTGATTAGTGAATAGCTCTAGGGTTTTTCCGTGTGTTTTGCACTCCACTCTAGCTTCCTTTTATAGTCCTTTCCTCTTCTAAATGTTTTCGCGATCTTCGGGGTTGCATTTCGACCTCGTAGTGCCCGTCGATCACCACGTGATTATAAAACGTGGGCCTGGGCCTTATTGTGATCACTAGTTTTTAGCCTCGTTCTCGTTCTACTCCTCAAATGCTTCGCGAACTTGTTCGTATAATTCTGTGACGGACCTCGAGTTAATTGGCCTGATTTTGGGTCCAACATTTGCCTCCCAGCCTTTTTAGTTTACAGATGCTGAAGAGGTGAACTTCTTTATGCAACCCTCTGTCGTCGCGTATCTCGGGGAGTGTGATGCCACGTGTATTGCTCTTGTCGGCCACTTCCTTCCATCGTGCGGCTGAGGTTGATTGTCGACGTCACCTGCTTTGGGAACCGCTTTGGATCTCTTTTAAATAGGTCGTCTTCTCCATTGAGAGGATCAATTTTCTGGCAATTTCTTCGAATCTTTCTCTTCTCTTCTTCTGTCTTAATTTTTGATATCTCGATGGCAAACGATAGATTCGCTCCTCATATCCCTACCATTATCGAGGGAAAGAATCTTGAGGGTATTCACGAGCTTTGGGGAATTCCTTACGAAGTGGAAATCAATATCGCAGAGAAAAATGAAACTCCTGAGACCGTTCGTGACGGGTATTGTGGTGCATATGTGACACACTTCAAAGATTGCGGTATGTCATTCCCGCTCCTTCGTTCCTCCTGGAAGCACTTGCCGAGATGAAAATGGCTTTCACTCGCATGTTCCCCAACTTCTTTCGCCACTTTCTGGGTTTGTGGATTCGAGCACAAGAAGAGGGTCTTAAGTTCGGCTTAGAGGAGTTAAGACAGCTCTGCGCGGTTAAGCACAATGCGCATTTTCTTGGCACCTTCCTCCTTTCTCCCCGTAATGGTCGCACTGTCATTGAGGGCATTACTGGTCGCGATGACAGGTGGAGAGAAAAATTCTTCATCTTTAAGATAAACTCGGCCTCGGTTGGAGATTTCGACTTCAACCGACTTCCCCGAGATTGGACAGGGGATATAGGTTCGTTTTTCTTTATATCGGCTGTTAGTTCTTATGTTCATATTACTTTCTCTTAAGGTTCGTTTTCTCTTCTTTTATGTAGATATTTTTGGGAACGCCCTGATGACGCCTGAGCTTCGGGGTCTGATAGAGACTCTAAGCCGAGGTCAAACTCGTTGGTCTTCCTTCACCATGCAGCGTATTCGGGCTGCTCTTGCTATTCCTCCGGGACGAGGTCGAGCCGAGCCTGTTGGTTTGGCAAATCCAGTTCGTCCACGTGGTGATCGTCTCAGTGAGTCCTTCTTTCCTTCGAGCTCTTTACATGTTATAGAATTGCTTACCTTACTTGACTGTGTGTGTATCTTATATGTTATGTTTATCTGTAGGAGTGAGGAGGAGGAGGAGGCTCAGATGTGACTCCTGAAGTTGGGACGTCAGAGAGAGTTTGAAAATCTCCCCGAGGTCCTATAATTTGCTCGAGATCGAATATTTGACCTTCTGGGATCCCGCCTCAGCCGCTTGCTATCGTCCTTCCGGTGGCTGGGAATCAAACGGTCCCGACTCATTCAGCAGAGCCCGTGGGAAATCGTCCTGGTGGTACCGTTGTCGTCATCTTGAAGGCATAATTTCTGCGAGTACAGACTCATATAGTCCTGGGGTTCTTCGAATGGAAGAGCATCTGGAGGTGGTCAATCGAGGGTTAATTCGGAACGACCTACGTCCGTTCCTCCGGCACCGCACACCGCAACACAAGAAACTCCATTCTCTCTCTCTTACGGAGTCGAAGCGGTGATCCTGACAGAAATCGAAGTCCCAAGCCAACGACGCATGCTATGTCCAGAGAATGTCGAGCTTAACGAAGATTTATTAATCGATCAGCTCGACATGATCGAAGAACGAAGAGAAAAGGCATCAGTCCGAGTACAGAACTATCATGAGGCGGCATCCCGTTACTACGACTTTAACGTGAAAAACCGTTTCTTCTGTGTTGGAGACTTAGTACTACGGAAAGTGTTCGACGGAATAAAGGAAGAAGGGGCAAGAAAGTTAGGAACAAGATAGGAAGGACCCTACAAGATAACCAAGGAAGTAAGAGCCGGGGTTTACGACCTAGAAAAATGTAGAACCGGCAAACCCGAAATGCGACCTTGGAACGCATATAAACTCAAGAAATATTACAGATAAAAAAGTTCAATACTTAACCTACGATTAAACATCGGACTAGACCAAAAACGAAAAAATGAACTATGACAGGCTTGATCCCCGATAGGGGTACGTAGGCAGCTTGATGTCGAGCATAGTAAAAAAGAAAAGAAAACAAACAAAAAAACAAAACAAATTTATGTTAATGAACGAAATACATCCCTCGACCTCATGAAGGTCCCAAAACAGATTCATGATCAGTCTTTGTTTTCATTTTTGAAACAATCTAGGGATAATATTATCAAATATCATTACTCAACTACAGAGGTACTTACCCTAAAAAATTCATTAACCCAAAAAAATATCCTTATATTTCAGCGGAAGTCTAAAAGATAACAAAATCAAACAAAAGAAAACAAACACTTTCGCCGCGATCAACCAGCTTGATTAACTGAATCCGAAGACACTTCTGGAAGATCAACATGTTCCAAAGAAGGATCAGACACCTTGGCCTTACCATGATCAATCATACAAAATCAAGCTCCTTGTCCCTGAGATGATCCAATTGAGCCTCGATCTCGAAACCGCTTTCCAAATATTCAGTCAACACGTCGATACGTGCCTTCACATCCTGCAGACGAATCTCAGCCTCCTTCTCCACCTTCATATCCTTCAACTTCCCTTTAACCACTTTCAGCACTTCCTCATACTCTCCAGCAAGGGATCGACGAGCACGGCGAGACTCCCTCTTAATTGCCACCTCTCGATTCTCGAACTCCCTCTTGAGTTTATCCTCCATCGATCGAATATTTCCCTGGAGCGCGATCTGCGCTTGCTCAGCTTCCAACACTATATTTTAGAGAACAAAATTTTCCCTCTCGAGCTTGATCGATCTATCCTTCAGTCCTTGAATCTCCTCGACGCGTTTCAAATTTTGCTCCTCCGCATTCGACGCAGCAACTCTCAACTGCCGAGAAGCTCGGCCAAACGTTTCTCCATCAACGCGGCGTGCTCGTTGCAGGTCTCTATGGTCTGTCGGCAAATAAATTATTAGAGACCAAAAGAGAAAACACGAAGTCAAAGCAAATCACTCACCTTGGCATTCACAACCGCCATACGAACGTAGTCTTCTCAAGTATGCATATCGGATAATGGAGATAATCGTCGGCGATAGTCGGCCAATAGTACCCATATTTCTTAATTCTGATAGCCAGGGATCTGCCACCCGAGTGACTTCCACACGATCCACCGTGAGTCTGATTTAAGATTGTGAAGGAGTCTTTAGGGGATATGCATAGGAGGTAGGGTTCACCTAGGCTTTGTTTGTACAATTTTTCTTCCATGATTTAATAAAGCGAACTCCGGGCCTTTATTTCCCTAGCCTCTCCTCTCTCGCCGGGGAGTTCGCCTTTACTGATGTAATTATAGATCAGGATTCTCCAATCGACTCTACCTTCTAGTTCTTCTTGAAGGCTTTGTGTGCCGTCGTGTCAGTTTGGTGATCCGCTTCTTCGAGGGGGGCCAAAGATCTTCCTTTTTTTCGAACACGCGGCACGCAGCTCCTCTCGGGCCTTTGAGATATCCCGATGTCTTCGTCGTAGGGGTCGTTAAGGATTTCTTCGTCTTGTTGTGTTTCGTCGATGATATCATGGGTTGCATCTCTGTCCTTGATTCTGGTAACAATCGCTCTTATATGATGGTGGTCTTTTTCCGGCGAATTCCTCCCCTTGCATGGCAGATCGATGCTCGGTATTTTGATTCCCTCGACCGGTATTATGCGTTTTAGTGCGGGATTTGATGTTGATGCTAACGCAGCGATGGCATCTGCAACCATGTTTTCTCCTCGAGGTATTTTTGTGAGCTCGAATTTATCGAACTGTTCCGCGATATCTCGTAGGACTTCGAGATATGCTTCCACTCTCTTGTTTTTGGCTTCGTAATCCCCATGGAATTGACTCGTAACTAGTTGCGAGTCGCTGAAGGAGTTTATCACACGGGCTCCGATGTTTCGAGCAAGTCGTAATCTGGCGATTAAGGATTCATACTCGGCTTCATTGTTGGATGCGTTGAAGCCAAAGCGGAATGATTTTTTGAGTATATCTTCAATTGGGGATTCGAGCTGTATGTCGATTCTTGAACCCTGTTTCGAGGATGCGCCGTCGACGTACAATTTCCATTTTTGAACTAAAATTTGAGTCGGCCTTTTGGAGCGATCTCGATAACGAAGTCGTCCAGGACTTGGGCTTTTGCGCTCGTCAAATGCTTATAATCAATGTTACTCGTTGAGTTCGATTGCCCATTTAGCTAGTCTCCCCGATTGGCTTGGGCTATGAAGGATGGTTTGTAATGGTTGAAGCTTTATTACCGTGATCGAGTGCGCTTGGAAGTACGGCCTCAGTTTTCTTGCAGCCGTGACCACTGCTAGGGCCAATTTTTCCATCGCAGGGTATCTTGTTTCGGCGTCTATCAAAGATCTACTGGTATAATATATTGGTTTCTGCTCGCCGCTTTCTTCGCGGATTAACACACTACTGACCGCATGTTCGGAAGTGGCTACATATAGAAATAGTGTTTCGCCTTCGATTGGTTTCGACAACACCGGAGGTTGGATTATATGTGCTTTGAGTTCTTTTAATGCGACATCGCATTCTTCATTCCATTCGAACTTTTTGTTCCCTTTCAGGACCTTGTAAAACGGAAGACATATGTCGGTTGATCTTGAGATAAAGCAATTTAGTGCGGCAATCTTTCCAGTTAGTCACTGCACTTCTCGAATGGATCTTGGTGGTAAAGTGTCTATGAGTGCTGTGTTTTGTTTAGGGTTAGCTTCGATTCCTCTTTCCGTTACTAGGTATCCAAGGAATTCTTTTGAAGCTACCCCGAAGGTGCATTTGGTTGGGTTTAGCTTCATTACGAATTTGTTGAGGTTTTGGAAGCATTCTTAAAGTTGGGGGACGTGGTCGTTTGCTTTCGATGACTTGACGAGCATGTTTTCGATGTAGACTTCCATCGTTTTACCGAGCTGATCGGCGAACATTTTTTTCACTAGTCATTGGTAGGTGACTCATGCGCTCTTCAGTTCGAAAGGATCTGATTGTAACCGGAGAAAGCGTCCATGAATGATAGCAGTTCGTGTCCGGCTATGGCTTCTACCAGCCGGACTATATGCGGCAGTGGGAAGCTATCTTTTGGACAATCTTTATTAAGATTGGTGAAATCGTTGCAGATTATCCATTTCCCATTATACTTCTCTTGGTCCTCTGGATCCATCAGGATCTGATTGTAACCGGAGAAAGAGTCCATGAATGATAGCAGTTCGTGTCCGGCTGTGGCTTCTACCAGCCGGTCTATATGCGGCAGTGGGAAGCTATCTTTTGTACAAGCTTTATTAAGATCGGTGAAATCGTTGCAGATTCTCCATTTCCCATTCTTCTTCTTCACCACGACGAGATTGGCTAGCCAGTCCAAATATTGGACTTCGCGGATGGACCCGATCTTCAGGAGCTTATCGACTTCTTCATTTTACAGCCGTTGAACGTTCGGGTCCCCATTTTGTTCGTGTCTGCTTGACTGGTCTGTGAGTGGGATCGATGCTTAACTGATGAGATGTTATCGCGATGTCAATCCCGGGTATATCGGCGGCCGTCCAAGCGAATGTCTTAATGTTTTATTTTAATATTGACAATAAGTTACGTCTTATACCTGAAGAAAGGTCATTTTCGATATTGACACACTTATCGGGAAACTGTTCATCGAGTGGGATGGAGCTCGATAGGCCTTCTTTGTTTCTCTTGATCGCGAGATCGTGAGTAGATGGGATTTTCTTTCCTTTCGGATGCATTTTTTGAAACTCTGTTAGGTAGAAGGTTAGGGTTTCTCTCTGGGTTGAAGTCTCCTTAATGGTGTTGGTTTCTCTTTCAGCCCTCATTGGCTGTTGATTTTTCAGAGGGTAAGTCGTTTCTAGGTGCGGAGCTCTTCTTTTGGATGGGCCGCTAGTTTCGTCTTCAAATGGTCATATTTTCTCTAGCGATGTGATGGTATTGGTTCCCGGGGAATCGCATTCCACTGATTTTTGTTTGGGATATCCATATCAAGTTCGGTTAGGATCCATAACTGTACTGAGAAATCCTAGATCGGGTTCTTAGCAAGGGCGTTTTTCATTTATCTTCCCCACAGTTGGCGCCAAAATATAGTTACTAAAATCCACACTCAGTATTTTGTAGAGATCGAGAGTTCAATCAGAAGAAGACAAAGGATGTGGGCAACGATGTTCTTAAACACAACGATACAATCAGAATTCGGTTGACAAAAACGTACTTTTATTGAATATGGAATTCGTTTACAATATAATGAACAAGATCAGAAACAACAACGAAAAGTAAAAACTATAAGCGAACTAGAAATCTATCGAGTGAGGTCGATGTGACTAGTGAATAGCTCTAGGGTTTTTCCGTGTGTTTTGCACTCCACTCTAGCTTCCTTTATAGTCTTTTTCTTTTCTAACTGTTTCCGCAATCTCCGGAGTTCCATTTCGACCTCGTTGTGCCCGTCGATCACGACGTAATTATAAAACGTGGGCCTGGACCTTATTGTGATCATTAGTTTTCAACCTCGTTCTCGTTCTACTCCTCAAATACTTTGCGAACTAGTTCGTATAGTTCTTTGACGGACCTCGAGTTAATAGGCCCGATTTTGGATCTAACACTGGCCATCACATTTTCCACATGCGGTTTATTAGGTATCATCACTGATTCGTGTGAGGGATGATGTATGTCAATAACCTTTACTTATTACTGTACATTTTACTTATTACTACTAAGTGTTTTATTGCACCACGTAGAACAATTAAAATAAATTAAATTTAAATATTTTTTTTGCTAATATTTTAGATTTAATTAAGTCATATGTTCATGTAATCAGAGCTTGAGATATGATTAAAAGTATCCAACACTGTAAATCTGTATACGGTTACAGGTTTGTCATGTGAAATTGCACTTGCTGAATCTGTTAATTATTTTGGGAATGCAACGCTGATTCAGTGAAGGATCCAGACAACTTATAAAGCTAGCAGAGACAACCAAGCCAAACTGAGACAGAGCTCATGTTATAACTAAAAGTTTAACTTAATTGTTGGTGGGTTGAGCCAGCCCATGCAGTAGTGCAAGACAAAGGCGACTCTTGAATACCCAAATAGCAAGCTATCTTTACGGGTATTCTCCCTAAAAAAATAGAGTTAATATCGTGTGGTCCAATGGACCACATATCAGATATTAAACTGATAAGAACAGATACTACACTTGATCTTAGCCAAAAGGCCGAGAAAGGTATGAATTGTTCAGTCCATCAAGCTTCCTTTATATACACAAGATACCAGGGTTAATTGTTCATAGCTTGGCGATGTGGGACAAATATCCAAACCTTCCTTTTTCCATAAGCCTTAACCAAATTGGAGTTTTTTTAATTAATGAGTTAATTTACTACAATAAGCAAAGAGCAACTACATCGTAAAAATACATCTAGAGATATTCCACATGAGCTATATATATACTGTACTAACTTCAACTGTAGCTTACATGAGAACTCATATGTTCACTTCACCGTAGATTGAGATAGCATACAACATCAAGAAACCACCCGGAAGCAAGAAGCGTATTAGATAATTGAACATCCACGAGTTTAAGTGAATGCTAGCATATGTTTATTGATCTAAGCTACATTGTTTATATTTACAGATTTGCCATGTGAAGTTGCACTTGCTCAATCTGTTAGTCCCATACTTCAGTCTCAGGAGTATTAATATTTCAACCGGTTCCAGTTAGGCTTTATAGATACAGACAGATATGATAAGCCTAGGTTTGGAGGGCATCAAGCACTCAAGGAAAGAGATAGATCTTACTGCGACAAACCAGTCAATTCACTGTGTTTTTTTCAATGGGTTTTCCACAAGATACTGGATTTAATTTGAGCGTACATGAAGAACTGTGTAGTCTCTGTGTCTACTTGAATTTTTTGGAAGCTCTGAATTTCTAAGAAGACCTGTAAGCAAAATGTTTTTATACTTTATCCTTGAGTAGATATATTAGCTAGTGCAGTAGATTGCTCTTGAGGGAGAATATATTCTTGCCACATTTAGAGCTCATGGTGAGGCCGCATCGTTCATGTAGAGCTCTCTTGTGCTTGCTTGTTTGTTTCTTCAGATCACTTAATTCTCCAAGAGAAAGGTTTGTTTTGTGGTGTTATTTGTTGATGAGCAATCACTATCGAAGCTGGCTAGTGGCTTGTGAGGGTCATGTTCCTGATACTCAAGGATTTGTTGGTGTGTGGAAAGGTGTAGTAGTGAGCAACTACTAGCTCACGTTAGTTGGCTAGTACTATCTCAAGCTTTGATATTCTTGAATCAATAACACAATCTTCTTCATTAGTACCCCTAGTGTAGCATAACATGAGAAGCAAATAAACATATAAAGGGAAGTTCCCAGATAAAGAATCTCGCTTCTCTGATTTACAGGACATATCTAATGTATGTTTTCATCGGCATCTCGAACACACATAAAACATATTATTTTGAAAGCCAAATCAGCAATACTGATTCAGTATAAGGATCCAGAAAACTTAGCTTACAGAGACAATCAACCAACACTGAGACAAAAATTGCTTTTCACACGTTGTCCCATGTAAACGTTTTCAACTTAAATCCATGCTTTTCACTCTCCAATACAGAGCTTTATCACTAACAAGTGCTTTTCACATGTTCTCTATGAATGTTTTCATCACCAAAGCATTGACGATTGGTTTTGAACTAAAGTTGAACTTCATTGTTGGTGGGTTGAGCCAGCCCATGCAATAGTGCAAGACAAAGGCAACTCTTGAAAACCCAGATAGCAAGCTCTCTTAATGGGTTTTCTCCCTAAAAAAATAGAGTTAATATCGTGTGGTCCGATGGACCACATATCAGATATTAAACTGATAAGAACAGATACTACACTTGATCTTAGCCAAAAGGCCGAGAAAGGTATGAATTGTTCAGTCCATCAAGCTTTCTTTATATACACAAGCTTCCAGAGAAAATAGTTCTTAGTTTAGCGATGTGGGACAAATAATCAAACCTTCTTTATTCTTAAGCCTCAACCAAATAGGAGTTTTATTTAATTGAAGTAATGAGTTAATCAATTGTAATAAGCAAATGTAGAGAAACACATCGTAAAGAACATTGAATACAGTCTCTCTCGCCACCAGTTTGAAGGTCTTCCCGTGGTGGTGAACTAGAAATCTTCCAGTACATGATCAACTGTAGCGTATGTGAAAAGTCATATTGTAATGTCATTGGAGCTTGAGATAAGTTTAAAACATATCCAACATCAGAAAACCATCTCGAAGCAAGAAGATTTTACTCTGCGATAAGTCAGACAATTCACTGTGTCTCATCAGGATTCTGGATTTGATTTGAGCGTACATGAAAAACTGTGTAGTCTCTGTGTCTTCTTGAATTATTTGGAAGCTTTGATATTCTAAAAAGAAGACTTTCAAGCTAAAAATGTTTATACTTATCTTTTAGTAGATAAATTAGCTAGTGCAGTAGACTCCTCTTGATGGAGAATATATTCGTGCCACATTTAGTAGATGTTAATTGTTATCATTTCGCAGAGACTATATGGTAAGGGCGAATCGTTCACGTGAAGCTCTCATGTGCTTGCTATTTGTTGGTTTGTGGAAAACTAGAATAGTGAATATATTTAACTTAATTTAATTATGATGTATAAGTATTACCATATCTAGATTGTTTACCAAAAGTATAAATCAACATTAAATGTAATTGTCTATACCAGAATTTGTTTCAAACTAAGTCATATATTTTAGTAAGCAATGTCATATTTTCCTAACGAAGTGAATATAATGATGGCACCTAATCAAACTACAGAAAATCACTTCTAAAATAATATCTAGAGGACTAGAGATTGGCACATTTTGCTTTGACATTTTAGGTTTCCATTCATGAAGAGAATTTCAGAACCGCAATAACATCATCTAGGCAGTTAGGTGTGGCGGAAACAAGCAGATGTTGGCTCTTTTGCTTAAAGTCAGTATTTGTTTTAGATTTTCGAATATTTTTACGTTTAAGGTATTTTTTTGGGTTTTCGAATACTTCAAATTCTAAATACACAAACCTACTACTTACCGGAAATTACAAGAATTTTACAGGTTATAGTCATTCAGAAACCAAACCGAAAAACTGTACTGAATCCAAATATCTCACATCTAAAGGACCTGAACTTGACATGAACTGATCTAAACCGACTCGAGGACCTGATTGTGTATGCCTAGTATGGTGGGCGGGCTGGTGTTAGACCAATCGACGAATATTGTTCTTGTTCATGTTAATCTTCCTATATATTACTTAAGAAGTCATATAAGTGATTTTTGTACACATGTCATTAAAAAGTTAGTTGTTGAATTAGTTATAATAATTTGATTGGTCGATGGATTTTAATTTTTGATTTATTTAATTAGATTATAAAAAGAAAAATAACCATAAACCAACTTATATCAGTTACTAAAACATATATGAATAAATATATATCCATAAATTTATGACTAATTTATTGTCAAACATATCCAACAGTATAAATTTAATTTGAAATAGCCGATTTAAAAAGAAGCGTTCAAATTTTTTTACATATTTTGAAATTCAAAATTTAGAGTTAAATCCTATCATTTTAAACCTAAAGTAAAACTGTGCATATACTTGTAGATTTTTATCATGGAAAATATAATCAGATACATATTTGTCTTATATCTTTATTAAAGTGACTAAGATTATTGTTAACAAATACATTCAAATTTGAATAATTGAAACTTTTTATATCAATTTACGTTACAAATAAAAATAAAACATAAATTTTCCATTTAAAGTAAAAATTATTATTAAATAGTTAAGGTATATATTACAAAATTGAATCCTTTTATGGATTAAGAGCTAAAAAAATTTCTATATAAAAGGATTTTTTTTTTGAGAAAGGGCTCCTATATAAAAGGATTTACCATACAATGTAAAATTATTTTGTAATTTGAGCAATTATTAACATGTATATATTACTTTAAGCAAATATTACCTTTGTAATCATGTACTATTATTTTTGCAAATATTATAGGGTGTTGAATATCATGTAAAATATGAAATTATTAACATGTACATATTACTTTTAGCAATATTATTTTTGTAATCATTTTTTATTATTTTAGCAAATATTATTTGAATACTGAATGTCATGTAAAATATAATTATAGCTTGCTAATAACATAAAATTAGAAATCGCGAGCATATTACATTTTACATAATAAACAAAGCCTATGATTGTTTGCATATGAGCATTGGTCATATTTATTTTGATTTTAAGTATATAAGATAGTTTCTTTCTCATAAATACTTATACGTACCTCTGTAGTTTAGACATAATGGTTACTAAAATTTTATTCGATCATGAAAATGTCCAAAAATAATTTAAACAATCAAAACCATGTTTAAAACAATTAATAAAAGGATTTTGGTTAGTAGGTTTAGTCACATCATGAAAAAGAAATGGTCAGACCATAATACATATATGAATAAAGTTGATTTATTTATTTGAGATATTAGTAGTAGAAAACTGAAATATATCAATGAGATAGAACAAAAAAACAATGAGATCTAAACAAAGTTTCTAAATAAATAGATAAGATAATCATAAATTAAATATATATTGTATAACTAAATTAATAATAGGGGATGTTATGTTTAGTACTAATGAGATCTGAATAAGTCCAAATTTAAATGACAACTTTTATCAGTAGAATAACTTTGATGCAGATGGGAGGTTGTTGTTTATTTCTTGTTAAATAACTGTTGGCTACTTGTTTCTTGTATCATTATTCTTTTGAACAAGACTGATTTTAGACAGTTTTTGAGGCAGTGAGTAATGGACCTAATGGTGGTGGGGTTGCCTACTCCCAAGAGGTAGACATCCTATCACCATCTTTCTTAAGGATGCGTTGCATTGCCTTTGCCACATTCAGTTGCAGAATGACCTTAATATCACCTGGTTATAAGAAAGTTCAGAAAAGGTACATAGTATTAAGTTCCAGATAAATCTTTTCATCTGTCCCCAATTTTTATCATACGGAATGTCTGAGAAGTGAATGGGTGAATGATCTGAAAATTTGACATTGCAATGGTAGGCTTAGTTATTAACACACTTTGAACAGAATTGCAGACACACCATCATCTAATTCAACATGTTTCAGCTTTTCACTGTTTGTTGTTTATAAACCCATCACTATTAAGAACAATGAATACTAAGTCGTCATCAATATCATGCATGGCCTCAAATCCATCAACTTGTAGATCTTTATTTATATGGTAAAGTGGAGAAGTTCAAAAAGCCAAAGCGGATGACCTTTAGCCACATATGATTGCTCTCTTCCTTGTCTAGTTACACTTTGAGCCATGAATAACGCTCCTCTATTTTCCTCCCTCGTGATACTCATGAACTGAAACTCCTCCATCAACGCTACTTTCCGATTCAGCTACTCTGCTTGATACCGTAAAGAGGGACATTTATGTGGTTTCTGCACCGCCAAAAAAAAGTTTCTTTGAATTCACTTGCAAACACAATCTTGTTGTAATGAAGATTTCGAGTTTGATAATATAGTTGACGTTGGCGAAAATACTTCCTGAAACCCAAACTCTGGTTGGGGGATTCCAGATCCCTGAAAGTGTTATATTTAACATCTTTCAAGTTTTAAATTTTTATTAGAAGCTATGACACTAATCTATATTAATAGATTTGTGTTAGTCAAACTAATTAACTTGTATTCTAAATTGGTCTATAAAGAAGTTGGGTGTTTTTACGGTTCACTGAAAATGATTTGCGTTGATAAGTTTTCAGATGAACATGCCCACCCTTTTCATAAAAATAAGTAAATCTGATATTTTCTGTTTATAAATTATAAAATGTAATATAAATTTTACTTTCATTTCTTACTAAACAGATTTTGAAAAAGAAGAAAGAAATTTATTAACAGGAGCATAACAAATATTTACAAAGGTAAAAAACGAAGCAGAAAAGAACATAATCAAAAGTAATGTTCAAAAGAAAAGAGGTTTTGGATGTTGCTAACAATAATTAAATAAACAATGGCGGGAAAATAAACAGCTGGAAACTGCCACAAGGTAAAAGGCCGTGCAAGAAATATACATGAACGGCCAGTTCTGGGCAGATAAAAGAAAAAGAAAAAAGCAGCTGCGGAAAAAGAAAGTTTCCTCAATATCTTTTTCTCTTCTCTATGCAGCTGCACGCAGTTATTATGGCTGCACATTAACAAAAATAAAGAAGTTCAATGGATCAAGAATACATATAAAAGTTGCGAAGAATGTAGTAGAAGAAGAAGAAGGTGACTTGCATCAGAGTCACTGTTGTGAAGCATCAACTGTAGAGAGTTTTGCGTAATCGATGGCAGAGTCACCTGAGATTTTAAATGACGCTAGGGCATGAGAATGTAGTCCAGAGGAAACATGCAAGTGCTAATTAACAAGAGGCTTACTTAGGGTGGAGTCAGTTGATGAACGTGGTGGCGACATGACTCCTTTGATATCTGCAATTCATATTTTTCGATAAAGGTATCAGAAGCTTAGCTCAAAAATGCAGAAGAGAAATGGTGTTAACCAGGACACAAAGAAGAAAAGTTGCACCTAAAGAACGGCGAGAACGGACAGCGTCAAAGTTTCTGTATGTATATCCCACAAAGTTGATGTTTTGAGGGGTTATGCTCACCTACAGGCAAACACACAAAGTTCCAGTAGATAGATAGATAAGTAGAAAGCAAGAAACTCAGAATAAGCAAATAAAATTTTCATTAGAACTGTGGTTGGTACCTTCCATGATGGTCCAGATCCTGTTCTTGTTGGTTTTGGGCAATCCACCTAAGGAAGAACCAGAAGATGACAGTGATGCGGCCACTGAAAGAGAGAATAGGAACTTTACAGTGCTTGAGAAGGTGGGTTTTTTACCTCATCAAACTTCATGAAATTCTGGGTGTCAAGTTCTCCATTGACAACTGGCTTAAAAGCTGCGTCTGTCTCGTATAGCTTTTCCCATTCCACATCTTTAAACCAAGGATGAGCCTAAACGTGTCTTGTTTTGTCAATAAAATTTGGATTGTAACAGAGAAGTGGAGAGTAAACAACGTTTGTTATTATATTTACATACTTTGATTTGCTCGGCTCCGGCACCATGAGAACCAAGCCTATAATCAGAATCACAAAGCAAGCTACAAATGAGATCTCGTGCTTCAGGTGTCAACCTTGCATCCTCAGGGAATACCAAATGAGTTCTCCATCCCACAATCTAAAATCCATCATGAAAACATTGGGATAATGAAAAGAATGTCAATTTCGTGTCGGAGAGAAAGAAAAGGTCTGCAATAACAGAGCAACGCAAAACATGTTTTGGAAATATTGAACACTTCTTCTATCTAAAACTATCACAGCATCAATAGTATCCTTTTAAAGAAAAAAAAAAAGAAAAAAAGTGAAAATACTGTAATTAGTAGCAAGGAGACCTTTCTACATGTTGTTACGGGGTCATCAGAGTAAAATGGGGGATAACCAACGAGCATCTCATACATAATGGCTCCCAAAGACCACCTGCAGTTAAATCAATGTCTATGAGTCAGATGAATGGAACTAGAAACGTGTGGTAGCTGCTCTATACGAAATGAAGTAGTAAGAAAAAGAAAGCAAGCTGATCATGAAACAACAGTTCTATGGGTGACCTACCAGTCACATTCTACACCATATCCCTTCTTCAGCAATACTTCAGGGGCAATATAATCAGGGGTACCAACAGTTGAATATGCCTGTTACGAATCCAGAAGACATAAATCCAAAGGAGCAGTTTAAAGCACACCCCAAATGTTATAGAGGGCTACAATCATAATTAAAGGCTTAAAACAGAGTTTTTTTTTGTCAATACAAGTTTTCTTCTGTGTATCTGCCAATGTTGCAGCTGTTCCAATGGGCTTCTCCAACGCCTCCCACGGCGTCCTATCGTGCAGTGCTCATCACATTCGATTGATTCATTCGTATTCTCATCATTCAAAGGTTCATTTACGTTCATAGCCGAAAGATGTCTACAATCGAGAGGCTTACAAAGACCAAAATCTGACAGCTTCATATGGCCATTCTTGTCCAACAGAAGATTGTCAGGTTTTATATCCCTACAAAAGATTGTCTACCTTCAATATATAATACATTCATCCAGTTTTAACACTGCATTCATTCATCTTAATGAGACCCAACCTGTGAACATAATTATGTTCATGTATGGACTCAATAGCCAAAACACTTTGTGCAATGTAAAACCGAGCCACGGTCTCAGTCAAAGTCTCTTCCCTCATAAGCAAAGTCATGACATCACCACCGGACAAATACTCCATGATGAGGTACAAGTATTCTGGATCTTGGAACGAATAATAAAGCTTCACAATACAGTCACTAGCAACTTCTGCTAGCAAGTTCCTCTCAGATCTAACATGTTCAACCTATTTAGAACGATCAACCATAAAGGGTATCTTAGACTTGTATGCATATATGTAAATACAAAGAGATAATTGTAAGACTCACTTGCCCTCGACTAAGCATTTCAGACTTCTTCAGCTTCTTCATGGCATAAATGTTGCCAGTCTTTTTCTCACGGCATAGTCTTACCTAATTAAGATACCACATTTAACAAATAATTACAGTAGTCCAAAGTTGAATCGTAGGTACATAAAACACACAAAAATAAAGACTAACCTCACCGAAAGCCCCTCTACCAATAATACTGAGAAGATCAAAATCATCAACGCAGAGCCTGTTCCTCATTAACCTAGTATACTCTGTCTCTTTCCTCTGCAAATCCTCAAGCAACTCAAGTTGTTCCTTCTCTGATACATCTAAAGCTGCTATCTTTTGTTCTAGCACCAAACGCCTGCAAACTCAAAACCAATTTCAGATTATTTAACCCAAAAAAAAAACATTACAGCTCCTAGAACAACAAAATTCAGACAACATATATAATATGCCTGAAATATCGTAAAATTCTGGAAAAACACCACTTTATTATTCTCTTAGGAATATCAACGAACACATGGTGTGCATTAAAGTACCTTTCTTTACGTTGTTGGATGTGCCTCATGCGTTTGTTGTAATGGTCCTCTATATACTTCTTCGCTGCAGCAACTTTCTCCAATGTCGAATTCGAAACCAACCCTTCATCTTCCGACGTCGGAGATGACGTCATCCTCTCCACCACATCCTCCTCTTGACCCGTTTCACAATTCTCCATATTTTTTCTTTATCACAGGAACAAGTCTTTTCTCTCTCTCTCTCTCTAAATGCAGAGAAACTTTCGCATTTGTCCTTCCATCAATTGTGGTTGCGAGAACGAAAGCAACTCTCTCTTCTCCATCACCAATGTACAAGTTTGGAATTCAGATCAAGGAATCAGTAATTACCTTTGAATTTTTTGGTGTTCTGTTTTTGCTATATATGGAAGGGGGGAATATAAAAAACATTCCACAAACTATGGCGACTCGACACGTGGATCACTAATAATTGATGAAATGTGATTTTTGATAAACTTAGAAACTTTTTTTTTAACTTAGAAACTATTATATGAAAAGAACTTTTTAGATTTATAGCCCGACTTTTATATGACTGGATTATGTTCCAAACCTTTTTTTAGAATTTATAGCTTTAAGCTAAAACAATTTCTTAAAGTACATATAAAGTTAATAACTATAAGAAGGTTGAGATATATCCTCCACTACAAGAAAACACGCCTTTAATGAGGAAAAATTACGAGGAAAATATTTCCTCGTAATGTTACGTGTACGTAACAAGTAGATTACGACGAAATACAAATTTGTCGTAATGAACTAGTAAGGTTATAATGAAAGGTTTTCGTCATAAACTACAAGTAAATTTACGACGAAGGTACTTGGAAAAGAAAGACTCGTTGTAAAGACGAAGTAAAATTACAAGTACATTACGAGTAAAGTTTAACCATTTATAGTAAACAAAAACGTGTTCTTAAGTAACAACTTTCGCTGTAACATGGATGTAAAGCATGTACAAAAAACTTGTAAAGTCGTAGTAAAATGATTCCTTGTAAATTCGTTGTTAACTCTTTACCAACCAAGCTCGAAAATTTCCTATATATATGTCATTCATAATCACTTCTAAAAACACCAGAAACAAAAAACACTACAAACAAAAACAAGAAAAAAACGAAAGAAAAAGAATTCGATAACTTATGTATCAAATTTCCAAGAAAGTAAAAGGCGCAAACAGTCACCAGAACAGTTCTTATCAGCTTTGCGTAGCTTTTCTTCAAGAAAACGATGAATAGCTACTCGGAGTTATAAGAATTGTTCTGGTAACTGTTCACGCATTTTATTTTTGTTTAAGTAAATAACTTTCGTTGTAAAGTCGTCGTAAATTTACTAGTGCGTTACGACGAAAACTGGTAGGTGAACACGAGTTGAATGTGTATCTGAAGTCGTTGTAACCTATTTGTTAGAGACATGTAATATCCTTGTAAACATATTCCTTGTTAATACGTTGTAAATTTTCACCTACCAATTTTCGTGGATCGCCTATATATGTGACCATTTCTCATTTCTCATTTCATACCACCACACAAAAATTAAAACAAAAACAAAAACAACTCAAAAAATGTCGGATGGAAGAAATATTTTTGAATTGCGGAGTTGGATGTATACGCATAAAGATTCTGACGGTAGAGTGACAAATGCATTTCTTAGCGGGCTTGAGACGTTCATGAACCAGGCAGCCTGTACACCGCTCACGCAGGAAAGTGGTAAGATGTTATGTCCTTGTCAGAAATGCAAGAATTCAAAATTTACCCGTACTGAAACTGTCTGGAAACATTTAGTACACAGAGGTTTTACACCGCAGTATTATATTTGGTTTTAACATGGAGAGGGTTATGGAGGAAATGAAGCTAGTAGTAATAGTAATTTTTAGAATGTCAGTAATAATCAGAGTGTTGATCAGATGGTAGATCATGATAGGGTTCACGACATGATTATTGATGCATTTTTAGAAACTACTACAACAATAGCAGATGAAACTGTTCATGTTGAAGAACCTAATTTGGATGCAAAAAGGTTTTATGAAATGCTAGATGCTGTAAATCAACCAATCTACACTGGTTGTAGAGAAGGTCACTCTAAATTATCTCTAGCAACTAGGATGATGAATATTAAAACGGATCATAATTTACCTGAGAACTACAAGAATGCATGGGCCGAGTTGTTTAAAGAGTATTTGCCAGAAGACAACGTGTCAGCTGAATCTTATTACGAGATTCAGAAATTGGTTTATAGTCTTGGGTTGCCATCGGAAATGATAGATGTTTGCATCGACAACTGCATGATCTACTGAAGAAATGATGAGAAGCTAGAAGAGTGTCGATTCTGCAAGAAGCCACGATTCAAACCGCAAGGACGTGGAAGGAATAGGGTACCGTACTAAAGGATGTGGTACTTACCAATTACAAATAGGCTGAAAAGATTATATCAATCTGAGAGGACTGCCACAACGATGAGGTAGCATGCTGAACATGTCCAGCGGGATGGCGAGATTGCTCATCCATCAGATGCAAGAGCTTGGAAACATTTTAACAAGGTACACCCAGATTTCGCAAGTTCTATTAGAAATGTCTATCTAGATTATGCACAGACGGATTTAGTCCATTTGGAATGTCTGGGAAACAATACTCTTTGTGGCCAGTCATTCTTACGCCGTACAACCTGCCTCCGGAGATGTGCATGGAAAAAGAATTTCTATTCTTGACCATATTAATCCCTGGTCCAAAGCATCCAAAGCGGTCGCTAGATGTTTTTCTTCAACCATTGATACAAGAGCTGAAGGACTTGTGGTCAGAAGGGGTGAGGACGTATGATTGTTCCTTGAAAAATAATTTTACGATGCGAGCAGTTCTGCTTTGGACGATAAGTGATTTTCCTGCTTATGGTATGCTTTCTGGTTGGACTACACATGGAAGGTTATCTTGCCCACATTGTCTTGGATCAACAGATGCTTTTCAATTGAAGAATGGTAGGAAGAGTTGTTGGTTTGATTGCCATCGTAGATTTCTTCCCCTTACCCATCCATACCGAAGAAATAAGACATTGTTTAGGTACAAAAAAATTGTAAGGGATAGTCCTCCTCCATATCTCACTGGAGAACAGATCCTAGCGTAAATTGATTACTACGGAGCTTAGGAAACTGTTCCACGTCGAGGAAACTGGCATGTTCTTGGAAATATGCCTGATGGATATGGGGTCAGTCACAATTGGCATAAGAAGAGTATATTTTGGCAGCTGCCTTATTGGAAGTATCTTCTTTTACGCCACAACCTCGATGTTATGCATATAGAGAAAAATTTCTTTGACAACATCATGAATACAATATTGAACGTCCCAGGAAAGACAAAAGATAGCAAAAAGTCAAGGATGGACTTACCTGATATTTGCTCAAGAAGTGAATTACATATCAAAAGCAATGGAAGCATTCCAGTTCCTATCTTCTGATTGTCATCAGAAGCGAAGACGACTTTGTTTAACTGGGTTCAATCAGAAGTTAAGTTCCCTGATGGATATGTCTCTAATCTTTCAAGATGTGTTGAACAAGGTCAAAAGTTCTCAGGAATGAAGAGTCATGACTGTCATGTGTTTATGCAACGACTACTTCCATTCGCTTTTGCTGAGTTGCTTCCAGCAAAGGTACATGAAGCACTTGCAGGTAAATATTGTTGATTAGTTAATAATGTATATACATATATTATGAAATGTTAATATTATATATGCAATATATGCAGCCATTGGAGCATTCTTCAGAGACCTAAGCACACGTACATTCAAGGAAGAAGTTATCGAGCAACTTCATGAGAACATTCCGATCATATTGTGCAACTTAGAGAAAATTTTGCCTCCAGCATTTTTTGATGTCATGGAACATCTTGTTTTTCACCTCGCATACGAGGCATTGCTTCGTGGTCCTGTTCACCATGGATGGATGTATCCGTATGAGCGCGCCATGAAATATTTGAAGGGGAAAGTAAAAAATCTTGCAAAGGTGAAAGGTTCAATAATTGTTGGGAGTTTGACAGCAGAAACATCTCACTTCAAATCATACTACTTTGCACCAACAATACGTACAAGAAAAGAGTTCCTCGAAGTTATGATGATGGTAGAGTCATCCCCACATATCCAATAAGCAGTGTTCCTGATATTTTCTGCCAAATTGGACGGTTTGGTGGTAGATTGCGAGAAATATGGTGGTCTGGTGACGAGGATAAGCATAGTGCCCACACTTATATTCTGCTCAACTGCGAGCATTCAGTGACACGTTCATTTGAAAGGTAAATAGTTATGTGAATTTAAATTATATGAAGTGCGATGTTATATATATTGATGTGAATGCATTCATTTAATTTGCAGTTCCTTTGTAACGCAAGTTGAAACAACAATACCTGGAGTATCTGCAACTGAAGTGGACGGACGAAAAAATCAACACTATGTCACGTGGTTAAAATCTCAGGTAATATATATACCTCAAATACGTAAGTAATGCTAATATAAATTGTTAACATACTAATTTTTGTAGGTTGAAGCTGATGATCCATATTACCCCCCATGGTTTCACGATTTGGTCCGAGGTCCAGTAGCGAAAGTCACCACATCACATATGTATTTTACACGCGGTTTTACGTTTCATACATACGACTATGGGAGTCGCCGGGCAACAAGTAACTACGGAATATGTGTGAAAGGTGAAACAGACTTCTATGGGATCTTGCAGGAGATTATTGAAGTGGAATTTGCGGGATTATTGAAGCTCAGATGTGTCCTCTTCAAATGTGAGTGGTTCGACCTTGTTGTGAATAGAGGTGTTCGGGTTAACAAATTCGGTGTTGTGGCTGTCAACTCTTCAAGAAGATACAACAAATTCGAACATTTCATCTTAGCTTCTCAAGCTGAAGTTAGCTTCATTCCATACCCTCGCCTTAGAAGTTCAAGAACAACTTGGTTAGCTGTTATCAAGATTACACCTCGTGGACGAATTATTGCTGGGGAAGAACCACCCTTGCAAGAAGAAGCGTGTGTCACTGAAGTAGAAGTACCTGATCAAGAAACTTATGAAATATTTCTTATTGATCCGCATAATCATCAATACGAAGATCTTCCCGACGATGTGATGGATGAAACATGTGAAGACGAATTCGAAGGTATACGCGATGATGATTCTCCTGATGTTGATGAGAACTCGAATTATTCCGAATGATGTAAAATATGTACCACATGTTGTAAAATATGTATCAAATGTTGTTTTTTTATATCAATTAACGATGTGTGACAAATGTTGTTTAATAAGTTTAACAAATATTGTTTAGTATAGTAAGTTTAGGGTTTAGAAAAATTTCGAAGAAGAAGAAGAATAAGAAGAGAAGAAGAAGTAACTTTGGGGTTTAGGGATTTGATTTTCGGGGTTTCATACATTTCCTAGTTAGTTCGTCGTAATGGAAACACGGGCCTGGTAAGTTCGTCGTAACATGAAAAACACGGGCCTGGTAAGTTCGTCGTAACATGAAAAACACGGGCCTGGTAAGTTCGTCGTAACATGAAAAACACGGGCCTGGTAAGTTCGTCGTAATAGAAAACACGGGCCTGGTAAGTTCGTCGTAATGGAAACATGGGCCTGGTAAGTTCGTCGTAATAGAAAACACGGGCCTGGTAAAAGCCTTGTTAATTTACGACGAGCTTACGAGGAAGAAAATTATCTATATAAGCACACTCGCATACGAGGCTACTCGCCTCGTTCATTCCTCCTTACCTCCTCTCCCTCTCAAGGTAACCTCCTCACTCTTCTTTTTTTTTTTTTAGTTTAGTTCTGTTTTAGTTTAGGTAGTTAATTAGGTGGTTTGTTTAGATGATTAGGTGGTTAGTTTAGATGATTAGGTTACGTAATTAATTATTTTAGATAATAAGTTTAAGATAAACTGATGATATTTATTTATTTTATTTAGATGACTCCTAGACCGAAACCGATGAGACCACCTCCTTCGTATAGTGACTTGTTTGGTACTGATGGTATCGGGACATCGTCTTCCGGCCCGTCATCTTCCGACCGTGTGCCGGAGTCTCAGGCATATTATCCCGGCAATGATATACCATATCATGAGATGCATCCACCTTCCGGTCTTACTCGACATCCCGGTCCTAATCCCGCACCCGATCCCGATCCCATTCCCGCAGGCGGTGATCAGGTTCATCCAGATTTGCAGGTACCTCCCAGTGCACCATATGCTGCCTATACTATGGAGGATCTTCTTGCCCAACTGGGGCGAGAAGGTTTAGATATTCTGGACCCCGATCATCCGCGGGGTACTTATTAGTCAGGTTTTTTTTTTTGAATTCTTAATTTTTTATTTATAAAATTCATAATTTATATTATTTTCCAGGTTTGGAGCTAACAACCGCGTTAGCCAGAGTGTTTCAGACACAATGAAGGGGTACTTTCTCGAGCCCCATCCGAATTGGAGTATGACTCCAGACCACGTGAAGATAACGTGGTTTAAAATGTTTGCGGTAAATATGTTTATAATATTTAATATTTATTTTAAAATTATTGTTTTAATATTTTAAAATTATCTTTTTTTGGTTTCAGAAAAAGTGGCATTGGCCATTATCGATCAACGAGAAGGTGAAGGAGGCTTCTATAGCAAAAGCCAAGACTCGTCTTTGCAACAATGTCTCGGATTGGAAGGACAAATGGGAACTCTACGGTTATGAAGGGAAGCCCAAGGAGATCTCCAACTTTGTATGGAATGGTCTCATCCGCTATTGGAGCCTACCTGCCTCCATCAAAAAGTCCAACACCTGCTCTTCTTCCCAAAGAACGAAGGATAAGTACGAAAATGACCCCATGCTTCATAGATCCGGCCAGAAGCCTCATGCTGGGATTCGTCTAGATGTTGTAAGTTTTATTTTTAATATTTTTTTTAAATTATTTGCTAATTAAGTAATTAAAAAAAATAACTCTTTTATTTTGTTTGTAGGCCGAGAAGACCGGAGTCATGCCATCTCTGACTGAGCTATTCAGGATGACTCACGCCACACCAGATGGAGTATTTTTGGATCCACGTTCCAAGAGACTCTATAACGATGTGGTTTCTCAGGTTGAGGAGCGACAGACACAACTAACCCAGCAGGCTCCCGATGGGTCACCCGTCACATTGACTACAGAAGAAGTCGATTGGATTTTCGAAGAGGTAAAAATTTTGAATAAATTTTAATTTGTTTATATTAATTCGATTTTATTAATTATTATTTCAATATTAATGAACCTTTTTTGAAAAAAGGTGGCTCCTAGAAAGAAGGGACGGACGGTGGGAATAGACTCCGTTAACGAAGTTCCAAGGGCAACTTCTTCGTACACTTCGCGCCGGGATGAGGAAACTTCTCAGCTGCGGTCTCAGATGCGGTCCCAGCAGGAGCATTTGGACTCACTTGAGGATTTGTTGGACATCGTGGCCACCGATAACCCGGTTATGCAGAGAGCGCTAAATGCAAGACGAGCGGCTCTCGGAATGCAACAGCATCCTCCTGAGTCAACCGGTCGACCCGGCCCAGAACTCAGCGGCCCCGACGAGTATCTCCGCACCAACATGCCGTAGCTTTATTTTATTTTATTTGCTTTTGTATTATAAATTTAAGTATTATAAATTTATATATTATTTTATGACTTTTTAATATAATGTTTTTTAAACAATCTTAATTTTAGAATTTTTGGTTTTATATTTTAAATTACGAAATTTATAAATAAAATATATAATTTTAAAATTATATTATATATAAAGACCAAGTAATTTCGTTGTAAACTTTACAACGACTTAACATCGAATGACAAGTAAGTTCGTTGTAATGTTTACTACGACTTTACATGTTCTACTAGTAATCTACTCGTAAATTTACATCGACTTAACATCGAAGTTTTACGTGTCTATTACGTTGAAAATGAACGAGGACTTTACGTTGTAGTTTAACGTGGAGGTTATGACGAAGTACTCTACATGTCTTTTACAACGAATGGAGTTCCTCGTAACGTTACGTGGACTTTACGACGAAACGTGCATTACGACGGGTGTTTAACAACGAAACGGCTTTCCTAGTAAAGGTCCTATTACGACGAATTAACCACGAATATAGCACTAGTAAAAAAAAAATTTCTTGTAGTGCCCCCCCCCCCCAAAAAAAATGTATATTGATTTATGACTTGATAGTTTGCATAGTTTCTAATTATTTTTCGGTTTTTAAATTTGTAGTTTTGATTTTTCTGTAGATTTTTAGTAATTTTTAAACTTGATGTTAACTTTTTTTTAATATATTGCATTATCTTTTTAAAACCTTATGCTTTTTAAATGTCGTTTTGTGTGCTTAAAAATATTAAAACTATATTTTCAAAAAAAGATATTTGTACAATCTTATTTATAGCAGAATGAAAGCAACTATCTCTTCTTCACAATGTATAAGTTTGGAGTTTAGAAAAGGGTATTAGTTTATTTTTGTGATATATGGAAAAAGAAAATATAAAACATCCCACAAACTACGGGTGTGATTGATTGGTGTTATAATTTTAGGTTTTTTTACTTTAAAAATGATGCTGTAAGTTTTATGGTTGTAGTTTTAGGCTTTTTACTGTAAAAATGATGCTGTAAGTTTTATGGTTGTAGTTTTAATTTGTTTTGCTGTAATAATATTTCCAAAGACATTGAAAGTACTAAATAAAAACTGTTGAAAATTGATTGCCAGAATCAACATATTTCATTTTCTAATTTTTATGCTCTAGATTCATTTCTTAAAGTCAAAGCATGATTGTTTTACAAAATGGCTTTAGAAATAAAAATGGATTTCTAGAGCATCGAGAGCTCTTAAGTCAGGTAGATCACTAATAATGGATGAAATTTTATTATTGATAAACTTGAAAACTCTAAAGAAAAAAAAAGTAGAATATGAACTGCCAGACTTTTATATTAACTGGTTTATGTTTCTAATTTTCCTTGAATTTAAACCATCAACTGAAACAATTTCTTAGAATACCTATATGGTTTAATAATTAAAAAGGTTCAGATATATTCCAAAAGTTGTATTCATTTTGATTTTGAGAGCTTGATTGTTTCCATTTTTTTTTTTTTGAAACACTGCTTGATTGTTTCCATAATTTCTAGCTTTTTGTTTTAGAGTTTGTGTGGTTTGCATTTTTATGTACATTTTAGTTCTTTTTAAACTTGAAATTTAATTTTTTTTTGTTTTAAATATACTATATTATCTTTTAACAAAGTGTTATGCTTTTTTGTTTTAGGTGTTTAAAATATTGAAACCATATTTTTTTTTTAAAACAAAGCGTATTTCTGACAGAAATATAACTCAAAAAATTATAAGTAATAATAACTACTATAAATAAAATATACATAAATCCTATTTCATATAATGAACATAAATTATTTCACATAATGAAAACGAAATTTTGTATGGATGTAACATTTTTGTATTTAGAAGTTTTATTTTATTTAAAATAGCATTTAAATAATTATTAGTTTTCAAAAAGCAGTAATATCTGAGAAGAAAAAAAAAATCAAATAGAAAACACACATATTGTAGAAAAAATGTTATGAAATAAGAAAAATTCTGAAAAAACTAGTTTCTCTATATTTTAGAAATTTATTTGTTTAAAACCATGACTGGCTGATAAAATGTTTTTTTTTTTTTTTTGAAAATACTAAAACCAAAATTTGTTTCGAAATCTGAAACAATCCAATTTCGTAACTTGTAGTCTTTACTGAATTATCAAATATAACTATATTATCTTGATTTTTCATTGATAAATTTTTAATACTGACTTGGTTACGTGTGGATAATTCTTCAGACAATCTAAACAACCGGTTTGTATTCAGTTGAAACTTTACCAATGATGTTAGATAGAAATATATAAAACCAGGGCATGCAGGCTTAAATTCAACCAGTAACCAGATAAATAGATAATATACAACAAATCTTTACTGTATTTTTCATTTGCATGGGTTTACAAAACATAAACCAAACCACGCGTTAGACCTTATAAACCATATACTTGCACCTCCGCACCCTTTTTTTACCTCCGTACTTCTTTTGTGCAGAATAATCATCAATGAGAAATCAACATGCTATATTTACCAAAAAAAAAAAAAACATGCTATATTAACAACGAAATCAGAAAACCGCTCTTGACTTCCAATCGTGGATCGCAGACCGGAGTGTATTGTTCGGTGTTAACTTGAAGTGGTCTAGCTTTTGTCTAGTCACCGGCGAAATGTTATGTGTCTCAAGCCACGCTAAGATCGCTCTTTTCTCGTACGTGAATCCATCAGCTGCAATCTGTGGTTCCTCCATTATCTTCTGTTTTGCAAAAAAAAAAAAAGTATATATATATATATATATATATATATATATATATATATATATATATATATATATATATTAGTTAAGACCGGCTAAAACTTTTTTGTACCTAAAATCATGTATCGAACAAGGTAAAACATTTACTTACTCGTAAAAGGGGACAGAAATAATGACTTGGTGCACACAAATTGCTTTGTTCTTTCTTTATCTTTGAATTTGCAGTTTCTACAAGCCGTTTCAAAACCGGTATAACTTCTTCTTTAAGATCCGGTCTATCTCGCCACCAAAATTCTGCACATTTTAAACCGGTCATTGCTAATTCCTCAGTTTCCTCCAAAGGCCAGTCAATAACTGATTTGTCTAGAATTTCGGTTAACGTTCCTTTCGTTATTGCATTTTTGACTGCGTGTACAAGCCCACTCGCATCACGAGCCGTCAACAGCTGAAGAATGGTTATCCCGAAAGCGTAAAGATCCGATTCGGGTCTCATCGTTCCAGTTCGATGGTACTCCGGGTCAATGTAGTGCTTATACATCGTAACATCATTCGTAACCAGCTTCGCTAGACCGACGTTATGCGATTTTGCTCACGTGGTTCCGGTTTAACAGGATGTTTTCCGGTTTTATATCGCCGTGAATAATTGGTTCCGGTTTAGAACTGTGTAAGAAGGCTAAACCGCAAGCTACCTCGAAAATTACTCTAAACCGGATAAACCAAGGCAAAGGCGGTTTATTTTTCTGGTGAAATATATATTCTTGAAGGCTTCCGTTTTCCAAATACTCGTAAACCAGACAACCATTCTCTGGACAAGCTCCTAGGAGAAGAACCACATGTGGGTGTCGGAGTTGACTAAGAACCTCAACCTAAACCATATATAAATCAAACTGGATCACACCAAAATCTCAACTGTTACCAAACATTAAACATAAGATTTTTTTTTTGAAAAAATAAATAAATAATTTGAACAAAATATATGCTTTAGTTACCTTTTTCAAGAACTCTTGTTTCTTTTCTGACGTATCTAGTCGGAGAACCTTGACAGCCGCCGGTGTGCGGTAAAGTTTACCATATCCTCCTTTTCCGATCGCTTTTTCTGGTGAGAATCCATCAGTGGCTGTAACAATCTCTCCGATTGTATATTTCCTGTACTGTTGATCTGTTTCTAGAAGCTGATAGGTCACTTTCTTCTTTTCCAAGTAAGTCTTTAAAGCATTTGTCTCTACCATTTGTCGCTCACAAAATTCTCTCGCAAGCAAATC
Organism: Eruca vesicaria subsp. sativa; assembly: GCA_932364175.1. Lineage (NCBI taxonomy): Eukaryota > Viridiplantae > Streptophyta > Magnoliopsida > Brassicales > Brassicaceae > Eruca > Eruca vesicaria. The sequence continues at coordinate 2,844 of CAKOAT010092377.1, read as the reverse complement.
TTTTGCAGCTTCTACCTCTTTAACTTCCTTCATATGCCTCTCTTTTTCCAGAGCCGCGATTTTCCTCTGCAACTCTTCTTTCTCCACAGCATTGTTTACTCTTCTAGCGTCTTTCGTACATTCTGACAACAACACTTGAACCTAGCAGAAACACCAAAAGAAATAATTTACTTGACTGACAAGCAAACAGAATCCTTCTTTATTTTAAAAAGTATCAATCAGAGGTGGTTAGGTGAAAACGAAATGTATACGTTTGGAAGACCATTCGTACAAAAAAAGAGGGATAGAGGAAAAATGAAAATATTCGAATGAAAGGTTTGATAAATTTTGGAAAACAACAAGAAAAGACAATGTAACTCAAATTAAGTGGAGTCCTAATCGAGTACACCCCTTGCATGAATAAAATGTGACTCTCATAGATAGTCGTCTACATACTATGAATCTATCGAATTTTATGTACTTTATCTCAAAAATAGGTTTGTGTAAAAAAAAACAGTTTGCGGAATGATTGTTTAAGGATTTAAGACAATAACTGTATCCAAATGTACCTTGTTATGTGTGGAGAAAAGCTCTTGACAAGCTTGTTTATACTTAACAACCGTGTTTTCTAACTCCTTCTTCAAATGCTCGACCTCTGCTTCAATCTCAACCTAACAAACACCAAATCCTCAACTCTCTTCGATTTCTTTCTTACTAGTTTCATTACTGAATCAAAAGATCATGATAAAATACCTCCTTGGATTTTCCAGATGTTTCCGAATCAGAGCCTCTTTCTTGTCGAATGATGTTGTCAAGACTCGATTGGGGTTCGGTTGTTATATCAAAATCTGAGTAATTTAGATGGGGAATATCTGATTTTCCACGACGCCTTACAATTTTTGGATCTATTGCACTTGCAACCTTACTAATTTGAGGCCTTTTGGGTTGGCTATAACCTAGGCTTAATGCCCCTAATCTCGACTCACTAGTCGTGGCTGACCTCGTCCCTACCTCTTAACCAAAAGAAAGAGAAAAAATCTCAGCTTTCATAGAGATCATACCAATTGATGCATTTTTCCGTTGAAACTTTCAACGTCAAATTTGATATTGAATTGATATTATCACTTTTATTGTTACTTGGCTTCAAAATTCAGGTTTCTGTTATTTTTAACTCTTAAACTCCGTCTTTAAGTGTATAAAACTATAAAAATTATTAATATTCATATTTTTTTAAACAATGATACATACTACAACTTCTAAATCAAAACGTTAGCAGACAATAATTATGCGCGGGACCGGGATCATTGATGTTTACCTGTGTTTTTTTTAGTTGTTGGTTTAGTGGATTCTTCTAATAATACCAAATAATGATGAAATGGAAAGAATGTAGTAAGAGTGTAAAGTGAAAATATTGTATATATAATATGCTAAATATTATTCATATGTGAAATAAGGTTTATATGAATAATTAAACTATAATATAGTTTCTAGTGAGTAAAAATAGGTGTCTATCTTGTTTTTTATTCTTTTATCCTGTAAATAGTTTTTTATATCAGAGGTCAAAATTTGATATAATTATTTATTTATAGTATTTATATTTGTACTAAACGATTTATAAATTTGAAAATGACTTTAATTTAAGCTAATATGTGTTGTTTGGGTTTCATTAGATAGATTTTTTTGTAAGTTTGGATTTTGTTCATGAATAATGTGGCATTTTTATTTACAGTGTCATCGACTGTGGAAATCCATTCGCCGGAGTCTGATAAATAAATGAAATTACAGTAACTATTAAAAATGTAAGAGAAATTACATATTTATTTTATAAATAATGAAAAATACTTAAATTTTGTTGTTTTTAATTTTATTTTACATACATAATTTTTGAAAATATATATTAGGAATTATGTTCTTATAGAAAATATATATTAGGACATGATAGGACCCGCGTGGGACTCGTTTGATTTTTTTTTGTTTTTTGGACTGTTTGTTGTGATCCATTTTTAATTGTTTTTATATTTGAATTCGTTAAACTTTAGGATTTTCCTACTATTCTGACTTTAAACAATAAGCTCAGAGGAAAAAAGCATAAAAACATTAAAACCAAAAAGCTCATATAATAATAATTCAAACGAAAAAAAAACTAAAATACTTAACAGCTACGTGGTTAGAACCCCTCACGATTGCAGACTTAATTAGATATCTTAAACCATTCGGCTAATGTGTATTCATTGTTCATAGTCATTTTTAAAAAACTATAGACTTTTAAAAATTAAACGCACGAGACCCACAAAATACTGATGTGGACACTTTGAGAAGCCTTGAAAGTGTACTATTATATATAAGATTAGTAATTCATATTATTAGTGTAAACGCACTACACAACCCAATATGACCTAAAACGTGTATGTATATATGTTTTAATATAAAACAAATTGCAACTGGATTATTAATTTTTGGAATTTAATGGTATGGGCCGACTTATTCCATTAATTCTATTAATTTTTTTCACCATTTGAAATGAATGGAATGAAATACTCATTTCATCAATTTCACGAACATTCCAAAAAAAATATACGAAGTCCTCTACAATTTTGATTGTGAATGAATGAAATGAAATAGAATTTATTTCATTTTTGATGTATTTCATCCCTATCATTCCATTTATTTGTATTCCATCGATTCTTTATTATTTTACCAATTACCTATAATTTTTTTTCGCTAACAACTGTTTGTATATGTACAAGTAAGAACTGAGTCATTTTCTTTTGATTTTGATTTGACTATACATTTAACCCCATAAATGAATCAAAATGGATATCTATATAATTTACCTATAGATTCTCGACGATCAGATAACGTTGG
>CAKOAT010092266.1:37401-126067 GCA_932364175.1 Eruca vesicaria subsp. sativa | reverse complement strand
GGTTGGGTATAAGCGATGGGTGCGGAACCTTGTTGCTTCTCAACTGTTGCTGGTTTTGGGTCATTTTCCGTGGGCGGAAGTGTGAACTTCGCCCGTTTCGTTTTCACGATTGCGACCGCCAATTGCCTTAGCTTATATTCGGCTAAAAATCAAGATCGCGATTGTCTATGGCATACCCAAATTGCCGCGACTCCCGTAGGGGTTGGAAACTTGATTCCTAAGTGGTATGTTGACAGAACCACCTTCATGGAGTTTATCCAAGGCGTGCCCATGATCACGTTGTAGATAGTTGAGGAATCGACGACTGCAAAGTTGACGATTTTCATCACTTCTTTCGCAGGGACCGGAAGTCGGATCGATCCTAGAGTCATAACCGTTTCGCCGGAGAAACTGGTCAACGACTTTGGTATTGGCTCGATCTCAAATAAATTGTTTCCCATGCGCGCCAACATGTTGCGGAAGATTACGTTGACGGTGCTTCCAGTATCGACTAGGATTCGAGTGAGTTTTAAGTCGCTTATGACTAAGTCAATGACGAGAGGATCGGTGTGTGGTTGATCGATGCTGCCGGTTTCTGTGTCATCGAAAGAGATCACTCCCTTTGGAGTGTTATCCGACGGTACGTTCCAACTGGAACCGGTTTCGGCTTTTCGTTGGTAGGACTTCATAGATGAGATGGTATCGCTGTAATATTGCGATTTTCCGATGATCATATTGATCTTTCGGCGGTTAGCATTGTTACCTTTCTCGTCTTGTCTTTGTTCGTGTTTCTCGCCTGACTGGTTCCCTTGAGGCGGAGTTCCGCTTGCGAGTTCCTGTCTTTTTTTGGGAGGCAATCTGAGTCGCGGATGAGGTCCTTGATGCTGGATATCTTGGAGAGTTCTCCCGCGAGAAATTTTGCAGCAAGTCTGGCGCCGAGAACTTTGCAGTTCACGGTAGAGTGCCCGCGAGTTTGGTGGAGAATTAGAAGGAATTCTCGTCGTAATTCAGATTCCTTGACCACGTGTTCCCCGTAGTTCGCCCTTGTTCCGATCCGGAATTGATGGTGTAATTGTGCACCCCTTGGAGATCATGTCCCTCGTGATGGACGAATTTGTCGTTACGAGAGTTTTTCTTTTTCAGCTTCTGCTCGGACGCGGTGTCCTTTGCGGACACTTTTGCCGGCTTATGATTTTCAGACAGGATTTTACCCTCCTCTTCGATGGTTATGTAATCGGTAGCTTTGTGGAGCGCGTCCTGGATCGTCCGCGGTTTCTCGAGAGTTATCCATTTTCAAAACTTCGACTTGAACCAGAGCGATTTTCTGAGCGCGTCGACGGCGGCTTTGTTGCCTATTCCGCTAACCCTAGCCATGACGAGTTTGAACCTGCTCATGAAGCCGCGAATGGATTCGTCTTCTTTATGCGATAAGCTCCAGAGATCAGCGTCAGAAGTTTCTCGATTTATAAACATCAAGTACTGCTTCAGGAATTCGGAAGCAAGCTGGTGGAAACTCCCGATTGAATTCCGCCTAAGTTTGGTGAAATACTCGAGCGCTGCTCCTTTTAGGTTTTCGACGAAAAGACGGCAGTAGCCCGCGTCTTTTTCGTGATCCTTGTGCTTGGCTCGTCCCATGGTAATCTGGAAGGCCTGCAGGTGCGCTTTGGGATCAGCCGTCCTGTCGTAAGTTGGCACCTTGAGCTTTCCTGGATCAGGTAGCTTGGCCTCGGTGATGCAAGCCGTAAAAGGTGTTCCGAGATTTGTATAGCAGCCGATCGATTTCGGGTGCGGCGCTGGTAGCATGGTGAATTTTAGATTTCACCGCTTTTACCGCTGCGGCCATTTTAGTGTTGTAGTCGCGGAGGTTGCAAATCTCAGTTAGATCGCCAGCAGTTTTCCGACCTCGTCGGCGTTTGCTGCGAGTAACTGGAGTTTGCTCCTCCTTGTCTTCAGTAAGAGAGCGCTCGGGAAAAGACTCCGGCTGAGGGCTGCGAGTTTTCCTTCTCTAGGATGGACGTCCGCGTCCTCATCCGACAAATCGGATTGGTCGCTTGTTTCTAGGTTAACCCTTTCAATGCTGTCATCCTCGGTCTCCTGTCTGCGAGCAAGAAATTTGTCCAATTTATTTAGCGTCGCGTCAGGGTTATCTTTTCCGGATTTTTGCTCCGGCAGATTTCCCTGCTCGGTTCTGGGGCGATCCGTATGAGTCCTAAAATCGAGCCTTCTTCCGCGGATTCTAGTGGTTCCGCGGGGGCGAGTTTTCCTAGTTCTCACAGTTAAGGTTTCAACCTGTTTTGCGAGTGAACTGATGAGCGTTTCTTGCTCCTCCGATTTCTTTTTTAAATCGGAGAGCATCTTCTCGACGGCCTTGGTGTTAGCGTTAGTGTTAACCGCGGGCACATCTAGAGCTGGTGTGTTTTTAACATTGTCTCCATCGATGCGAGTTGGTTGTTCTTCAGACATTGCTTCTCGATTTAGCGTGCTGCGGTTTGAGTGTAAGATAGATCCGACCCCCCTCTATCTAGCGCCAACTTGTGGGAACCAAAATTCACCCTTGTCGATTTTACGTAAATTTAGGAATTTAGAGTAAACCCTAATTTCCCAGAGGACCCAGCTATATGCTGAACCGCACACAAGAAATCAAGAACACGATATGGATAATTAAAAGATGTAAAAGAAAACTAGATTGAGAGCAAGAAGGATCTTATTCTGAATTTGCGTAAGAGTGGTATAACAAGAGTAGTCTTAGCTGCGAGAGCCGTCGTCGAGATTTCTAGTTCTAGCAATCTAAGACTAAAACCCTAGTTGAGCCACAGCTCGATAACAAAAACGGAAATATTCCTAAGTGCTAAGTTTGGTGGTAGCTCTGAAAACTCGTCCTCTGCTTTCTGCTTATATACTCCCTCCTTAGGCAGTTTAGTCCTTCTTTTCCGCCTAGATTCGAGTTTATCGGGAATCTTCCATTTATCTCGATCTTTCCATTTTCTTTGCGGAAATCTTCTATTTATCTTCAAACTTGACATTTATCTTCTTTCTGTGAGTATCTTTGGGCTGGATTTCGTTTAAAGTCGCAAGTGGATTTTTATCGCGCTTCTCGGCTGTCCGAGCCGTTTTGCGATAAAAACCGTTTTACCATTCTATGCGAGATCGTTTCCTGATACGATGCCTTTATTATAAGATTTCTCTAGTCGATCGTATAGTTTGAGAATGCACGATTTTTCATCTAATCGTTGCCGTTTTTTACGATCTTCCCAACCTTTACGAGAAAAGAGGAATTTTTCAATTTTTATCGTAAAACTTGAACGGTAAGGCGGATCGATACGAAACGAGAGACCATTCGACCATGGTTCAGAGCATGATCGAACCAAAGGACGTATGCCTTGCGTCAAGGACGCGGGAGATCGAGGCTCGGGACAGTCAGCTCGACGTACGATGAGCCGAACTGGGTTTGTTCAGCTCGCCGTACGGCGAGCTGTTATGAGGCGACCAGCTTGCCGTACGGCGATCTGGCTTGGTCAAACCAGTCGCCGTACGGCGAGCTGGTCCGCGATCGACCAGTTCGCCGTATGGCGAGCTGAACCAGCTGGTTCGGCTTGTCGTACGTCGGACTGCTTCGGTCGAACCTGCTCGCGGTTTATGGCGGATGCGGTTTTTTTGCTTAACATGGGCAATCGTGTAATCGGTGATTGTTTCGTTCATTCTTCCGAGATGACGATTTTCAAGTTTTCCGCGGATTTCCTTTGTTCGGAAAGTCCTTAGAATTTTATAAAACAACTTCTCGTGTTTTATAAAACATATTTTTATTTTTGCAGAAAGTTTTGGTCATTGATTCCGTCGTACCGATTTTGCTCCCAACATTAAACACAAAACAAGACATACAAGATATAAATCTCATAAAGTAGCACAACATAACGTTACACTACCAAAACACTTCATAGATAAATATTTATAAGGTTTTATAAGTTTGAGAATGTAAAATTTCATTAGAAACTTCGTCTACGTTCCCAGTATCAAATTGATTATGAGAAATCAAGTTAAAATTAAGGATACAGGAAAAAAACCCTATCAAATATAATGTTCTTACGTGTTTATCAGAGATCGCATTCTGTTCGTCGAAGCTCATCGAGTTTTTCAAGTTCGTTGGAGAGCCTGTCGCATAGTTCGTCGTATAGCTCATCACGTTCATTGGAGAACTCCTTTGGTCTTGTCGGATTTGATAACCGTAGAGCAATTGGAAGCTCGACGAATTTGAAAATGAAGAGTTCGTGGGAGAGAACATATAGGTATAGGTTTAATTAATTAGGGGTATAATAGCCTATGCCGGAGATGGCCGACCTCACCGGAGATGGCCGAGTTCACTAAGAGATCTCGCCGGAGTTCGTCTCAATTTGATCTCATGACATAGATTCGAAGTAGAAATAGATCTATGTTAGATTAAATAAATGAGAGGTACAATGGTATTTTGTCTATTAAAATTTTAGTGATAAAGTTAGTTAGGGTATAAGTGAAATATAGTAGAAGGAAAATGCTAGATTAGGCAAATTCCCTTATAATGTAGAATTTTATTAAGAGTAATAACATCAAATCAATTTTATTAACTAATTAAGATATAAAAAATTTATTAATTTCATATTTTTTAATTTAACTATAAATATTTTATTTTAAATTTCAACAAATTTTATAAAAAATGTTATATTTTAAATGATTAAATATATAAAAATTTTAGTATAATTATACATTAATACTTTGTTCAATTTATTCTACACGAAACATATCTTTTAATTAAAAAAAAATGAATATACTACTAGTATTGTATAGATTACTAGGTGTTGTGCCCACATATGCAGGCATAATTTTCTTACGAATAATTATTATTTTTTGTTTTATTAATTCTAAAATAATATTATAAGTTATTTTTATAGTTTTAAAAAATCTAAATCAAACATTAATATATTTTATATGAATTTTCATCAAAATCTATATGCTTATTCTAGTGTTGAAAAACATCCACATAATAAAATATTAGTCAAAATTAATTATATATAAAATTAAGATATTTAAACATTATCATATTACAGTATTATATTCAGATAATAATAACATATATAAGAATTATCCTCAGTTATCTAAGATAATAACATATTAATCTAATTTTATTTTTTAAATTTCGTTTTTAATTTTAAAATTAGTTATGTATAAAAATTTCATTAAGGGTAAAATATATATTAACCGCTCTAACTTTTAACGTGAGAGTTCCGTTGCGAAAATCACTTTTATCAAAATTTATATGCTTATTATAGTGTTGAAAAAAATCCACATAATAAAATATTAGCCAAAATCAATTATAAATAAAATTAAAATATTTAAGCATTATCATGTTATTACAATATTATATTCAGATAATAATAACATATATAAGAATTATCCTCAGTTATCTAAGATAATAACATACTAATCTAATTTTATTTTTTAAATTTCATTTTTAATTATAAAATTAGTTATATATAAAAATTTCATTAACGGTAAAATAGATATTAACCGTTCTAACTTTTAACGTGAGAGCTCCGTTGCGAAAAATCAATTCGCAAATAATAGTATAGATGCACATAAACAAACATGTTTTCCAAATCATGCAAATTAATGGTGGTGGTGAACAACTGGTGAACGCCTGTCCATTTCAGGATGGGTTTCCATCCCAACATACCTGTCTTGAATTCAGTTATATTTCCAATTTCATGCAAATTTAATATTGGTGATCTAGTTACGGAGAGGAAATAAACGTGTCAACTGACTCAATTCTGCCGAAAACTTTTGTCCAAAAAAATACCTCTGCCGAAAACATAGTTCAAAAAAGTACACGAGAGAAAAAGATAACTTTTAAGAATCAAATAACAAAAACAACGCGGATCGGCACTAGAAAATAGAAATGTCCATGTGCAAGTTTATCAAAAAAAAAAAAAAAAAGATTCGAGTCTGGCCACAACAAATTTAACATTCCTTACGTTGGGGCGTTGGACCCTCTTCAGAAAATAGTTGGGAATGTGACTGTTCAGATACCAGAGTTATCAAAAAAAAAAAAATTTATCAAAATAATAATACCATTTTATCTTCTATCTTTTTTTTCTCTTTCAGTAGTGTTTAAGCCCAAAGCAAAGTAAGTACAGTTTATTTTATGCAGTATTTATCACTTTAACTTTCAATTTATAAATTCTTTAATATAAGATGTTATGCATTTGTTTATTGAAAATAGTCTTAAAAGCTATGGAAATCGTCAAATACCAATAGTTAATGATAATTTTTGGCTATGACTGATAGAGAAAATCAACCGGGTAATGTGACGGCACTATATTGGCCATGTGGCTTCAACCACTACCCACTACACATATATGATATATATCGAGCGTGAAAAGATCGCAAGAGTTGGCAAAGAAAAAAAATGGAAGAATTGGATATAGTGATAGTGGGAGGAGGTATTGCTGGTCTTGCGACGTCCCTTGCTCTTCACAGGTTCATTATTTTCTCCCCTCTTTTCTAAATTGTATATCTGATATCTATGGTAACTTGCAAACTATATACATGAATTATTATACTAGAGTATCAACTAATATACAAATATAAATATAAAGAAAGGGTATAAAGAGCATTGTGTTGGAGAGATCAGAGTCCGTAAGATCGGAAGGAGCAGCATTTGGTATTCAGACTAATGGATGGCTTGCTCTTCAGCAGCTAGGCGTGGCCGATAAGCTCCGTCTCAATTCTCTCCCAATTCATCAGTAGGTGTATAAGCATTTATAATTTTAATTAATTAATTAATTATAACTACGATTTGTATATTGATAGTTTTCTCTTGTACGGTTGAATAGGATAAGAGATGTTATGATCGAGAAAGGGATCAAACAAAGAGAATCAGTCGGACCAGCATCGTATGGAGAAGTAAGAGGTGTAATAAGGAATGATATGGTCCGAGCTTTGGCTCATGCTCTTCCTATAGGGACTCTCCGGCTTGGTAGCCAAATTGTGTCGGTTAAGCTGGACGAAGCTACGGCGTTTCCGATTGTTCACCTCAGAAACGGACAAGATATCAAAGCAAAGGTACGTCTATCGACTGTAAGGTTATATAATTTGATATTGTTCAATGATTGGGTAGTGGAATATTTTAGTATGTAACTCGACAGCGACGTTATTGAAGGTCGTGAGCGGATATATATTATTGTTTTCTGAATACATTTAATGAAAGCTACATGTTTGGCATGAAATGGCTGAAGTTATTAGTTGGCTGAATTTTTAAATAGTGACAAAATTGTGTTTACAAAACTAACTAAATATATACATATATATATATATATACTATGGCTTCGATTGGTACAACAGATGATAAAACAGTACGAGTATGTTGTAGAAGTGTGATGCAGAAGCTATATACTTTCATCAAAGTTTTTAATAAAGTGATTGGCAGAGCAGTAGCAGTATACAATTATGAAATTATAATAATAGTTAGTATATATTATATTTATTTTAAATAATATTTATATATTTATAATATTTATTAATAATATATTATTATTAAAAATAATGAATCTTATTCATTATATAAATTATATTTAAAAATGTAAAATTTATTTTAAAATTATTAAAATATTTTTGACTATAAACATATTTTAATATTATTAAATTAATTAATTAATTATATGTAATTTATATATAAAATATTAATATTTATTTAATGGTAGAGCAGTAAATGATTCATATATAAAATTATCATAAAAAGTAATATATGTTATATAATTTATTTATTATTGTCTAAATAATATGTTTATATCTATAATATATAAATATATATTATTTCATGTTTGTTATTAAAAATAATGAATGATATCTATAATCATATAAGTTATATTATATTTAAAATGTGAAATATTGTTCTTTTAAAAAATTTAAAAAATTTAATTATAACTTTTTTTAGAAAAAAAATAATTTTTTTGTTATAAAAATATTTTTTTATATTATTAAACAAAAATAAATTAATTATATATAATAATTTTTAAGTTTTATATATTTATCTGTAAATGCTCTCTTAAAAACTCTATATGAGAGCATTGATCAAATAGCATTTGGATAACATGCATTTTGTAATCCTTCTTTGGTAAAAGTTGTTGGATAATATAGAACGTAATGCTTCTGTTAATGATCTATCAATTTATTAAAATCACTGACCATTGATTTTCCAGCCCTATTTCTTTGAAAAATATTATCACCTACTTACAGTTCCGCAGTTACAGTTTATACTAACCATACATCTTATTAATTCTGAACTTTCATTAGGTTTTGATTGGCTGCGACGGATCAAACTCTATCGTCTCTAAATTTCTGGGACTAAACCCGACTATAGCCCTTGGTTCTCAGGCCGTGAGAGGGTTCACAAACTATCCACACGGCCATGGATTCCAGCAAGAATTTATAAGAATCAAGATGGACAATGTCGTAAGCGGACGACTTCCTATAACTCACAATCTCGTCTTTTGGTTTGTTGTTATGCTGGAGTGTCCCCAAGGTAATTGATATTTTCTCCTTTCACGGTACAGCCAATATTAGATACTTCTAATTTATACAGAATAAAATCATATAATTGATTAGTCGATAGTTATGTCAATTTAATGTTGGATTTAATTATTAGTAAGTGAATCGAAACAATAAGTTATTCTATACTACTACTACTACTAATTTTCAAATACTTTAAAGGATAGTATAATACTATAATGAATAAAATAATAAATGCCAAATCTATCTTTCACCTACAAACTTATAAAATTAATTAAAGCTTTTGTTTCATATTAAAGATGAAATATAACCAACAAACTATAACAAAAATTATTGGTTGATTACATTTCATTCTATATACAGGGGAGGTTATGAAGATAAATCCAAATTTATTTGTGAAACCTCCGAATGAATACGATAAATTTATCAGCTTTCATTTCGGTATATTAAAGGGAAATGATAGGGTTACAAAAATCGGATACTTTTGATTTATTTTAGTGATTTCTTAATGACGTATATTGATTATGATTATGTTAAATAAATACAGACTCGAACAATTTAAAAAATCAAGAGGATGTGGCACGATTGACACTAGCATTGGTCTGCGAATTCTCCGACGAATGGAAAGAGATGGTAAAGAAGTGCGATATAGACTCCTTATATATCAGCCGTTTAAGGTACCGTTCACCATGGGACGTTATGTCCAGTAAGTTCCGACGAGGCACTGTGACAGTGGCTGGAGACAGTATGCATCTGATGGGTCCATTCATAGGACAAGGATGTTCGGCTGCGCTCGAAGACGGTGTCGTTTTAGCTAGGTGCTTGTCGAGCAAGTTAAGTCAAGAAGATAGTATGAACAATGTCTCTTCAAGGAAGCAAATAGAAGAAGCGATTGATGAGTACGTTAGAGAAAGAAGAGGGAGACTCGTGGGGCTCTCGACACAGACATATCTTACCGGTAGGTTAATTGAAGCTTCATCACCGGCAAGGAAGCTCTTGCTTATAGTTTTACTGATGATTCTGTTTCGTGACCATATTGGTCACACTCGATATGATTGTGGCCGTCTTTAATGGGAAACATATTATGGACGTACTGTTTAAGTGAGAGATTGTGTGAGATGTTTCATCGGGGAGTTAATTATCCAAATCGCAAGTGTATATTTTCCTCTTTTTAAAAAAAAATATAAATATATATATATATATATATATATATATATATATATATTCGTTACTATGTCATTCTCACTGGTCAAAGAGAAAAGCCCATTCGAAAAGGATTTCATATATATAATCAGAATTTTAGAGTGATGTCATCTCAAAACACTAAGATTTATTGAATTGATGATTTGGGAGAATTTCATTATATACCAAACTCAAGGGAATTTTTATAAAACTCGAGATTTGACCAAAGTTTTAGGAGGTGAATAGTAAGGATTTTAGGAATTTCAGAAATAAAAAATATATTTAAAAAAAATAAATAAATAAACTAACACATAAAACTTAGAGAGATATATTGAATAGTGGATTTTAAAGGTGAGAAAGTCAAATTACAATTTAGCTTATGTCACATATCGAATTGATGATTTGGGGGATTTATTGAATTGATGATTTGGAGAATTTCATTATATACCAAACTCAAGGGAATTTTTATAAAACTCAAGATTTGACCAAAATTTTAGGAGGTGAATAGTAGGATTTTAGGAATATCAGAAATAAAATATATATATATATATATATATATATATATATATATATATATTTAAAAAAAAATAAACAAACTAACACATAAACTTAGGGAGATGTATTGAATAGTGGATTTTAAGGTGAGAAAGTCAAATTACAATTTAGCATATGTCACCTGAGGAGAGGGAGGGAAACATATGTCACTTATGAAAGAGAGGGGGGGGGGAGCATATATTATAACAATACGCATTAGAACACCCGCGTCAATGGATTTCTCACCCATTCTTTCCTCAATAAATTATTACAATAATTATAAAATAATGAAAAAGAAAAAGCAAAAGAGAAAACAGAAGAACAACGATTCTAGGCAGAGAGATGTACGTAAAGTAGGAAGATATTTTAATGCCAGAGGTCAACAAATCGGTGATTGAAAGTTATTATATATTGAGTAAATTTGCTCAAAATACTAAAAGAAGTGGAATACCTTAATTTTAGGGGAAAATATTGATGATAGAGGGAATAAAGATGGGGGGAAATAGGGTATGGATTGCAAATAGGATAAATGTTATGGGTAGGGAGTGCAAATACTCTTATATTTAACATTTTGTTATTTCTTTAATTTATATTGTTATTAAATTAGATGAGAATTGAGAAGTACTCTACCGCTAATGATGCTGGTAGATGTAGCTCGAGGTGTTGCATATGTGTTGTAGAGTATAAAATGTATATATGAGTAAATCACATAAGATAAGAAAGTCAAATTACAACTTAGCATATGTCACTTATCGAGGAGAGGGGAGGAGCATATGTTACAACAATACGCATTAGATGCAGCTCGAGGTGTTGGGTATCTGCTGTAGAGTATGAGGTGATATATTGTTTAAATGGTTTTTAGATTCTGGTTTTTGGTTTTTGGCTTTTAGTTTTTAGATTTTGGTTTTTCATTTTTGGTTTTTGATTTTGTAGTAGATTTTAGATTTTTGAAAAACACGATTGGTGATTTTGATTTTAGTTTTTGGTTTTTGATTTTAATTTCTTAGTTTGAATTGTTCAGATTTTTATTTTTTCTAAAATAGTATGAATGATTTCTTTATTTTTAAATATATGTACTATCTTTACAGAACTTGACTTACGATTTATTTTAGAATATTAGAATTACTAAGAATATATCATATTTTTAATAAACAATATTGATATATTATTAACAACGTAGGTACATTTAAAATAAAGTAAATGTTAAAAATTAATTTAATTTTATTGAGAGGTTTTTGAAAAATGTTTTTATATAAATTTAAATTAATTATATTGACAAGTCTAGTTATATGTAAATCAATTGTCAATTTTCTTCTTCTCACTAAACATAAATAATTCGTTAATATTATGTAAAATATTTGCTATTGTATTTTAAATAAATATAGAGATTTGGAATGTACACACAGTTTATAGTATAATATATATATATATATATATATATATATATATAGAAAAGTGATCATAAAACATACAAATTGCTATTATATAAAGTTCTCTTAAAACAAAATACAAACACTAACATGAAAAAAATTCTAGAAATCTAAGAAAACACAGATTTGGTTTTTGTTTTAGATATAATTAAGTTTTTTTTAAAAAAATAGAAATAACTGGATTTTAAAGTACATTTAATTTTAGATAATTAATAATTATATATTATAAAAATTAATATATATATAAAGTATGATAAAATAAATAAATTTATGTAATTCAGATATTTCAACATAACAACTAATAGCTAAAGTTTAAATAAAAATAAAAATATAATAAATCTATAATAGTTATAACTAACAAATTTAATTAACTTTAATAGATTTATAGCATAAGATATTAATTAAATAAATATAAAATTAACCTATCTAAACAAACTCCAATAACTTCACTTTCTTAAAAGATTATTAATTTTGTGATTTTTATTCATGTGTTTTTGTAGATTAAATGTAGCTTCCACATAGTAGATGTTTTCTAAAATTAAGATTTTTCTGCAAAAAAAAAAGAATAGAAAAAAATGTTTGACGTGAGCAAAAACTAGAAAAAATGTGGATTCTAGCTTTTAAGTAGAAAACAAGAGAAAAGTTAGTTTCCCTAAAAATTACAGATTTTACTTTGCTGAAATCATGATTGGATAAAAAACAGTTTTTAGAATATCAGAAACCAAAAACTACTTTGAAAACTATAAACAATCAACCTCTAAATGTATAAGGACATGTGAATAAATACTAGATACTTACAATACCTAATGTACACTGTATATATACGGTTGTCTCTCTAAGAATACAAACTATTTTCTCATACTTCCATATGGTATCAAAACCCTTAAATCTCTAATTTTGTCAAAACTCTTTACGGCCACCACTTCTAAAACTCGTCGCAGAAATCCTTTTTCATCCATTCCTACGAATCATGTCCACCTCTCCAGCCTCTTCCGACGAAACAATCATGGTTTCCAATGCCACAAAATTTCTCAACGTCAATATGACCAACGTCACAAGTTAGCTCACGACATCTAACTTTCTTATGTGGAGTCGTCAAGTCCATACCTTACTCGATGGATATGCTCTTGCTGGATCCATAAATGGATCCACCATCACGCCTCCACTTACAACGACGGTTGATGGTGTTCTCATGACAAATGAAGACTATATCTTGTGGAAGCGACAAGATCAACTTATCTACAGCGCTTTACTTAGCGTGATAACGGTTTCTATTCAACCCATACTCTTGACAAAAACCACTTCCGCTTAGATCTGGAACACACTCTCCTCTACGCATGCGAAGCCTTCTCGTGCCCACATTAAGCAACTACGCCAACAAATCAAAAACTGGACCAAAGGCACGATGTCGATTGATGCGTACATCCAAGGATACACCACTCGATTTGATCAATTGGCTCTCTTAGGCAAACCTTACGAACTAGAAGACCAGATTGAGTATATTCTTGAAGGATTTCATGAGGAGTACAAACAGCTCATTGATCAGATCGAGAGCCACGACTCCACACCTTCAGTAACGGAGGTTCATGAAAACCTTCCTAACTTCGAAGTAAAGCTTTAAAACAAACCACCAACTCAGACGGTTCTTGCTATCACTGCCAATGTTGCTAACTATTGTGGGTCTCCTCACAACAATGGTAATCACAACAACTATCAAGGTTCCAATCGCACCAACAATCAAAGCTCCATCATACCGGCAATAGGAATGATCAGACTTGGCAACAACAACAGCTCACCTCGCGTCATGACTACCCCACTCGTGGCTATCAAGGGAAGTGTCAGCTATGTGGTGCACACGGAAACAGTGCCAGACGATGCTCACAACTCCAAACTGCAGCCAGATCAGCAAACGCGCAAACATCAACACATCATCGAGATATGATTAACTTTACTTCATGAAGCATCTCTTCCGATGACGTAATGGACTTATTCTTTTGCCACTGCGGTTTATCTAATCAATAGACTGCCCTCTCCGGTGATCAATCATGAATCTCCATACCAGAAGCTGTTCGCCAAACCACCGAATTACCTTAAGCTGAGAGTATTTGGCTGCCTATGCTTTCCCTCGCTGAGCCCTTATACGGTGCACAAGCTTGACAGTCGATCACTACCGTGCACCTTTCTTGGATATTCCATTACGCAGAGCGCATACTTATGTCTCCATCTTCAGACTGGATGCATCTATACATCTCATCATGTGCAGTACGCCGAGTCCATTTTTTCATATGCGTCTACTCTCCTCCCGAAGGTTGGTGATGAAGTTGCCACTCCTTCCCTCTTTACTCCGCCTACCCAAGTACATGTCTTCACGGCTCCACTCATACAACATCCATCGATAATACGCTGGGTCAGGATCCTCAATCACCAGTGTTGCAACTTACAGCAACACACTCTGTTTCTCAAGAACAAAATGATAATATGGTACATAAATTAATTCAACTGATACATTAACTAGTGCTGTGCAGGTACAAATGGAGTCACCAACAAGCTCCCCTTCGCCTCCACCATCTTCTGATTACCAAACCACAAACACACAACCTGCACCACCGCCCACTACTCAACCATCAGCCTCATCAAATCAAACTACACAAGCACCATCACCACCTCAAGTTACGAATGCCCATCCCATGCAAACTCGAGCCAAAAATAAAATCTTAAAACCATCCAAACAAATTTCTCTCTTAACCGCGAAACTAAACACCAAATTATCGATCCCAACCACCCTGAACCAGGCCGAGAGATGAACACTGAAAACAGTCTATGCGTGACGAGTATAATGCTCAACTTTGGAATCAGACATTTGAATTAGTTCCCCCCGAAACCGAATCAACATGTCATCGCTACTAAATGGGTTCACACACTAAAATATTTACCTAATGGTGTTCGTGATATGTACACATCTCGTTGGGTAGCAAGAGGAAACGATCAAGAGTATGGGATTGACTATACTGAGACGTTTATCCGCGTGGTGAAATCGATTACATCAGATAAGTTCTACAACTTGCAGTCTCGAGATCATTACGCATTAAACAACTCGATGTCAACAATGTTTTCTTGCAAGGTACTCTCACCAATGATGTCAGTCGCCTGGTTTCGTGGATAAGGAAAACCCTCATCATGTTTGTCGCCTCAAGAAAGATTTATACAGTCTTAAATAAGATTCGTGAGCGTGGTACTAAGAACTCAAGACTTATCTCTGCGAAATGGGTTGTCGCAACTCTCTCGCTGATACTTCCACATTCATATACATCGATGGTGCACATGTCGTCTATATCTTGGTGTATGTTTACGATATCATTGTCACAGGCAGTAGTTCTGACCTTCTCGATGGGTTTATCCGAGTACTCTCCACAAGATTCTCACTCAAACAATCATCCGATCTCGGATACTTTCTCGGTGTCGAAGCCACCCACACACATCATGGTCTCCATATGATTCAGTGTAAGTATATTCAAGATCTCTTGATGAAGACCAAAATGTTAGATGCGAAATCAGTGACGACACCAATGGCCACATCACCTAAGTTGACGTTATTATCCGGAAAAGCGCTTGATGATCCGAGAGAATTCAGGACAGTGTTGGTAAGTTTGCAATATCTCGCTTTCACTCGTCCAGACATTGCCTACAGTGTCAACAGTCTATCACAATTCATGCACCGACCAACTAATGAGCATTGGCAAGCGGCTAAGGGGATCCCGCGTTATCTCTCCGGTACCATGTCACATGGAATTTTCCTGTCCTCGAAAACTCAGTCCAACCTTCATGCGTTCTTCGACGCAGATTGGACTGGTGATACTGATGATTTGTCTCCACTAATGCTTATATTTTGTACTTCGTAGTAACACTTATAGTATGGAGTTCGAAGTAACAAAATGGTGTCGCACGCTCGTCTACAGAAGCAGAATACTGCTCAGTAGCCAAGACAGCTGCAGAGATTCATTGGGTTTGCTCACTTTAACCGAACTTGGATTCACACTGCCTACTGCACCTGTAGTTTACTGTGATAATGTTGGCACAACTTATCTTAGTGCCAATCCGGTGTTCCATTCCAGGATGAAGCACTTGGTCTTGGACTTCCACTTCGTGCCAGAGAATGTACAGTCCGGTGCGTTGCGAGCAGTGTTCTAAAATATAGCTGGTACACCCGTATATACAAGTGTATTATACCGCTTTTTGGTGTACAGCTGAATAAATACAGTTGTCGTTTGGACGGGTGTATACGGTGTTTATACGGACGTTTATACGGTTACCGTTTATACGCTACACTTTTAAGGAAGTTTAAGTAAAATGGAAAACCATGGGCCATCTTAGGCTGCAAGAAAGAGGACTATGATCCAGGTAGTTTTTCATTTCTTTTAAACTTTTTTTGCTTCTGAAACATTGTTAGGCTTTATGAATTATTTGAACGTTAACTCTTATANGGTGTTTATACGGACGTTTATACGGTTACCGTTTATACGCTACACTTTTAAGGAAGTTTAAGTAAAATGGAAAACCATGGGCCATCTTAGGCTGCAAGAAAGAGGACTATGATCCAGGTAGTTTTTCATTTCTTTTAAACTTTTTTTGCTTCTGAAACATTGTTAGGCTTTATGAATTATTTGAACGTTAACTCTTATAATTATTTTGTTCATGGTCGTTGCTTTGCTATTCCATTTTATCGGTGGGAAACATATGGAAGTGAGGTTCCCAATCTAGCAAAAATGGTTAGGAGAATTTTGTCTTTAACAAAAAGCTCATCCGGATGTGAACATTTGAAGGGGTTAGCCTTTATTATACTTCTTTAGATTTTCTATTGTGTACATATAGTTCATATAATATTTTTTTTGTGCTTTATTTGTATGTAGATACATACAAAGAAACGAAACCGACTTGACATTAGTAGAATGAACAACCTTGTGTTCGTTCAATTCAATGCAAAACTGATGAGCTAAAAGAAAAAAACGAAAGGAGAAGAATATTGGCATTTTGCTTGCGGACCATGCTACCAATGCTTAGTAATGGATCATTGATGGAATTTCTGATGATGTAAAATATTCTGGATTTGATCTACAAGGTGATATTGGTGAAGAAGAATCACTAAGAGAAACGCTTACACGAATGAAACAGAGGGTTACATGAGGAAGAATTCATATATGATGATGAGGAATTCTTTGACATCGATTGTGAGTCTGATGGTGATTTGGTAACAGACAGTGATTTAATTCTACAAGAAGATGGAGACGAAGAATGTGAGGATTTGAGTTAAAAGTTTATTTAGTTTCATTGTTGGATTATTTAAATGTGTTTTATGTTTATACTTCTAAGTATTGTTATCCCATTACAGTTTTGCTTTCGGTACCATTTTATGTTTTTGTTTCCACATTTGATTTATTTTATTATGTTTGCTATATATTATATTATTTACATACAATTTATTTAAAAAAATTATTTACATACAATTTATTCAATAATTTTATTTATAGTTAATTAATTAATTATAGTATTTTATTAGAATATGTCTACCGTATATACTCCGTATATACATTTGTATATACATCTAGACGCTATACAGTAATCGACCGCCCGACAAGCGTACAACGTATTTTAGAACACTGGTTGCAAGTTACTCACGTCTCCACCAAAGATCAACTCGCAGACGCTCTTACAAAGCCACTCTCACGGATTCGATTCAATGAGCTGATGAGAAAGATTGGAGTGACTAAACTTCCTCCATCTTGAGGGGGTGTGTAGAGTATAAATGTATAAGGACCTATGAGTAAATACTAAATACTTACAATACCTAATGTATGCTGCATATACGATTGCGTCTCTAATAATACAAACTATTCAGTTATACTTCCATATCTGCTCATGCTTACTAATCTGAGTTTATGTGGTTTGAGTATCTGCACATGCTTACTAATCAGAATTTTCACAAAGATCTAAAGCCATCTAACATATTTCATGGTGATGATTTGTGCGCAAATGTCTCTATGCAGGTTTGCTGGGACATTCGGATACCTTCCTCCAGAATATGCCGGTTTGCATTAATTTGATCCGTACGCAGTTGAAACATTACATTTAAGGTTTTAATCGCTTGCTATTTCTAAATGTTTTGGTTTTGGCAGTGATGGGAAGAGTGCGACCAAGGTAGACATTTTCAGCCTCGGGGTCATACTTATGGAGATAATAACTGGTCATAAAAGGCCTTTACGGGCGCAAGCTGAGGACATTGCCCATCTAGTCACATGGTTCTGTCATGTTGCAGTCAGCAAAGATAAACACCTTCAAAAACGCAATATACCAAAACATCAAGCTCGACCAAGAAATACACTTTTGTTGAATGATGTTTCAAAGCAAAGGCATAAAATGTGGGAAACAAGAAGACCAACAAGTCATGAGATTTGTTGTTTTGGTATGCAAAAGTCTTTAAGTTTGCTTGTTGTAGTAGCCTAAGTAAGTAAAAAAAAACATGGGCTATATATGGAAATTATTACTCCTAAGCACTACAAGAAATATGCACATCCTTAGCACAGGATAAACGCTATAGTAGGGTCTTCATAGCGAAACTGCTAATGCTATGTCATCGGCAGCCATCATAGATACCCCCTCTACGATAGCATTTATTTTTAATGTTGTGTTATGTTCAGATACGATGGAAATAAATGGATGGTGATTAACGTTATTATATGACGACATTTTAATTATAAAAATAGTTTACGATCCATAATGTGTACTATTATAGGTTCTCTACGATAGTTTGTTTCTACTGCTATATTATGATCCATGTTGTTTGATATTATAGGTTCTCTACAATAGCTGGTTTCTAATGCTATATTAAATTTTTCTATGATATATAATATGTTATGGTAGTCTATTTCGTAGGTAATTTTAAACGCTATGCTAGTAGATAATAACAATTTTTTTTTGATGTTGTTGATTTGTTTCGTGAGCTATGTTAGTCTAGTTTTTATCCTTCGACCGTTTTGGTTTCCAGAAGTGAAAACTCATTAAAAATTAACATTCTTCAGAACATCCAAGCATTCATAAAACAATACATAAGTCTTAAGTTTAAGAAGCAGAAACATAAGGAAAAGTTTTAAGAAACAAGATAATTATAAGTTCATTAGCCTAGTCTAAAACTAGCTAATTCAGGACCATAGTTCTTCATTCCCTCCATTCCCTCCATCTGCAACAAATCAGAAACTCCCATCAGTTAATCAACTGCATATGAAAGTTTGCAATAAGAAAGTAGAACACTTACATGTGCATCTTGATAGATGACTAATTTATTAATTGACCACGCAATTGAAGAACCATGTGCATCTTTCATGGATTCAATTTCATCATACTTCCTCCATACGCCAGCATCATCATTCATCACTGCATCTACCCACACTCTAGCTGCATTCGGACCCAATCGCACAAAGTGAACCATTTTATCTGGGTCTGCTGAATGCACACGCCCTTCGGCAACAACCAGTTTCCTTCCACCAATGTCCATCAATTTACACTTCTGGTTCATTTGTATAGCTTCAGATCCTTGATTTTGTGGGAACAGACAAACAACAATGTTACCCATAGAAATCCAATTCATACTCACACAGTAATGGTAACAATTTGAGCTTGATGTAAAGAAAAAAATGTTACCAGACTAGATGCAGTAGGAAACTTCTCATTATGAGCTTTCTGACATGTTTGTACACTTGTTGCAGTAAGATACATAGAACTGAAAGATGGATCTTTCTGACCTACTGACGATGCAGTGTTTCGTGTAGGAGATACTTTTCTTGTTCTTTTTGGTGGGTTTTCGAAGTCAGCTGTGCGAGCTGGCCAGGGATATAAACGACATTAAGCAGTCTTCAAGGTACGCCACATCCGAAGTAGGTCTCCATAAAAACGTATCAGATTCAAATATCACATACAAAAAGACTTTAACTGCTTTTGGTCCGAGGGGAATTGCATTAACCAATGGTTTTGGTTCAGTAGTTTGCCAACGTCCTTCACCAACAACTACACTATCATCGGATAAATCCAGTAGTCGGCATTTGTTGAGAGAATTTTCTCTTGAGCCATGTCATATTCATAGAATAATATGTGGGGAAATTAGTATTCTTAGTTCTAAACTTAACTTGTCAGACAACATGAAATGGAAATTTACCAGTTGTGCAATGTCTTCATGTTGGAGACCGTGTCCTAGTTCAACACATTTATTCTTAGGCCATGCATAACATGGCCAACAGCATCCTTAGTGGTGCACATGTTTCTCGCAGGTCTCCAGAGGTAAGCTTCTAGTTCAGTAGCAGAGTCAACAAATACTTTAAAATCCGTAGGGCCTAAGCGACTGTTATTCACAATATCATCTGGCTCAGAAGAGAGAATACACCCCTCAGCAACATTTCCATCTTCATCAGCCCAATCAATAATAAGACACCTTTTCATCGATTTTTTTGTTCACACTCTGTAACATAGTCATGAGTTAAAATATGACATTACAAAATTGTAAACAAATAATTGATCTACTATTAATGACTTACTCTAGCCGCTGAGTTTCACCCACTTCATATTCTTGTCCGACCTAGTTTTTCACTTTGGTAAGTTCAGATTTTAACTGAGCCACCGTTTCCTACAGTTCAATTTGCTTCTCTTGCATTTCAGATATAGTTTTGTTCTTCACCTGGAAGCAAGCTAATTTTGTCTCTCATATTTCTGCCCATTACTCTCAAACGACCAGGATTATCAGGACCTAACAGTTGAACTAGTGTATCCTCATCTTTATCTTTAACAAGCTCAACTGCCTTTTGCTTCACATCAGATAACAAACGAATAACAAATGGAGCTTCAGATAACTCCCAACCAAACTCACATCAGAAAATAAACTCACAATCTTATCAGCCGCATTTGTATTGATAGGAGTTTCATTTTTTCTGGTACGCGACTTCACCCAGATTTTAAGCCTCATCACTCCAGATGGGTTATCAGAACTATTTTTTTTTTAAAAAAATAGTAAGAAATATCCTATGTCTTAGTATCCTCAACTAACCACGTCAAAGTAAAGAAAAGGAAGAAGGTATACTGACCATTTCTTCCGCAAGTCTAACCATTCCCTTCCAACTGCAGGTGTGAGGAATTTGGCTGCGTCTTCTCTCCTTGTAGCTATCCCTGACAATCTATCATATGATTGTTAGTATGGTATATACTTTCAACATAATATCTTACTCAAGTTAACAACCATACCTTGATTTCTTGGCCAGTTTTCAGCTTCACAAATTTGTGCCACTCAATGGGAGAAACATTCTTAGGTCTAAGCTTCATCCTTTGTTCATTATTATCGGCTTCATTAATTTGAGTGACTAGGCGTGACTTGGATGATCTCCACAAGGCTCCCATCTTCTTGAGCAATGCATTCTTGTGGTAGTCATCATCTATATCGAACCGCTCCTGCAATCACATACGTGATATGATCAGATATCTATAATTTGATTTCATCTCATTTATTCGTGCTAAGTGTATAGAAACTATCACTTGGATCGACTTCCACAGCATTGTCTTCACTTCTTGGGTTAGTTTTTTCCAACTTTCAAGTGTCACAGGAACGTGTTCTCTTACCAACGGACCTAGATATGAAGACAACATCACTGAACCATCACCATAAGCTTCTCCCACATAGTTGAAATCAACATGAACTATGGTATTTGGATCTTTGGCAAGGTCTTTCATCCTTGTTGGTCCACGCTTTCTCTTACGAGTGCTTCAACCAACAGCCTCTTTGTCTGTACATAATTCAAATTCACCTTCAGCCTCTTCGGCGTTATGCTGCTCTCCTGCTACATCTTTTCATTGGTATGTGCTTGTTCTGGTACATGATCTTCTGTGTCGGCTACATTTTCGTGAACTGCTCCTTGTTGTTCTATCGTACACACGAACTCAATCTCGTTATCTACCTCTTTTGCTTTCTTTAGTGATTTTTTCTTTCCTTTTTTTCCCTCTGGACATCTCATCTCAGTTCACCTGAAAAAGATATTGTAAGAAGAGTTAATTCTATTCCATATAATCAAGCACACACAATCAAGCACACAACAATCAAGCACACACAATAAGTACACACGCAATCAATATGCTTCACACATATATTCCTTCACAATCATTTCTGGCATTGTCGGCATCATCATTTGTCAACATCCATGTCAGTTTTTTTGGCAATGGCCCAATGTCTGCAGCTCCCCCGTGAACATCTTCTTTACTGTATCTTCTTTAAGGACCTCTCATGACAACATACTAATTGGATGAATCATTTTTCCAAGAGTAGAAGACTTGCTTTGCTTGCGATGCTAGAATGTAAGGGTCAGCTGAGAATGAGACTTGACTATGATGCATGTTAATAAGTGTAAAGCCATCTTAAATCTTCACTCCATTACCCTTTACTGCCCACTGACACCGGAACAGAGGAACATAGAAGACATTATAGTCCATAAAAATGATATCAGTAACTATTCCGTAGTAAGCTACCAAATCAACCACTTATGATGTAACTTTAGCACTGGATCTACAAACTGCGGTAGCCTCATAGTAAACTCCAGAATTCTGACTCTACCTATCAACTCAAGCTGTTTGAAACCTCTGCCCATTGACTATAAATCCTGAACATGACCTTGCAGAACACCGTGGTCCATAAGCTTACCACTTGAGTGTTTCCTCGTGTTCTTTAGAATCAAGAGGGACCTATAAAGTAAAAAATAAGTATATCAACATCTATACCATAACTAAAGAACTGTGATTTCTCATGGCGCACCTGTTCTTTTAGCCAATTTGCAAAATTCTTTGTGTGCATAGTCCATAAGAAATATGCATCTCGCCGATATCTGTCATTTGTGTCTTGTAAATACTGGAGATGCTCACTGAGTAAAAGAAATAAATCATATTGCCAGTNTAAAAAATAAGTATATCAACATCTATACCATAACTAAAGAACTGTGATTTCTCATGGCGCACCTGTTCTTTTAGCCAATTTGCAAAATTCTTTGTGTGCATAGTCCATAAGAAATATGCATCTCGCCGATATCTGTCATTTGTGTCTTGTAAATACTGGAGATGCTCACTGAGTAAAAGAAATAAATCATATTGCCAGTTATTAATATGTTACTTACTCTACATATAGTTTTATGAGAGCCAGATTTTGGATGATAGCAAGATGTGCTATTTTCTTCTTCATTTCAGTGAGTGTAATTGAGGCGCCGGTGGATATAGGACACCCCTCTATGATAGAGCTGTTCTCATACTCCATGTTTCTTTAAATTTTATCTTGTAAATTTGTTGTTTTCTTCAGAAACTCACTGAAAAATCTGATACATTCCTCAGCTAGATATGACTCAACGATGCACCCCTCTGGTCTTGCAGTATTTCTGACGAAGTCTTTGAGTACCTTCATGTACCTGAACAAATATAAGTAAATATAGATTAGCTAATGAATATTAACAATGAAATAAGTGAAACAGACAATGATAATACCTCTCAAATGGGTACATCTATCTAAAATGGACTGGTCCACCAAGTCGGGCTTCCCTTCCTAGATGCACCGTCAAATGGACCATGATATCGAAGAAACGTGGAGGAAAAGATACTTTTGAACAAGCAGAGAGTCTCCACAATCTCCGCTTCATAACCAAAATCTGCTCCCTATCGATCACTCTCTGACACAACAGATTGAAGAATGTGCATAGCCTTGTAATTGCTAGCCTAGGTCCTTTAGGTAACAACCCTTTAAGAGAAATAGGAAGAAGCTGTTGCATTAACACATGATAGTCATGTGATTTCAGACCTGTGACTTTACAGTCATCTAGTAAAACACCTCTAGAAATATTGGAACAATATCCATCCCGGCCTTTGAAGTCAAATACACGCCTGCAAAACACCTTCTTCTCTATCTTGGATAATGACCACGGTGCTGGAGGAAGATATGTTCTCTCTCCCTGGATTTTAAGGTGAAAATCCTGCCTAATACCAAGATGCTACAGATCTTTACGAGCAGGAAGACCATCCTTCGATTTCCCATAGTGAAACAGTGTCGAAACTAAACTAGCTACCACATTTCTCTCAACATGCATAACATCTAAGTTGTGCCTCACCAGGATTTCCTAATAATAACATAAGCAAAAGATATTAGCCTCATCTAATTTAAATAAAATACAACAATAGTAGAAAGATATAAGCAAAGGAAAGTAGCATCTTACCGCCCAATAGGGTAGTTTGAAAAAGATTGATCTCTTTTTCCATCTAGATAACTCTTATCTACATCTACATCTTCCTCTTTCTCTTACTCTGATTCACTGAATAAACCCTCATTATCAGATCATATATCTGTACAGACCACCCTTTCCTCTCACTTCCAGATCGTTTAACATTTCCAAACTCATTCTTGAAATTTCTCAGGTTTTGAGATATTTCACGCCCAGTTAAAGTCCTTCCCCTTCTCCATTCTTCAGGCTTTCCATCGAACCACTTCTTCTTTCCACGAAATCTATGAGCTTGTGGCAGACCCTTTCTGTGGCACATGTACACATGCTTTCTGCTAAACTTGAGCCACATACTATCAGTATTCTTCCCAAATAAAGGACAACCCATTCTTCCCTTTACTTTGCAGCCTGCAAGATTCCCATAAGCTGGGAAATCACTGATCGTCCAAAGCAGCATCGCCTTCAAAGTAAACGTTGATTGAGTCACTACGTCGTACACTAACTCTCCAATGCTCCACATATGGTTTAGATCCTCAATGAGGGGTTCTAAGTACACATCTATACTATTAACAGGCTGTTGTGGACCGGGAATCAACAATGAAAGCATGATTTTCTCCTTCTTCATGCATAAATCAGGTGGCAAGTTGTAGTTGACTAACAAACTGGCCAGCAACTGTACATCGTATTCTTCATATTGAATGGATTAAAACCGTTTATCGAAAGTCCAAGCCTCATGTTTCTTTCTTCAGCGGAAAAGGCAGGGTATTTGGCATTCATCTTATCCCCATGTGACAGAATCAACAAGATGTCAAAGTTTTCCATCGGTGCTTTTGTTGCTGAAGTGCCACCGTAAATCCTTGGCTATTACCGCAGACCGGTACATTCTCTTCAATCTTGGGAATATTGAAAAGTACCTTAACACTTTCTGTGGGACTCCTTTCTTCGTTTCACCAGTGTGTACATTAGTCTTCCATCTTGAAGTCTTGCACTCAGTGATCAAGCTTCTTTAACTTCTTTCCGAATAAGAAGCAATTGTTGACACATGCATGAATCTTCTCGTAACCCATATCACACGACTTCAATTTTTTTTAACCTCATACAGTGAAGTGTGTAGCACATTATCCTCTGGTAACATCTCCGGCAATGTCTCTAGAAGATCATTGAAGCTCTTGTCAGACCACGCATTCTGAGTATTCAATCTGAATAATGATACAATGGCGGATAGCTTGCTATGGTTGGCACAGCTCGGATACAATGGAGTTTCAGCATCAGCTAGCTTCGCCAAAAACGCATCTTCTTTCTTGTCGTCTCCCTCTGCCATCTCAGACAAATCCCCAGTAGCTAACACTTCATCAAAACACTCAGCAGTTCTATATAACCCGAAGGTCTCATCATTCATTTGTTGAACACTGCCTTCATCTGCAACCTCTGAGTTGAAGTCTCCATTTAGATACCAATCAGACCTCATCTTATAAGCCTCCTCCATTCCCCTAGTAACGAAATGGTCAACTACTACACTTCCTGCGTGACGATCTATATTACGGCCGTCGATGCAAGGACAAAAAATCATATCAGTCCCTCCAGAAGCTGCAGACACATATCGTACAAACTTTGAAGCCCCTCTCTCATTAGCATGATCAAATCTACGGTTCGAACTCAAAAACACAAAAAAATAAACAAGTTAATTAAGTCTCAAAACACCTTCTGAAAACTAACAAATATGATTCAATTCATTACCTGCTAAGATGCACCATGCTTTGTCCACCATTGTATGTTCTAACCTGAATCGAAACCTTTACTAACATAAAGAACCAATTCAAAGTAAATTCAATCAAATTCAAAAAACATATCAGTAGATGATAACTCGATATATACAATCTCTCGAATCAAGCAAACAACTATGAAATTGATATCAATCATTAAGAAATATTTATTATTTCATAATTTCAATTTTTACCCTTCAAATATTTTTTTTAAAATATTATAAATTATTTTTAAGATCTATCGAACTAGAACACTTACAAAAAGTCTTTTTAGAGAAGACTTCTTCGTAAGTCTTTTCTACGGAGGGTTATAATAGTAAAACTGAATACATATTTTTTGTTTGTTCATAAGGGGGCTGTTGCAATTTCACTAGATTTTTGGGTTACTTTTGCATTTGATTGAATTTGGGGTACACTTTTGTATTCAAAATCAAGTTTTGAGTGTGGGAACCGAAATTCACACCTGTCAATTTCCGTTAAATAAGGAAACTTAGGAAAACCCTAATTTTCCAGAGGAACTGGATCTCTGCGAAAGCAAACGACAAGTAACCAAGAACGCGATTAATATGAATAAATTGAAAGATATAAAAAGAAAAAAACGAGATTGAGAGCAAGAAGGATTCTTATTCCGAATTCGCGTAAGAACAGTTACAACGAGAGTTGCCTTAGCTGCGTGAGCCGTCGACGAAATTGCTAGTTCTAGCAATCTAAGACTAAAACCCTAGTTGAGACGCAGCTCGATAACGAAAACGGAAAATTGCCTAAATGCTAAGTTTGGTGGTGAAAGCTCTGAAAACTCGTCCCTCAGCTTCTGCCCTATGCCTCCTCCTTATATACTCCTCCTTAGGCGGTTTTAATCTTTCCATTTTGCTCGAAACCAAATATTTCGGGAACTTTCCATATCTGTCGATCCTTCCTTTTCTTCTGCGGAAATCTTCTATTTATCTTCGAACTTGCCTTTTATCTTCCGTCTGCGAGTAGACCGTCAAAGCGTTATCGTATCTTCGGGTTTGATTTCGTTAACGTCGCGAGATGGGTTTTTATCGTGTTTTAGGACCTTTCGGGCCTTTTTACGATAAAAACCGTTTTACGACTTTAACGAGACCGTTTCCTGATCCGATGCTGTTTTTTTTACGATTCTCTCGACGTTTTCTATTAAAAACGCGTTTTTTATAATCTTAACGAAGAATCTCGGATAAATCGTATAGCTTAGGCGATGTTCGGTGTTTTGATTAACCGTTACCGTTTTATACGATTTCTTCGAGTTCTTTTCGGGAAAACGGAGTTTTACGGTTTTTAAAGTAAAACTCGAACGATAGGACGGATCGAGATGAAACAGGAGACATTTCGACCGTGATTCGGAATAAGATCGTGTCGAAGGACGTATGCCTTGAATCAAGGATGTGGGAGGTCGAGGCTCGGGATGGTCGGCTCGACGTACGGCGAGCTAGTTCAGCTTGGCTAGGTCGCCATATGGCGAACTAAGCGAAAAGAACCAGTGGGGCAAAGTCAGCACCTCTTAGTTCGCCCAATGGCGATCTAGCCGGGACGGGACACCGGCGACCTAGTCATGGGCCTCCTAGTTCGCCCATCGGCGAACTAAGCCAGCTTGGCTTAGTTCGCGTTTTACGGCTGTTTCGGTTTTTCGCGGTTTTGTAAAACGATCTTCTAGTTTTATAAAACGATCTTCGAGTTTTATAAAACGGCTTCTCGAGTTTTATAAAACGATCTTCGAGTTTTATAAAACGGCTTCTCGAGTTGCGACTAGTTCGCGTTTTACGGCTGTTTCGGTTTTTCGTGGTTTTGTAAAACGATCTTCTAGTTTTATAAAACGATCTTCGAGTTTTATAAAACGGCTTCTCGAGTTTTATAAACGATCTTCCAGTTTTATAAAACGGCTTCTCGAGTTTTATAAAAAGATCTTTGAGTTTCATAAAACGATCTTCGAGTTTTATAAAACGGCTTCTCGAGTTTTATAAAACGATCCTCGAGTTTTATAAAACGATCTTCGAGTTTTATAAAACGGCTTCTCGAGTTTTATAAAACGATCTTCGAGTTTTATCAAACAGCTTCTCGAATTTTATAAAACAGCTTCTCGAGTTTTATAAAACGATCCTCGAGTTTTATAAAACGATCTTCGAGTTTTATAAAACGGCTTCTCGAGTTTTATAAAACGATATTCGAGTTTTATAAAACGACTTCTCGAGTTGATATTGAGGGAGGTCCGCGAGTTGTCATCTCGCATTCCTTTTTCCGTTAGTGTATCGCCTTGTTCGTTTGCCCGTTTTAGGATGTTTAGTAAATCGAGTGAGCGTTTAGATATAGACGAAGAGACATGCCTTTAGTTTTAACCTGATTCCATTCGGATTGAGGCTATGCGATGACTAGTCGGCTTTCGTTTTGCCTGTTGCGATTTTAACCTGATTCCATACTGATTTAGAATCCGCGATAGGTTCTCGGCTTATACGATTCGTCTGGTTGGAACCGAGCATCTCACCGGGAACAATTTCTAAGTTGCCCGGAAGTGCTGACCAAAAGTTTGGATTTCTTTTATAGCGCTATTACCCTTGTGTCGGGTGTTCGAGAGCTATCTCTGCAAGATAACTTAAGTTTGTTTAGGACTGTTGCGAGTNATTTAGAATCCGCGATAGGTTCTCGGCTTATACGATTCGTCTGGTTGGAACCGAGCATCTCACCGGGAACAATTTCTAAGTTGCCCGGAAGTGCTGACCAAAAGTTTGGATTTCTTTTATAGCGCTATTACCCTTGTGTCGGGTGTTCGAGAGCTATCTCTGCAAGATAACTTAAGTTTGTTTAGGACTGTTGCGAGTTTGTTGTGATCAGCAACAAACTTTTTAGGTGATAAGTGTTTACGTTGTTTTGGCCTTCGCGAAGGATACGTACGTTAAGAAGTTTTGCGTATTTTATAGTCGCGAACGGACTGTTAGGTCTTCCAAGAAAATGACTTTATTGAGGAAGGTATTTGTGTCGAAAAACTAATCTACGGGCGTCTGCGACGTCTCGCAGTGCCGAAAGTTGGTTTTTATTTTATATGCCGCGTTTCGTGTTCGGAATGTTTGCGGGCTCGAAGATGTTGCGCGGTGTTGCGAGGGTTTTGTCTTAACCCTGCTTTGCAGGAACACTTTGGTTCGTTTGCGTATATTCGCAGTTAAAACTAACATTCCTATTTGGATGTTAGGTAGTTTTATGATTTGTGCTAGAGGAATTAGGACCGAGAGGTCGCGTAAGTTGTTTCCCCGAAACGAAGGGTTTTTCGTTACGGTGTTTTGTGAAGTGTTGACCTTCCGAGATTCGTACGGCTTTAGGAGTTCTGGTACGAGTGTTTTTTTATACGTCGGATTTTGTTGGCAACTTGCTTCAGGAGTAGAGTGAATCGCGAGAATACAGAACTTAGCCGATTTTCGACAAGTTTGCATTATCCGTTGAACGTATTGGCTTGGCGTGAAGGTTGTGTTCAGCCGCACAACCAAAGTCGTATTTGGTAGAGGATTAGACCACGACACTTTCGTGGTATCGAAAAGGTCGAGTCGGTTTGTAAACTTGGCATTGAAGTGAAGCACGCTCGGACAATAGCAAAGTAGCGTTTGTCGAGCTTGATATGCCAAGTATTCCCGTGGTTACTGAAAACGTTTTTCCATTGTAGGTTTGATTTATACGATGAAAGTTTCGTATAAACTTTCCTTTGTATGGAAATTGTTTTTTTTTACTCGAGGTAGACAGATCCTAAGAAGCTCGATGCAGAGCCCATGTGGAGTCGTTTGCGGGGCGGTCTCATTCTCGGATGTAAACGGAGGAATTAGAGCGGATGCTCGTGAACCGATGGGCTAAAGAGTGAGATTTTTCAGATCGTGTCGGAGGAGGAAAAGTTTTGATTGGCCGCCCAGTGCCGGATCGTATAGCTTTGTTTTTGCTATAAGGAAAGTACTTTTCGCAAAACCTGTTACGTTTACTTTCGAGAGTTACTTCATTATGATATGATCCTAACTATATGAAGGATTTCTCGCGTAAGAAACGGGCGATGAATTTAGTAAATTGACGCGACGCATTGTGTTAACAATGTTTCCGCAGATTTTTTGAGAAACCTTTCTGCTTAGTTTTTGATTCTTCGGTGATAGTTTTTTCGGAGTCACTCGTGGAGTTTTACCAAAAGTTATTTCACCGAGATCTAGTCACAAAATGTTTTAGCGGGTTTCTCGGGCGGAATGAATCACATGATCAGCAATAGGATCAGTCAGCGAGAAGGGAGGACGTGTTCTCTATTGCTGCTTTGTGTTCTCGATTTTTCTTTCGCCGCAAATGTTGTTGACATTATTCCGTGACTCACTTGGTTTGACGGAAAATGAGATCAATGCTTTGATGCCTAAAGATTTCGATTCTTATACTTGTTTAATCAAGTTTGAGAAGATCTTTATGACTTCGGCAAATAATCGAGTTTCGCTCTGAAGTTTCGCAGAGATTTTCTAACCGCATGATTGCGACGAGAGATGCTGTATATTCCTCGAGATTATTTCCCAGACGGTTTGGATCAGTCTTTAGATTGTCATTTTCTTTTGGGATGATTTCGACGAGGCGTTGCATCGTCCGAATATTTTTCCGCTTATTTTAGAAAGCGTTTTCTTGATGCGAGGAAAAATGTTCGGCGAAAGAAGAAAGACGAGTTTCGTTTGAAGGATTGGGATGATCGGCAATCCGGGTTGATTAAAGACCATGGTTGATCGGAGATGACTTGGAGTATGTCTGATTTACGAGAACTTCTAGGAGCGAGTCGGTTTTAAGACGACGTCAGAGTCTCTAGCTCTTTCTTTCTGTTAGGAAATGAGTACGTTTGAATGCGTGGCGATCGTTTCTCGGTTGACGAGAGATTGGATTGGTTTGCGAGTTATGCCTGAATGGTTAGAGAACAACAAATCGAGATAGACAAAAATTGCTTACGACTTAGCATGCTAGACTATCTTCTAAATTCTAAGTTCTCTAGGTTTCTTGGCAGTTTACAAGACGTTTTCGTTTCTTACCTACGAGAAATTAGAAGTCTAATAAATTTTTCGAATCGGACATACCTTAGCTTCATCGATGATTTGGGGTCGTCTTTTCTTCGTTCTTCATCTTTTGACCTACCAGTCTTCGACGAATTACCGGTAAGAGTATCGGAGCGGGGAGAAGACTTAACCATCGGAGCTCATGTTCTTGTTTCTTCGTACTGCTGATTTTATTTGGCCGACGAGGTGCGCTTCGTATATCGAAAAAGTCACTCACGTGTTTATGATTGGATGTTTTAGACTTAGCGTGGCAGAGTTTAGTAAAACTGGATTGGGTTTAGAGAGTTCGGATTTCTCGTATAGTTTAGGCAACTTTGGTGTTAAGTCAACCGTTGCCGTTTTAGACGATTGATTCGTACTTATATGAAGAAACAAGTCTTTGCGGTTTTGTCGTAAAATCCCGATGGAAATTCCGATTGAGACGAAACGAGAATCAGCTCGATCAAGACTCGAGAGAGAAACTCGAGGATTGGTTCAGCTCGTCGTAGGGCAAGTCAGGTGAACCCTTTCAGCTCGCCGTGTGGCGATCTGGATGGTAAGAACCCTTGGGGCGAAGTCAGCGTCTCTTGGGCGAGCCAGGCGCTTGGTTCAGCTCGCTGTATGGCGAGCTAGATAGCTCTGCGTTTGGTGAGATAGGATGCTTGGCGCGGGTGATCTCGATTTGTTGAGTTGACTTGTTTTCGTCGTAGAATCTCAATGGAAAGTCCGATTGAGACGAAACGAAAAGCGTCTCAATAAAGATTCGAGATGGAGATGTTTCGATCCATCGAGCTTGTCCAACTTTCCTAATGGTGAGTCGGCGAGCACAGTCCCGGTTCATCAAGCTATCTTGTTTTCGTGGTAAAACCTCAATGAAAACTTTGATTGAGACAAAACGAAAAGCAGTGCGATTATTGTTAGGAGTACGGCCCGGCTCACCATAGCTATGAGTTGCATTGTGCGGACCCTCGGGAAAAAGTCAGTGCCTCTGGGACGAGGTGGAAAGCCGGTAATCTCGCCAAGATGGCAAGCTAGGTTGCTTGGCCAACTCACCGTCTTTTCGGCTGGATAGTATTGCCCGATTCTGCGAGTAGCCTAAGGTTCTTCCGCGAGCAACCTAGGGTTTTGTCGCAAATAACCTAGGGTTTTTCCGCTAGTAACCTAGGGCTTTCTCTGTGAGTAACCTAGGGCTTTCTCCGTGAGTAACCTAGGGTTTCTCCGCGAACAACCTAGGGTTTTGCCGCGAATAACCTACGGTTTTTCCGCGAGTCACCTAAGGCTTTCTTCGCGAGTAACCTAGAGTTTTTCCGCGAACAACCTAGGGTTTTGCCGCAAATAACCTACGGTTTTTCCGCGAGTCACCTAAGGATTTTTCCGCGAACAGCCTAGGGTTTTCCGCGAGTATCCTAGGATTTATTTCGCGAGTAAGTTACGGTTTGTTCCACGGTTTCTGGGAGAGCAAGTTTTATTTTTCCGAAAGGTTCTCGGAAAACGTCTCTTGCTTAACGCGTGAGATTTGTCCAACTCGGGAATAAGAAAAACACTATGGGGTTTGATAGATTTTATCGTTGCCCTTAGTGATCTGATATAGAAATCGTGAGCTTGTTTCGTTGCTCTTTCCATGGCGAAGAGTCGCGATTAGGTTTTCGATTTTGTTGAGTACTAAAGCGTTTGCGCGAGCGTTGGCTGTAGGAGCAGTCGCTGCTGGAGTTGTTTTACCAGCGTCTTTTTGTGAGTTGCGACTTTGTCTTTCATACATCCAGACATCGTTTTGGTCAAGCGTTTTGCGGCTATGAGTAAGAGTAATCCGACCCCCCCCCTCCTTCTAGCGCCAAACTGTGGGAACCGAAATTCACACCTGTCGATTTCCGTTAAATAAGGAAAGTTTAGAAAACCCTAATTTTCCATAGGAACCGGATCTCTGCGAAAGCCAACGACAAGTAACCAAGAACGTGATTAATATGAATAAATTGAAAGATATAAAAAGAAAAAACGAGATTGAGAGCAAGAAGGATTCTTAAGCCGAATTCGCGTAAGAACGGTTACAACGAGAGTTGCCTTAGCTGCGTGAGCCGTCGGAAAAATTCCTAGTTCTAGCAATCTAAGACTAAAACCCTAGTTGAGACGCAGCTCGATAACGAAAACGGAAAATTGCCTAAATGCTAAGTTTGGTGGTGAAAGCTCTGAAAACTCGTCCCTCAGCTTCTTCCCTATGCCTCCTCCCTATGCTTCCCTAGGCGGTTTTAGTCTTTCCATTTTGCTCGAAACCGAATATTTCGGGAACTTTCCATATCTGTCGATCCTTCCTTTTCTTCTGCGGAAATCTTCTATTTATCTTCAAACTTGCCTTTTATCTTCCGTCTGCGAGTAGACCGTCAAAGCGTTATCGTATCTTCGGGTTTGATTTCGTTAACGTCGCGAGATGGGTTTTTGTCGTGTTTTAGGACCTTTCGGGCCGTTTTACGATAAAACCCGTTTTACGACTTTAACGAGACCGTTTCCTGATCCGATGCCGTTTTTTTTTTTACGATTCTCTCGACGTTTTTTATTAAAAACGCGTTTTTATAATCTTAACGAAGAATCTCGGATAAATCGTATAGTTTAGGCGAGGTTCGGTGTTTTGATTAACCGTTACCGTTTAATACGATTTCTTCGAGTTCTTTTCGGGAAAACGGAGTTTTACAGTTTTTATCTTAAAACTCGAATTATAGGACAGATCGAGATGAAACGGGAGACATTTCGACCGTGATTCGGAATACGATCGTGATGGTCGGCTCGACGTACGGCGAGCTAGTTCAGCTTGGCTAGGTCGTCATATGGCGAACTAGGCGAAAAGAACCAGTGGGGCAAAGTCAGCACCTCTTAGTTCGCCCAATGGCGATCTAGCCGGGACGGGATTAGTTCGCCCACCGGCAAACTAAGCCGAGCTGGCTTAGTTTGCCCGTGGGCGAACTAGTCAAGTGGGACTAGTTCGCCCACCGGCTAACTAAGCCAGCTTAGCTTAATTCGCCGGTGGGCGAACTAGTTGCGACTAGTTCGCGTTTTACGGCTGTTTCGGTTTTTCACGGTTTTGTAAAACGATCTTCGAGTTTTATAAAACGGCTTCTCGAGTTTTATAAAACGATCTTCGAGTTTTATAAAACGGCTTCTCGAGTTTTATAAAACGATCTTCAAGTTTTATAAAACAGCTTCTCAAGTTTTATAAAACGATCTTCGAGTTTTATAAAACGTCTTCTCAAGTTTTATAAAAAGATCTTCGAGTTTCATAATACGATCTTTGAGTTTTATAAAACGGCTTCTCGAGTTTTATAAAACGATCCTCGAGTTTTATAAAACGATCTTCGAGTTTTATAAAACGGCTTCTCGAGTTATATAAAACGATCTTCGAGTTTTATAAAACAGCTTCTCGAGTTTTATAAAACGGCTTCTCGAGTTTTATAAAACGATCCTCAAGTTTTATAAAACGATCTTCGAGTTTTATAAAACGGCTTTTCGAGTTTTATAAAACGATCTTCGAGTTTTATAAAACGGCTTCTCGAGTTTTATAAAAAGATCTTCGAGTTTCATAAAACGATCTTCGAGTTTTATAAAACGGCTTCTCAAGTTTTATAAAACGATCCTCGAGTTTTATAAAACGATCTTCGAGTTTTATAAAACGTCTTCTCGAGTTTTATAAAATGATCCTCGAGTTTTATAAATCGATTCTCGAGTTTTATAAAACAATTCTTCGAGTTTTATAAAACGATTCTTGAGTTTTATAAAACGATTTTTTGAATTCTATAAAACGATTCTCGAGTTTTATAAAACGATCCTCGAGTTTTATAAAATGATTCTCGAGTTTTATAAAATGATCCTCGGGTTTTATAAAACGATTCTCGAGTTTTATAAAACGGTCCTCGAGTTTTATAAAACGATCCTCGAGTTTTATAAAACGATTCTTCGGGTTTTACAAAATGATTCCTTTTATATTTCTGCGGGGAGTTTCGGCCGTTGATTTCGTTGTACCAATTTTGACCCCAACATTGAGTCATTTTTGGCATATTCTATTGATAAAAGAAATAAAGAGAAGAGAGTTAGAAAAAGTCTGGATTCACTTAAGTTCAGCACCAGACTTGAGTTCAACATCAGACTTGAGTAAAGCGCCAGACTTGAGTTCAACACCAGACTTGAGTAAAGCGTCAGACTTGAGTAAAACACTAGACTTGAGAAGCAGAATAGTTTAAACGCCTTGTTGTCTAAAATCGGATTGTATGCCGTTTAAGGTTTTTTGAGGCATCTTGCATTTTTCCTTTAAATACTTGTATTCAGATCTACAATTAAAATCAAGGAAACATATTCCTCATTCTCTCTTCTAATCTAACGGGAACCTAATCTCTATCGCTCTCTTTCTTTGTTCTTCATGATTCTCACAAATCTCTCTCTCTGATTCTTTAAATCTTACAAATTCTCCATAATTAAATTAGAAGAAAATGTGGTTAAGAAG
This sequence comes from Eruca vesicaria subsp. sativa, assembly GCA_932364175.1. Classification (NCBI taxonomy): domain Eukaryota; kingdom Viridiplantae; phylum Streptophyta; class Magnoliopsida; order Brassicales; family Brassicaceae; genus Eruca; species Eruca vesicaria. Next base: position 90,847 of record CAKOAT010092266.1, on the reverse strand, counting down.
TAAATCTGTTATGCATTGAACCTTCCTACACAATGAATTAATGATTATCTTTGATAATAGTCTAATATGGAAATCATAATGTGGCCCTAAAACAAACGATTTAAAGGTGGCCTGAAACCTATGCTTCTCTTGCCTTATGGCAGGGACGGGCAGTAGCGGCCCTGAGGGGAAGCAATACAAGCACTAGCTTCCGGCCGCTACATTTATAAAAGAAATATCGGCCTATATATTTCGTAATGCGTCTGTGGTGTAGTGGTTGGGAGTGGCTTTTGTAAATCCGGCCATCCGGGTTCAAACCCAGTCGCAACCATTTTTTTCCTTTTTTTAAAAAAAAAATTTACAATATACGAAAATTATATGTTTAAGCAATATTCCTTTTATTCTTTCATGTAAAGAAGGAAACAAAAATATTTTACTAAGCAATTAATTAACAAAGAGTAATTATCTATTAAATAATCTAAAAGAGAAAAAAAAATAACACAAATTGAAACCTAATTTCTTGGGCATGATTGAAGTATTTGCAGATTTTGATCCAGTGATGAAAGAACACATTAGACGGATCGAGAAGCGTGAAACTCATTATCATTATCTCAGTCATAGGATTCAGAATGAGTTGATAGAGATGCTTGGGAATGAGATCAAACAAATGATCTTAAAGAAGATTCGAGATGCAAAGTATTTTTCAGTTATTCTTGATACTACTCCTGATATCAGTCATCGGCAACAAATGTCGATGGTTATTCGATGTGTGGATATTTCTGAGACTTCTCCAAAGATTGAAGAATTTTTTTTGACATTCTTGGAAGTTAAAGACAAAACCGAAGAAGGGCTTTTTGACACCCTTCAAGATGCATTGCATAATCTTGGGTTGAGTATAGATGACATTAGAGGGAAAGGTTATGATAATGGATCAAACATGAAAGGGAAAGTTAAAGGAGTACAAACCAGGTTGCTTGAAATTAATCTCAGGGCTGTCTATACACCATGTGGTTGTCATAGTCTGAATCTTGTACTTTCTGATATCGCTTCCTCATCATTGATAGCAATATCATTTTTTGGAATTATTCAGCGCATCTATCGTTTGTTTTCTTCTTCTACAAACAACTGTGAAATTTTCAGAGATATTGTGAATGGGGTTACAGTAAAACCACTATCACAAACTCGTTGGGAAAGCCGCATAAAAAGTGTTAAAGCAATACGATTTCAGGCTCCACAAATACGAGAGGCTTTGATTTACTTGGCTGAAAACAGTGTAAATCCAGAAACAAGAAGTGATGCTGAGTCTCTTGCAATGAGTGAAAATTAAGGAATGGGAAGCTTTGAGTTTTTGACTGGAATGATTATTTGGTATGAGCTTTTGTTTGTTGTTAACAAAGTAAGCAAACTCCTACAGTCTGAAGATATGGATATTGATATTGCTATTGCTCAAGTGAAAGGCCTTATTTCTTTTTTTAAAGAGTATAGAGAAACAGGTTTCCAAGCAGCAAAACTAGAAGCTGAAAATATTGCTACTACTATGGAAATTGATCCTGTATTCTCTATGAAAGCAAAACGGTTCATTAAAAAGAAGCAATACCATGATGAAGAGCCTAGAAAAGATGATGAAGATGTGATATTTACTGCAGAAGAAAACTTCAGAATCAATTACTTCATAAAAATTGTGGATCAGAGTTTGGTTTCTTTCGAGAAAAGGTTTGATCAGCTCCAAGGTTATGAAAAAACTTTTGGATTTTTGTTTGATCTAAAGAAGCTTAAGGTGACAAATGATGATGAGCTGATGGTTGCTTGTGCCAACCTTGAAATTTTTCTCAAGCATGGTAATTGTTCTGATATTGATGGTAACGAATTATTTATGGAGTTGAAGCTTTTAAGAGGGAGTTTACCAACAAATATTCAGAAGACGGCTGAGGTATTGGATTTTCTTAAGAAGGTGGATACTTGTTATCCAAATACATGGACTGCATATCGCATTATGATGACAATTCCTGTTTCAGTAGCATCGGCAGAAAAAAGTTTTTCGAAGTTAAAACTCATAAAATCTTATCTACGGTCGAGTATGTCACAAGAGAGATTAAATGGTCTGGCGATCATATCGATTGAAAGAAGTATGGCTAAAAAGTTGGATTACACAAGTTTGATGAATGATTTTGCTAATAAGACTGCAAGAAGAATTATTTTTGAAGAATAGTGTTTTTTTATGTTTTTGTTACTTTCGGTTATTTATGTTTTTGTTTGACGTTGAATTTTTTTATATATACGCTCAAATTTTTTTTTTAATATGAAAGGCAGCCTTTTTTTTTCCTTCGCTTCTGGTCTTTGCACTGGGGACGGGTCTGGTCATTTGACTCTAGCCATGAGATTGACCTGTCGTCGTGTCCTAGGCAACAAAAATATTGGAGGAGTTAGCGTCCGTTACTTGAGCTTTTCAAAATCATGCACGCCGTCAACAACAATATTGAGAACTCTATGGGTTAGATACACCCAATAAGAACATTATGGTTATATTCCTCTTGAGTCTCTTATCATTATTGTGTAATTATATTTTAAAAATTAAATGATAAAAGCAAAAAATGGACTAATGACACCTTTAAAGTGAATATCTTTGGCTTTGCAAAACCTTTTTTTTTTGCAACAATCATCTCTTTTTCTTTCTTCTGTTTTTTACTGCGGATACTCTAGAATTTATTTACAAGATGTTAATATTTTTCAAACGTTCTTTGCATAAAAAAGTTTTGATAGAGCATTTTCATTTTTAATATATAAGAAATTAGATATCATTATTTTTATTTAATAATGTGAATATTTTATTTATATCCAAAAATAAATTTATATATTTTTAAATAAATTTTACAATTACAATATATTTTATTTAAAAAATTCACATTTAAAACCTAACTAGGTGATTCTCCCTAGTTTCAGTTTTGAATCCTTTTATAATTTAATATTAATTTGATAATATCTAGTCGGTTTAATTATCACTTGGTATATGCGATTGCATGTACTTTTCCGACTATAATATTATTTTTTCTAAATAGATTTCAGTTTTAGTTATTTTTGTTATTTTCATTTAGGATGGTAATTATCTTAGATAATTAAATAGTTTTAGTAAGATTATGTATAACTTGATATATAAATTGTTTTGAGAATCAAATAGAAAAAATAAACTAAAGTGTCAATCGGATCAAAATTACATAAATGAATATAAAATAATATTTTTAAATCTTATGGATATATATTTTACAGCAGAACTAAACTGTAACAATTTGTTATTTTATTTATTAATATATTTTGAGTTATCTCATAATTTATATGTTTAAAATAAATAAACTATTACTATAAGAATAATATAATTTTATTTTAACTAGACATTTAATTTGGATTTAAGAAATTAGATTAGTCTAGTTACTCATTTCGTGGGTATATTGAAGTGACATATATTTTATCAAAATGAAGTATAGTTATGTTTGATTCTTACTAAGCCTAATCGCATCGAGCTTATTTGTCACATTAGTTCAAATTTTCATCTTTAAATGTCTAAGTGTCTTTTGTAATATTTTTTTTATTATTTGATATATGTTGATTTTCCAGAAAAATTATTAAAAGATAAAGCAATGATCAATTGCAAGTTGCACAAAAGAAAATAACCAACAAAACTTTAAAACTCTTGCACTTGCACGCCTATCAATATTAAAAAATAATTAAATATTTATAACTTCTAATTTTCTTATAATTTATATTTATGAAGGGTACCGTTGAAAACCATTAATTTTTTTTTATAAAAGGCACATTTTTAAATCATCTCAAACATAATAATTCAGATTTACTTAGGTAATTCATTATTGTACTTGATCGTAATAATTTAAAGAAAATAATAAAAGTAGAAATTAAAATAAATATTAAGTAAAATAAAAGATTTATAATTTTAAAATATTTTAATCTTTTTTGTTGTAATTATATAATACTGTTATTTAACCTAACATTAAGCAAAAATGAATAAAACACTCTATAATACTAACTATAAAATATTTTAGCCAACTAAAGGTATCTTGATTTATTACTTTGAAAATATATTTTATGCAGTTTAAGAATTAAGATTATGTTTTAGTGGCATATTCTTTTCTTCATATCAAAAGTATTTTTTGTTAACATTCGTTTTTTTTTTGAAATATATAAATATATTTTTCCTTTTTAATAAATTCCTTTAATTTTTTTTATAAATATTGCGTTTTTACTATATATGTTATTTGGAAAAATATAAAATAGAATCATTAAGGATATTTATGTAATTAATCATTGTAAAAATTAGTGTGAGCACGACATATAGAAAACTAACTTCTCAAATAATACTTAGAAATTTTATTTATAAAATTAAAGATGTAAGTATACTGTTTCTATAACATAATACTATTATGTATCCATCAGTTCTACCAATCAAAGCCTTAATCAAAGTATATTTTTTTTGTGCAAACAAAAATGATCTATTGATTCCAAGGAATGCAATGCATAACAATAATTACATGAAACAATTTCATAAGAAAATGCATATTAGGTTGTTGTCAGGCAAAAATCTAATTATTCAGTTCTCGTTTTAGTACCAATTTTACTTGAATAACTAAACTATAAGAGCTTGCATATTTATAAGTCATTTAGTATAATGTTTTTTTTTTACAAATAAAGGGGTCTTCACATATATATAAGAGCATCTTCAACTCTATTTTTCAAACATCATTTTGGAGTAAAATCTTCTCCAACTCCACTCCATATTTAACTTCAAAATGGACTAATGGCTAGAGTTAATATATTTATGGAGTAATCTTAGCTATTACTCCATTTTGGAGTTAAACCTTTTTAATTTATGAAATGGTCTATTTAATCTTGAATGTTTTTTTATTTCATACCTAAGTAATATTTATAACAATATGAAAATATAATATTCAACTAAACCTTATTTAAAAGTTTCCAGAAAATGCATAAACTAATAGAAATCAAAACTAATAATAAAGACTATAAAATAAATACAATATAAAATAATTAATTCAATAATTTGGTAAATTGTTTTCCAAAATTACCAAAATTTTTGAAGTATTTTTCAAACGGGAAAGATGAGTTTTTTTATCTTGTGGGTCACCAATTCCATTTGATAAAATTTGTACTTGTTGTGCTTGATATATGCACAAACATTTGGATCCTGTACGAAATTCAAATTACAAAACAAAACTTGGTTTTCTTCTTTATATTATTTTATTGCACAATTTTTTTATCGAATTTAAAAAAATTAGATAATGAAAAATGCACCAATTGAAGTTGAAAAGGAAGTTTTACCTGTAGATATTGAAATTGCATAAGCTGAAAATGTCTGATTTCAGATTTTTCTTGTTTGATTTAAGATACTCAAAGATAAGAATCTAATTGTTCATAAATACATTAGTTGACCATTTATGGGAAAATATTCTAATACTCGTTAACAAAAAAAAATACGGTATTTTATATATTTTTTTATGATTTCTTGTTATTTTTAATAATAAATGTTTAATTGAAATCGAATATATTATTATGAAAGTTTTGTAAACAAAAAAAAACAGTTTGATTAATTGTTAAATTTTTAGAAGTTGAAGGTATTACCAATGATTATTAACTAAATAAAAACAATCATTTGGAAATTTTCATTTTGGAGTAAAAAATGGAGTAATAAATTGGAATAAATGAAATTCCATTTTGAAGTTACACCATTTTAGAGTAAAAACTAGATACAGACCCGCGCGGATATCATTTGGATAAGGGAAGTTTACTAGAATGACACAAATTTATTGTATAATTACTAGAATGACTCTTATTTTTCACCATTTTTTGAATATTTTTCTGGTCAAAAATGCCATGGACATAGTTATAACAAAAAAGTTTACCAGAGTGCCCTCGACTACCGACTTATTTTAGAAAACAAATCTACCGGATAATAAATCTATTTATAAAATCTGAGAGAAAAAACAAATCTACCAATAAAGTGGTGGCAAACTTTCTTATAACCAATATATTTGTTGGCACGGCAGATTTAATTGTCCGATTTGGTTATAAAAACCGATTTTAAGAATATATCTGTCTAATGATGTAGCAGATTTGTTAGAGGTGATAGATTTATATGTTTGACTTATTTCATACATCAGATTTATATAGTCGATTTTAAATTTCTGGCAGACTTTTTATTTATGAAGTAGCAGACTTGTTAAATTTACGTTGTGGCAGTTTTTTGGCGAAATCTGGGTTTATGTAAACCAATTCCAATTTCGAGCTCGTTAACATTAATTCCGATATTGGTTTATTTTTAGGTTAATCAAACTCTGAGTTAGGCATCTCTTTGCCAGTTGTCGTCATCTCTTTTATTCTTCTTTTCTTTCTTTTCAAGTTGTCTTTTTCATGGTTGTTTAATCACTTGTTACGTTCTTATTGCTTGAAGAAACATGGATCACATCATTCTTGTCTGCGGAAAGTGGAAATTTGAAAGAAAAAAGTGGTTATTCAAAGTGGATATGAACAAGGTACTAAATTACTTACAGCGAATGAGGAGAGTAGATATGATGATTTTGTGAAAATCATATATGAGAATTACGGAGTTGATTTCACAGAACACGAGTTGGAGCTAGTGTACCTTCTGCCGAAACGTAAGCTGGTCAAAGAAAATCTCGATACCCCTCCTGTGAAAGTAAGGAATGATACACAGCTTCATGGATTTTTGTGTCTTCACAAAGTTGAAAACGTTAGACTCTAGTGTAGAGTTTAAAGTGAAGAAAAACGATGTTGAAAAAGCCAGCGAAGAACCGGAAGAAGCCCTGCAAAACGATGATCCCTTATCTACAAACGATGAAGAAGATACGGATGAAGACAATGATCGTTTTGATTACTGCGACGATTCTGATGGCACAACGTCTGAAGACGAAAACTTTACGTCATATGGGGTTCCGCCAGACCAAGTAGAAGAGGCTGAAAAATCTCCAACAAAGCCTTCATACGCCACAGTCCTAAAGACACAGAAAGAAGATTGTACGCATAATAGGTTCGACTTGAGCTGTTTCAAAATGAACGTGGGGCAGAGTTTTGATTCAAAAGCTGCACTACAAACACGTCTGAAGGTTTATTCAGTTGTCCACCATTTCGATTTTGATGTGGATAAATCTACGCCTACACTGTGGTTTGTAAAATGTTGGGTAAAAGGCTGTACGTGGAAGCTTAGAGCTTCACCAGCAGGTGAATCTTCTAAGTTTACAATCCGAGTACATGTAGCTGAACATTCCTGCTCCGTAATAGAACGTTCAGCTCGTTCTCGACAAGCTACTCCTGAAATTCTTGGCCTATTGTACAAAGACTATATTGGTGGGGTTGAACCAACTGTGTTGCCACATCATGTTATTATTGCTACGAACACGAGCTTCCAAATCAAGGTTAGTTGACTACATTTTTAACAACGATTATACTGTCTAATCTGATCTTACTTGCTTTTAACTTGGTTGATATTTATTATCTTTCGCACATGGATTATTGGAAAGCTCATCGTACACTTATAGTTGCTAGAGATCTAGTAATGGGTTCATCGGAGAGTGGATACGAGCTATTACCTTCTTATCTGCAGAGGCTTCGAATGGCAAATCCTGGGACTTTAGCTCGACTGGACGTTGATGCAAACAATAGATTTAAGTACTTATTCCTTGTATTCAACGCTAGCATTACTGGCTTCCCATTTACGAGGAAGGTTGTGGTGGTTGATGGTACTTTCTTGCAAGGAAAATACAAAGGAACACTTCTCATTGCAACATCACATGATGATAATTTTCAAATATTTCCGATAGCATTTGCGGTGGTTGACACAGAGAATGATGAATCATGGACATGGTTTTTCCACCAACTCAGTTGTGTGATACCCGATGATGAAGTATTGGCGTTAATTTCTGATAGGCACAAGTCAATAAAATATGATGATGACACGTTGGTTTGCAACAAGAAAATATGATGCTGACTTGATGAAAACTTCTCTGGCTCGTGGTGTGGAGAAGTTGTTGGAGGTAATATATGTATGCTTATGTTTTGCGTTTTGGTAGAAGTTGTTGGAGGTAATATATGTATGCTTATGTTTTGCGTTTTGTTATTCTAGGGCCGTATACCTATTTCAAATCTCTTAAAGGTTCAAGCTATAGATAAGCATCAGTCACAAGTGCTAGGAGTCTCATCTCTACATGTTGTAAACCTTACCAAAAAAACATGTTTCTGCCGTAGATTTGATTTGGAGAAGCTACCATGTGCTCATGCTATAGCTGCTGCGGATGCTAGAAAGATATCATGTATATCACTCTGTCACAAGTACTATCGGACGCAGTATCTATACAATGCATATTTAACTCCTGTTATGCCAAATGATGATGCTGTTCCAATTCCAGAAAAAGTTGCCAAGCAAATCTGTTTACCACCTGATGTTCGCCAACCACCGGGAAGACCAAAAAAATCAAGACATAAATCTATTTTGGAGAAAGTTGCAGATAAGAAGCGGCCAAGAAAGGAACACTCATGTAGAATTTGTAACCAGGTGGGACACAATTCTACAACATGTCCTCTTAAGGGATGAGTATTCGATTTAGTTTGAGGATTTGGTCATTATACTTCAGTTTGATTGGTGCTACATTTGTTGGTATACTTATTTTCAGTTTCATTACATTTTCAAGTCACGATTTACAGTTTCGATTTACCATTTGTTGGTAAAGGTTCTGAAAAACAGAAACTTATGTTATACATCTGATACATCTGAATTCTTTGTAAAACCTGCATAACTAAACATTTACCATTTGTTGCAAAACCTGCATAATCAAACATTTATCATTCATAAGCCAAAAACCATCAAGTTAATACATCCGTCTAAAGCTCCAGCAAGTTAATACATTCGTCTTAAAGCAAAAAAACAGCAACTTATACATCCGTCTAAAGCCAAAAAACCATCAAGTTAAACATAAAACTAATTTACTTGGCTGTTGTCACCTCCTCATACATATCAGCCGCCAACTTCCAACGCAATTGTGTTATAATCTGATCATTGAAGCCCTCAAAGTTACGTCCAAGAGCTAGACATTCGATGTACATCAAAGAGTACACACCGCAATCCCCCGGATTCTCATTTTGAGGGATCTTCTTGTGCCTAATATAACTGAACTGTTTAGCACTTTTCCTGCTCGTTTCAGCAGGAAGCATCTTGTTAAGAACTGCAGGTAACATTCTCATGAAAGGCCGACACGCCTCTTTCATTTCCTTATCACTCAAATGAGTGCAAATACTATCATCGACATGGATTTTCTCCTTCTTCAGATCGATTTGTAGAGAAACCCAGTGGTCTCCGTGAACATGGTGGCAGAGGAAAAGATCATCGACGTCAACAATCCTCTTCTTACCCGTGACAAAATCAGCCGGGTGTTCTCCATTAAAAACCTTGCTGTACTTTTCTGACAACTCATTCATTTTCTGGTCCCAGTTCTTGTAGTCGTTCATCCATGAATTCACAAACCAGTGAGACAAGAATGCAATCCGATCAGAGGAATACGGAGACTGTTCTTGCCTGGACCGTCTATGAAACATAAGCATTCATGCTTCAATATGCTAAGACATGAAAAAATTCATAGTCAGCAACCGACCGTAGTTTAATATTTTGTCAAGAAAAAGCAGAAATTAAACTTACAAGGTCTTGCAACCAGCTGTATGATTTTGTTGGCCAATCATCTCTAGGTATTATTAACTTCAAGAAAAACCCAGCGCTTGCATCTCCAAAACCAGGCTCCTTTGCTTCCCTAGAAAGAAGAAAAATTTATTATTAGACTATGTCGAAATAAGAAGCAAGGATGTACGATATGAAACTTACAAATCTGATTTGATGAAGTCCAAAACTTTCTTCAGTTTCTCTGCCTCCACCTTAGCTAATGGGTCATAAGGTTCCTTCGAGTCTTTATCACCAGTTATAATACGCTTCACTGCTGAATTTCCAACATACGGCCAAACTTGAGTCTTTGTCAACTGAGGCTTGCGTCTACGTGTAGGCTCCTCCAAATTTGAAACAAGTGCTGCCAACACTGTCCTACAGTTTACACTCTTTTCCCACAGTGAATGATGTTCACAATCTTCTGACGATATGGATTCATCATTTAGTTGTGGGATCTTGACGGCTTTCTCTTGCTTCACTCTTCTTAGTGGAATTTCAGCTTTCTTCTGTCTTTTCCACCTCCTTGTTTGAAAGATTCTGGCTGCTATCCATTTTCTTCTTAGCTTTTTTCTCTTTCTTCACACCACAATCAACTGGCAATCCATCTTGTGAATTAATCTTCTTCTGAAAAATCCATGACTGAGCAATAGACAGTGAGAATTAGTTAAAAAAATAATTTAAGAAAATAAAAAGAAGAAATGATATAGAATGGTACCAAATCATTGCTAGAAGCACCATCATCCTCGACCTCATACGCCTTAGAGGTGGCGACATCAGGAGAAATGTTCGCATCCTTCTTGTTTAAAATATAATTTATTTGTGCCTCCAATTTTGCAATCTGCTTTCGTAAGTCAGAATCATATACTCGCACTCTAGCTTCCACCTTAGCTTCAATAGTAGCCTCTAATGACTCAGCTACACTAACATCGATGCCTTCTATTTTGGCAGTGAGGATTTTAATCGACTCAACTAACCCATGTATGGCAACGTTGTAAGCTTGAAGCTTCATATGCATAGACAAAACAAAACCATATCAGTTAAAAAAAAATTCTATAACTAACTATCAGGAACATTTTATACATACCATATCAGGTGCTTCACCTCCATCAGCTGCTTGTTTGTCTTTTCTTTGATTAGTAGAAGGGCTCTGGTTTGGAACAACAGTTACAAAACAAAACCATGTTAGTTAAAAAAAAAATATCGATCACTAACTACATGAAGATTTTGTACATACCTTATCAGGTGCTTCTCCTCCATCAGCAGGTTGTTTTTCTTTTCTTCGCTTAGTAGAAGGGCTCTGGTTTGGAACAACAGATGCGGCAACACCATATTTTATCTTCTCGCATTTGGTAGTTGGCGATGCATCCCAAAACTTCTCATGTAGCTGACCATTGAGGATGTCTTTTATCATGTTGTCCAGATCAGTAGAGATGTTGGCATTGTCCCACTTCGGATATATATCCTCCGCCGGGTTCATAATCATATGCCTCACACGAACCTGCAAAGTAATATACAAGATTAGTAAGACAAACAAAAAATTAAATGTAAGAAACAGTTCATATGGTCATACCTCCTGATACTTTCTTTTTTCTTGGGCACAAAAGTCTTCGAAGTTAACACGCGCACGAGATCCGCCCCATGACAGAAGAGGAACATCAGCTCCCTTTATTCGATTCCCATGTATTTCTCCTAAGCCATGGACAGACTCATAAATCCATATTTGGAGCACATGAATACAGCTGTGAAGTGTATAACTCTGCTTTCCATCATATCCGAGTACTTTGATGGAGTCAACAAGGCTGCTAAATCCAACACGACCCCATGGATATCGCTGGAAAGCTGCAGTGTCCATCACTCTTTTAGCACAATGCAAAGGAATTCTGCTGTTGCTTGAAACACCAAATATACCAATGGATAGCAGACACAACAAACCAATCATCACTCGCTTCTCTCGAGGCCAGTTTCTGGCAACAGGGAATATGTCTTGCAACTCTTGCAATGTAGGTCCATCTGATGTCGGAATGTTCATCTCCCGCCAAAACTCTTGATGATCCACATCCGAAACATCATCCTTGTCGAAAGGATCACAATTAAGACCTGTAGTCTCTCCAAACTCATACAAGCTGAAACGCAATGTCATACAATCTATCAAAGACCAAAGCTCATGAATGCTCTCGATTGCCAATTGATTGAAAAGGAAATGGTGAACAAGTTTCGCAGACCAAATATACTTGACCTCTTTCAGCTTCACAATAACTCCAATAGCTGATTCCCTCAACTCAGACCAAACATCTTCCCCAAGTTCTTCTCTGACGTTTTGAATGTTGGAGAGATGAAAATTATGGTTCATGCTCCTATTCTGAAGTGGGGTTTTTACAACCTCAAACAGACGATGAGGATACTTTGTTGTTCCTGAAGACTCCATACCTGAAAAAAAAAGAATTTGACAAGTTTGAGTTTCCATATCTCTGTTTGAGTTTTCGAAACAAAATGCATCCAGCTTTACTTGCATTGAACTATAAAATTAGGGTTTTCGAAGTTACAAAAAAAAAGGGATTGATTTCGCAAAAGAAAATTAGGAGTTTTCGAAATTGGGGTTTTCGAAATTAAACATCTCAATCGAACAATATATGTTAAAAACGTGTAATAACTACTGGGAATTGAATTGATTTAGCACTTACAGATGAAATTGAGATTAGGGTTCGAGGATGGAGACTTGAGGAGAAGGTGTCGACGGCGGCTGTGACGGCGGAGTTGTTATCGGAGTGGGATAAGGAAGACGGCAGCTGAGACGGAGGAGTTGTTATTGGAGAGGTCGAGGAAGACGGCGGATGTTGATCGGAGATTCTTCAACTCTTTCGTCTAAGAGGGAGATGGTGTCGATGGAGGCTGTGACGGAGGAGATATCGACGGCGGGTGAGACGAAGGAGATATCGACGGTGGGTGAGACGAAGGAGATATCGACGGCGGTAGAGACGGACGGTGGCTCTTGATTGGAGATTCTTCACCGGAGATTCTTCACCTCTGTCATTTGAGATGGAGATGTCGTGAGAGAGAAAGAACAAGTCCGGTTATGCTTTGTTTTTTTTGTCGGTTTTTTTTTAATTTCTTTATGATAATTTTGTAGTTAATTATTAAGAGAAATGTCCTTTTAGTAATTTCTCTTAGACCTCATTGTAGTCTAGTAACTAAAATTAAATATGAGTTAGTCTAGTAATTTGTAGATGATTTAGAGTTAGTCTAGGTAATTTCTCTTTGGATAATATTTTTAATAATTACGGAGATCCAATATTTTTAAATCCAACCCGAACACTGAACTGTAGATTTTCTACTAGATTACTGAATCGACAGCAAACAAACCATGAATTAATACATTAATTAATTTTAATTTTAATACATAAGTATGTATTAGCTATTAATCAATGGTTTGTCCGCGGTTGACCCAGTAACATAGTGACCTAGAAAATTTATTGTTCAATGTCCGGGTTGGATTTAAAACATTGGTTAAAACCAAAATATAAACACCTTTGGGCCATATAATGATAATCGATATACGTTTTGAACCCTTTAATTTGGAAAGAAATTATACTTATAGTCTTCAAAATTGGCCCATTAATGAAAACATTAAAGTTTGATTTAATAAATATTAAGCCCAAACAAAAGAACGAAAGTCAAGTTCAACCGCACCGCAGTAGAAATCAAAGGATACAAACAGAAACACAATTTCACTTATCTTATAAAATATTTCAGATTTTATTTGAAAACAAAGCACGGAATTGGAGTTCAACCATATCACAAAAAGATAAATTAAAGTTATTTACAATGGTTGGTTTTACTTTTAAAATTTCACTTTTTCAGAATGAAGAAAAAAGTGAATTAATATTTACTTCGATGGTTTATTTCATGTTTTTAATAAAATAAATATTCCAAATATAGAAAAGTTGTTTAAAATACCACATTCATGATATCACTTTCCATGTTTATTTTAACAAATTTTATTCTCAATTTTAAGGAGATAAAATGACACATATACCACATTCGTAATATAACTTTTAATAAGGTAAAATAACACTTATAAATATATAAATAAATATTTAAAATCATTTGAAATTTATAAAAATAGTTCCAAAAAAACTTTAAAAGTTCAAAAAGAAAATTCAAAAAACCATTATAAAAAGTTCAACACTACAAGAAAACAAATATTTAACGAGAGCCGTTTTCGTAGTTATTTTCTCGTAAATAAGGCTTTACGAGGAAATAACCATGAAACAGAAAACGTCGTGACACGTTTGTCGTAACACATATTTTCTCGCTATAATCTCGTAACTTTACGAGGAAATATTTCCTCGTGAAACCGGGCCTACGTTTCCTCGTAAAAGACATACTAAATATTCCACGTGATTTACACGCTAAGTGTTTCCTCATTTAAACATGTAAACATTTCCTCGTAAAGTCGTAGTTGATTTCATTGTTAATCACACGTAAATGTTTCCTCGTAAAGACCACGCTAACTTTCGTTGTTAATTCCACGAAAAATTAACGACGAATTTACTTGGAAATTTATTTCTTCTGTATTGATAAACATAAATTATTTTTTTTAAAACAAAATTAAAAATAATAGACAAAAATGAAGATATTTTATAAATATTTAAGTTTTATATTTATATTACAACAAAAATAAATAAAAAGAGCTAGGGGTGGCAGTTCTCGGAGTCCTCGTTTCTTATGTCCGTCTCGTCCTGGCGGTCGGGGTCTGGAATGCCCAATTGTCTCCATCTAGCTGCTAACATCATCTCCAATTGCGGATTTCCAGCCGCTAGAACATCCTGGAAACCCTCGAGTGATCCCATTTGAGCTTGCGTCGTGCTCAAATCATAACGCGTCGTGTTCAACTCCGAACACAGCTGAGCCGTCTCATCTTCCTGTCGCTGAGCATATAAGCCAATGTCGCTCTTGGGACATCGTTAACAGAACCGATCACCAATCTACGTCCCTTTTCTTAGGAACGACCTTTTAAAAAAATAACAATTAAAGTTAGATAATAATAAAAAATAGATATTAAATGAATAATATGACGGGTATTATTGGACCCAACTTCAGTATCTAGCTAAACAGGCCCAAGCCCATCTGGAGTAATCACTAACTCGACATCGAGCCAGACTTTGACGAGGTCGAAGACGAGATTCCAGAGATCGCGGAGACGGTTAAAGGACGAAGGGGTTATAAAAAGAGAGCTAGGATGATAATCAAAACACATGAGAAAAATCCTAGAGCAATTTACTAATTATATCAACCTCATTTCTTAGATTTCTAGTTCGCTTTCTTGTACTCTTTTTTTTTTATTTCCGATCTTGTTCATCACCTTGTAAACGAATTCTACATTCAATAAAAGCCCATTTTTGTAAAGTCCAATTATATCGTTGTGTTTAAGAGCATCGTTGCCTACATCCTTTGTCTTCCCCTGATTGAACTCTCGATCTCTAAAAAATACTGAGTGTGGATTTTAGGATCTACATTTTGGCGTCGACTGTGGGGAAGATAAACGCAAAACACCCTTGCTAAGAACCCGATATAGGATTTCTAAGCATGATTATGGATCCCAATGTGAAAAACTTTGACATAGTCCGATCTGGATCGACCGACACCGCTCCCACCGGAAACCCTCTAGGAGCCGCCCCGGCGTGCATCGATCAAACAAACGTCGCCCCAAACGGAAATCCTCTGGGAACCGTTCCGGTACCCGTTGACCGGGTAAATGTCACCGGGACCACCAACATGACCCATAATCAGACTCCACCAATCGAAACCTCGATCGCCGAGAGGAGTATGATCTCAGATCGAAACCCTCCTAATCACCGAACCGGATCTCGAGTGTCGAACCGTACAACGAACAGAACAATTCTCGACGATCCAACCAGAGCAGCGAGACCAAGATCCACGACTCCATTAGCTCGATCTCGAAACGAGATGGCAGAAATGAGAACGATGCTCGTCACGCTTATCGGCAGATCACGCGAACAAGAGATCGGTCATCGAACCATTGCCAGTCGTCTAGAATAGACCGAGAGAGAACTCGCTGAGAGCCGAACAAATACAAGGGAAAGAATCTGACAGCACTTGGATCCAACCTTCCAAACGCCACTACCTCAAAACCGTGGAGCCTTCGCCTCCCTTGAAGCGGTCAGCACCCGATTGGGCCGTTATGCCAGAGAGAGCTCGCAGCAGGCCTTACCAGAAGGAATGATCTATCAAAGCCTAGACTACGATGGTCAAGGGGAGGTCGAAAATGGAACACAGTGTACCAGAACGACCCGATCTCAACTCGGAATAGACCAGCAGTAACGGTCCCATGGCAACATCAAACTCGAGATGAAACGATTCTCGTTTGGGAGTGACGAATTCCAGCGAACGGGACCCACAATCAATCCAGATCCCGCCTTGGCGTACGACCCATTCAGATCGATGCACGAGAACCTTCAAGAGGATGACCAAGGGTCCCCAAACCAAGCAGGAGCATACAAAAGTTACGTGGAAAAGAATGACGCCGAGCTCAAAAGAATACACACCATTGTACACCTAGCAATGAGCTCGGCCTCCGATATCGATCAGGTCATCTAGGAGACCCGTCAAACTCCATTTACAAATTGAATAACCAGTGTAAGGTTACACGATGTCGGAAAGATAAAATTCCCCCAATACTCGGGAAACTCTGATCCGAAAGCGCACGTGCGGGCCTTCTGGTTAGCCGTATCAAGAGCGCATCTCAACGATGAGGAAAGAAAAGCGGGCTACTGCCATTTTTTCGCTGAGAACCTCACAGGTCCTGCCCTAGAATGGTTCGCCGTGCTCAAAGGAAATTCGATTGACAACTCACCCAACACGTATCAGCATTCCTAAAGCAGTATTCAGTGTTTATTGAGACGCGTGCCACCGAAGCAGACCTGTGGAACCTGAAACAAGTTCCCTTCGAACCACTAAGGACCTACATAAATAAGTTCAAAGAACTAAAGACCAAGATATCGAGCCTAAACGAAGTTGTTGTGCTGGCAGCTCTGAAAAACGGAGTCTGGTTTTCCTCCAAGTTTAGAGAAGAAATGACAGTCCGAGCTCCCACATCACTTGACGATGCGTTGTATTGTGTGTCATACTTTGGAACCTTCGAAGAGGAGATAGCGGCCTTAAAAGAACAATACCACGCCAACAAAGGAGTAATTAAAAAGCTTTGTACCCCAAAAGAGCAAACCACCAAAGGACAACATTCCTATGCCATAGACTCGTCGTCGCAGAACAAACAGTCGAAGTTCGACCCGAGCAAATGCTGCTCCTTCCCCAAACAAAAAGGGCATTCAACTCAAGAATGCCGTGTGCACTCTGCAGTAAGGAAGAAAACAAAGAAGGCGGAGATAACGCAGAAGAATAAGAGACCCCGAAGATCCCAAAAGCAAAGAACAACGGTAAAAGAAGTAGAGAAATCGGACCAGCAGCGCCAGAATCACCACCTCCTTCCCCAAAGAAAAGAGTCGACATGATCTTGTGGGGGTCCGAACATAAAACGGCACCAAATCAGACCGAAGAGCGCATAAACATCTTCATCACGATGACGATACGAGGCCTGATGGGGTCGATACGACATGTTCTCCTCCCATCAGACAAATAGCCAAACCCCACCACGAACCCAAATGGAGCTACAAGTTCAGTAAATTTCGGAGATTGCTGGAGAAACTGATACATAAAAAACAGTACAGCCCGCATTTGCTCAAACCTAACCTTTCCGGGGGACAAGGACACTACCAGCCGACACTGACCAAAAAATGGAGATTCCTGACGCACCAACAGAAAAAAGGAGAAAGATTTGATTTCATTCATGGAGGATCAAAGTTCTGCAAGTCTGTCAATTCCATCAAAGCCCACCAACAAAGAGCTGAAAGCAGCGCCGGCATACGAGAGCCTTTGACCGGTCCTGACCACGAAATCACCTTTGATGAAAATGAAACTGTCGACCTTGACAAACCACTCGACGATGCACTCGTCATACGAGTTGACGTCGGAGGATGCGAATTGTCTAGAATCATGGTAGATATCGGAAGCTCCGCAGACATACTCTTCTACGATGCATTTCAAAGAATGGGATTCACCAAAACACTTCTTAAGCAAGAAAGGACCCCCATAATCGGATTCGCAGGAGAGACTACCTTTTCTCTTGATTCCATCGAGCTCGCCGTGACCGCCGGAGACGTTAGGAAGATCGTCGAATTTATCATTATAGATCGACCTACCCCATTTAATGCCATCCTCGGAAGACCATGGCTATACAGCATCAAGGCTGTACCCTCAACTTACCATCAATGTCTGAAGTTCCCTACACCGAGAGGAATTCAAACCATAAGGGGGAGCCAAAAGAGCTCCAGAACATGCTACTCGTCGAGCTTCAAAGTCATCAAGCTGAGTCCATAAGATTGATGAAGAAGCTATAAGGAGAACAAGAATTGCACTCGCATGCATGAACAGATCAAAAAACATGACCTAATCCACTGGGAAAATAATCAAACTACGTTAGACTTGATCCCTTGACGAGGGTACGTAGGAGCTCACGATCAGAGTTCAGTCACTCCTCTCAAACAAACCACTCACAAAGAGATCAAACCCAGAAGGGAAAACAACCTATCCGTACGGACACACCTTTCCCAATATATATAATGTAAAGTTGTATACAAAAGAATCATCTATAAATAATAAGGAAAAATATTTTCTCATCTTCTCAAATTCGATTTAACTGCATGAAGAGACCTTGATCAAGTCTACGGAAATAGTTAGGATCCTCCTAAAAACACGCGCATTATAGTAATAAAAATATTACTCAAACACAACTTATCGACGCGATATCAACCGAAGTCGTTCTACGACCGCGAAAATAATAAAAGGTCGCACACTCAAAATCAAAATGAAATCAAATGAACCATTGTTATTCATAATCATTATTACCCATCAAGACTACCAGGAAAGAAAAAGAAATAAAAAATAAACAATACAAAACTAATTTTAATCTTCGGCATCGAACTCCCCATCTTCATAGCGCCCCCCGTTGCGTCCTTGCTCGCCCCCAGACTCATCTCCGCCAGGAGGCACTTTAGAGAAAAAATCCCCAGGAAGATCCTCAGAGACCAGTGGAAGATCCAACTTCCCAACCAAGAAGTCCGACACCGCATTCACGTCAAGTTCGGCCCCGAAGACGTGATAATTTGTTAGAAAACGAGCAGATTGTTGTTCATTATTTCTCTAATAAGGTCGATGTTGGCCATGACCTCCCTCAAGCGAATCTCACAGTACGTCGCAGCCTTCTTCCTCTCCCACTTCTCTTTTAGAGACATCAGAACATAGATACCCGTCGGTCAAAATATTTTTAGCGTCATAGGTTGCACGGCGAAGCTCCTCCGCATGACTCGAGGTCAGAGATTCAATCTGCGCCTCCAGCATGGCGACTTGCTCCAAAGCCGATTTCCTTTCATTACTAACGACCCGAAGACGAGCCTCGAGAGAAGCGGCCAGGTTTCCCAGTCTCTCGGCCGCTGTCAATTGAGCAACAGTGGTACTCTCCCGATCATGCGCCATCTTCAAACTAAGTTTCAACTCTCAACGACCTTCTTACCTCATAGAGTTCCTCGGCTCGAGGGATGTCACGCAAACGCTTTTCGAAAGTTGCAGCGAACTCGTTGTTTGTGTCCATAGCCTGAAGATACATCAGGAATAAGCTCAACAGAGAAATAAGAATTAGGGATCGAAAATCAGACCAACCGACCTTAGCATGAGCAACCTCCATCTTCACGTAAGCATCACGCTCGTTCATATTCCGTAGCAAAGGAAGAGGACACCCGCCGGTTTGAAATGCCTGACCAAGTGAGCCACGCTATCGGGATCATCCATAATCGGACAATCCTTGACATGGGAAAACTGCCAGTGAAACGGCTTCGCGATCACACCTTCCCTCGCAGAGCTGAGTCGAACATCATTCCAAGATATCTTCGCCTTCTTCGGAGGACGATCACGCCCCTCTGAGCCATTCGGACTGCCAGAACTCAAAAGAGTTGCGATCTTTGGTTCATCTGAGTCTTTGTATTTAGATCGAACAGTGACACGGGGAAGTCGAGCTTCCTCATGAAGAACCTCAGTAAGTAATTCACTCACGAGATGCATCAAACGAGATTCGCGGCGGATGTCTTGCTCCCTTATATACCATGATTTTGGCATGTTTTTAGTCATGGTATATTAGTGTTTTTACTACTATTTACGATACTATAGAAGCTTTTAAACATATTTATGAGATCAGAAGTATTTTGGAAGAAAGTGATGTTTTTGGAGCATTTTGAAGAAAATTGGAAGAAACGCTCGATTCAAACTCGATCACAAGGTCGACACAGAGAGACCCAGATCAATCGACATGCATCAAGCATAATCGATCAATTATCAAGACCCATAAGCCAATTCGAGAGAAAAGTTGACTTGAAGCCCAATTGATATACCATGATTTTGACCCACTTTTAGCCATTGTATTGATATTTTTTTATAATTTATGTAAGTTTTGGAGTCTATTAGGTATGTTTTCAGGTTCAGGAGCATTTTGGAGTAAAGTGATGATTTAGGTGCCGTTATGGAGCTTAAAAGAGAGTTTTCCGAGATGACTATGAAGATCAGACAACAAGGATACATATCGATCGATACACACCCTGTGTAATCGATCAAAGACGCTTCCATAGAAGATGAAGTAGAGATACTCCATCGATCGATGTACGCCATGTACCATCGATCGATATCAAGCGTGGAGAACAAGTCCGACTTGGCCGACTTGAAGCCCAATTTTTCCCAATATTACAATATTGCCCCTGACGAGTTTTAACATAATGGAATTCATATTTATAGTTTATGCCTATGTGTTTTGGCAAAGTATGCTTTCTATGTTCTTTTGTGTTTTTGATACTATTTTATACTTAGCAATAAAGTATTCTTTTCATCTTAATTCTCAAACGTTATAGAATTCTAGATTTAGAAGAAACACACAAAGAAATTTGTTGTCCTAAAGAACCAAGAGTTCAATCTTCTAATCTTATGAATTTCTATTATTACCTTGCTTTTATGAATCTCTTAGCTATGTCTGAGTAAATTCCTTTGTTTGATTTATGGTTCATATAGTTATGAGGGATTAGCCCCAACTATAGAATGTTGAGTTGTGATATTCATTATCGAAATGAACCCAAATGCTTACTCTAGAGTAGCTAACTAGAGTATGATCATGGATGTGATTTAACTTGTTAATAATTATCCTGAAATCATTTGGCATAAGCTTAGATCCTCTAGGGATGTGCGAGAGCCGGTCTATGATCTTGGTGAACACAGTTTCGATTCAATCTTATGCTATATCGATCGATACTCCTATAGAGTTGTCGATCGACGGCAACCCATATCGTCTGATATCGCTGTCAAAACATCGGTCGATATTGCCGGCAATAAGATCAATGGATGAGTCTATTTAGCGACTGCTAATTGACCTGTCTAAGAATCAAAGTTCTTATATATCTTGCAAGCAACTTACTAAAACATCTGTAGTATTGTAATCCTGATTATCTGAATAGCAACCTTGAGTCTAACTATTTTATTTTATTGTTTCAAAACCAAAACTTATTCTCTTGAGCAACTTATCATTGCTCCCCACTGCAATTTACTATTTTAAACTAATCAACCTAGCATAATCACTTAGGATTATATCTTTTGTGTTCCTTAGTTCCCTGTGGATTCGATCCCTACGTACTACAACTGAACCTCTTATTTGAGAGACTAATTCACTCCTTAGGGTAATTTGAGTGATATCAAATTTGGCGCCGTTGTCGAGGAACTTTGATAGCCATTAGATTTAATCTGATTAGGTCTAGGTTATTTTTTTTTATTGCTTATTCATCTTCTGATACCAAAATTTTTTTTTCTTGTCTTTTTCAGGTACATGGCCAGCAGTACTAGAAGCAACAAGAACAACCAACATGTGTACTCAGAAGACCCTCACAACTTGGAACGTAGCATCCGCAAAGACCTACGCTCCGCATCCATCGACATCAACAATTATTTGTCGACCGATACTCGCCTACCACAGTCGACCGAGACACCTTCTTCGTCGACCAATACTCTCACCACCACATCGATCGACATCAACAACCGTTCGTCGACCGATACCCTTCATCCGACATCGATCGATACACCTTACCTTACATCGATCGATACTAACCGGCAAGACATGGTAGCGCCTATTATTCTCACAACCGATGAGAATGGAGACCTGCGTGATCAAGATGGTCACCTGCGTAATGAAGCAGGTCAGAAGCTGAACGCTCAGAAGGAGATCATTCCTCAGCAAGAAACCGCACCTACAGACATCATTCAACCTGTAGAAGAGACTTACGAAGCTAGGACTTTGGCTGACTACAACCGTCCAGATCAGTTCTATTCCAACCGATAAGCCATCCGCCCTCTTGCTATTCAGAGAAGGGAGATAAAGAGAGAAAAGAAACTAGGATGAGAATGCCTGAAAATTGTTTGAGTTGAATCCAAGTGTTCTTTGACCGATACTCCCAAGGTAAAGCCTACACCTTTATTTTGTGCATAAATGAAATCAGTAGAGAGGAGAGTCAGACATGATTGTCTAAGTTGATTGGCTAGATGAATTTGGTTGCTAAGCTAGGATATGGTAAAATGTATTTCTATAGTTAGTAATATGAGATGTGGCTTGCAACAAAGTAGAGGTGACAATTTTTTCAAGATTTTATTGAGTCCCTACTGTTTTTAAACTTCTTCCAAAAGACTACTAATGGTTTGCTTGAGGACAAGCAAAAGGTTAAGTCTGGGGGAGTTGATATACCATGATTTTGACCCACTTTTAGCCATGGTATTGATGTGTTTTTATAAGTTTTATATATGTTTTGGAGTCTATTAGGTATGTTTTCAGGTTCAGGAGCATTTTGGAGTAAAGTGATGATTTAGGTGCCCTTATGGAGCTTAAAAGAGAGTTTTCCGAGATGACTATGAAGATCAGACAACAAGGATACATATCGATCGATACACGCCCTGTGTAATCGATCGATGACGCTTCCATAGAAGATGAAGTCGAGATACTCCATCGATGGATGTACGCCATGTACCATCGATTGATATCAAGCGTGGAGAACAAGTCCGACTTGGCCGACTTGAAGCCCAAGTTTTCCCAATATTACAATATTGCCCCTGACGAATTTTTAACCTAATGTAACTCATATTTATAGTTTATGCCTATTTGTTTTTGGCAAAGTATGCTTTCTATGTTCTTTTGCGTTTTTGATACTATTTTATACTTAGCAATAAAGTATTCTTTTCATCTTAATTCTCAAAGGTTATAGAATTCTAGATTTAGAAGAAACACACAAAGAGGTTTGTTGTTCCAATGAACCAAGAGTTCAATCTTCTAATCTTATGAATTTCTATTATTACCTTGCTTTTATGAATCTCTTAGTTATGTCTGAGTAGATTCCTTTGCTAGATCTAGGGTTCAAATAGTTATGAGGGATTAGCCCCAACTATGGAATGTTGAGTTGTGATATTCATTATCCAAATGAACCCTAATGCTTACTCTCGAGTAGCTAACTAGAGTATGATCATGGATGTGATTTAACTTGTTAATCATTATCCTGAAATAATTTGGCATAAGCTTAGATCCTCTAGGGATGTGCGAGAGCCGGTGTATGATCTTGGTGATCACAGTTTTGATTCGATCTTATGCTATATCGATCGATACTCCTATAGAGTTATCGATCGATGGCAACCCATATCGTCCGATATCGCTTTCAAAACATCGGTCGATATTGCCGGCAATAAGATCAATGGATGAGTCCATTGATGAGTCTATTTAGCGACTGTTATTGGATCTGTCTAAGAATCGAAGTTCTTATATATCTTGCAAGCAACTTACTAAAACATCTGTAGCATTATAATCCTGATTATCTGAATAGCAACCTTGAATCTAACTACTTTATTTTATTGTTTTAAAACCAAAACCTATTCTCTTGAGCAACTTATCATTGCTGACAACTGCAATTTACTATTTTAAACTAATCAACCTAGCATAATCACTTAGGATTACATCTTTTGTGTTCCTTAGTTCCTTGTGGATTCGATCCCTAAGTACTACAACTAAACCTCTTATTTGAGAGAGTAATTCACTCCTTAGGGTAATTTGAGTGGTGCCGTTGCCGGGGATCCTCCTGCTTAAGCCGCAGTACTACACCCTTGTAGGACAAATACCCTTCTGTGGGTTGTCTAATGAGCATCCTATGGACCATCTGGAGAGGTTTGAGGATCTCATAACCGTCATAAAAGCCAATGGTGTCCCTCAAGACTATCTTCTCTGCAAGCTTTTTAAAAACTCTCTATCATGAGAAGCTTTGCAGTGGCTGAGGCAACTACCACCAGGTTCTCTCACAACCTGGAGCGACATCAAAAACGTATTTCTGCGTAACTTCTTTGATGAGTCACGCGCTGAAGAATGGAGAAGAAAGATCGCTACATTCACTCAGAATCCTGAAGAGTCATTCAAAGATGCATGGAACAGATTCAAGTCCTACCAACGAGATTGCCCACACCACGGATTCAACAAAGTGCAACTACTCTACACTTTCTACAGAGGCATCACCTTGGATTATCAAAGAGCCATTGATACAGCTAGTGATGGCAACTTCAACACCAGGAATCCACAAGAGGTTGTGAAGTTAATTGATAACTTAGCTTCCAGCAACAGCACAAAGAACTTTATGAAGACAAAAGCTACATCATTCCTTGGAAGGAATACATCAATGAAGTGCAAGAACAGCTGGATACCGTTCAGAAGTTACTAAACAAGCACATTTGCTCAGTGGAGGATGCAGACACTGCATGTGAAGATTTTACAGAAGAAGATGTGAACTGGGTCAGTGGAGCTGGTTTTCAGAGATCTGGTAACCAGGGAGGATACATACACTTCACAGGCCAGAGAAGCAACTTCAACCAGAGTTCACAGTAATCTAACACCTTCAGCAGCAGAAACCCCAACAACAACAGGAGCTATGGGAACTCATTCTACTCCAACCCACACCCACCCACCCAAGACAGTAAACTAGAGGAGATGCTAGACAAGGTTCTTGAGAGTCAGCAGAAACTCCAGACAGACTTCAATGGAAAGATTGACTCCGTCTACAACACCCTCACCACAAAGCTAGATGCTCTAAACACCCATGTGAAGAAGCTAGAGACTCAGGTGTTTCAGACAGGAGAAGCCCTAAAGAAGCAGGAATTTTCCAACAACCACAACATCAATGCCATCTTGGATGATGATTTTTGGCAAGAGGTAGTAGAAGAGATTCAAAGATCTGATGATGAGGGAGACTTCGTTCGCGACTACTATAGATTGATTTCATCATGTGAATATCGACCGATACGATCCCATGTACATCGATCGATAGACTTTGATGAGTGTCGATCGATGGACTTAGACGAGTACCCTCACGAGTGCAGTGCCGTCAAGACTATGCCTCACGAAGCCTTCACAGCATGACACCCACATCCGCCCGTCCTTGTCAAAATCGATCCGTATGACATCGATCGACATGATGACCCTCCCATTGATCGACAAGACTATCATGGCATCGACCGACGTACTACAGTCAATGTCGCCAGATACACGGTACCCCAACGCCGAGTGCAACTTCCCAAGATAGATAGTGCACGTATTGACGCATTCCGGGAGTAGTATTACACTACTAGAATCCCTCAAAAATCCATCATGGAGAGACCCACGGATATCTTTGAGCCATGGAGATAGAAAAGGAAAATCATGGAAGAGTTCTCAGAAAAAGGAAATAGAAGATACCCAAGCCTTATAAAAGGGAAGCTAATGAGAAAGAATTGTCAAGCTTCAGAAAGAGAGTTCTAAGAATACCTAGAGAGAAACCCTTTGAAGAAGCCTACTTTTCACACTGATTGTGGATATTTTTTCAGAGAGACAGAAGAAGACATCAAGAGAATATTTCAGCAAGTCAGAGACAGTCTAAAGAAGAAGATCACACTGGAGAAGAAGAGCAATCCAGGGAAGTTCACAATACCATGTTCCATCAGAGGTGTTGAGTTCCCTCGTGCTCTGTGCGATACAGGATCTGGAGTTAGCATCCTAGCCAATCTTATGGAAGACCAGCTAGGTCTGAAGATAGAGCCTACTGAAGAATCTTTCATCTTTGTGGATTGTTCTTAGCAGAACTCTGGAGGAATAGTTAGAAACCTTGAGGTACAGATTGGAGATGCCCTAATTCCTAGAGATTTCTATGTCCTGGCCAACAAACTCAACTTCAAGACTTCTCTAATACTTGGAAGAGCCTTCTTAGCCACAGTTGGAGCCGTTTGTGACCTCAAATCCAACAAGCTCTGCCTAACCCTCATCACCCCTACCATCCACTACAATCTTGTTCCAGTCATCAAGTTTCCAAGGATGAAGAGCCTAGCACTCGTAGCAACCTGTTTCTGTGCCCACGAGTATGATTCCATGGCCGAGTACGAAACCGATTCATCAGTATCGACTGATGGCAGTCTTTTACCGTCGAACGATACCAGTCAACCCGAGTCGACCGATAGATACACATGGTCATCGATCGATAAGGTATTCCAGAAGATCGAGAAAGAGTTTCCAGACGGCGATTTTAGCGCAGATTATTGAGAGAACGATCATTACGTGCAAGAGCTAGCTAGCATCACTACTCAGGAGGAGTATGATGAAGATTATGAAGAGGAACGAGCCACAGAGTTTAGATTTCTTCGAGAAGATGAAGTAAGACTTCCTCTCCCATCCTTCATCTTCGGAGCATCGACCGATATAGCCCCTTCTCCATCGACCGATATGCCCCAACCCAGATCGCTCAAACAACTGTGGGAACCGAAATTCACCTACTGTCAATGAATCGTAAATAAGGAAAATTTGAGTAAACCCTAAGTTTCCAGAGGACCCGGCTATCTGCAGAACCGCACAACGAGAATTAAGAAAACGATGAACTTTAAAATCAAAGTATGGATGAACGAAACCGAGAGAAAGAAGGTTTTTATTCCGAATCGGTGTTGGAACTGTTACAACGAGAGTGGCCTTAGCTGCGTGAGCCGTCGGCGAAATCCCTAACTCTAGAAGTCTAAGACCGAAAACCCTTGTTGAGACGCAGCTCGCTAACAGAAAACGGAAATATTCCTCAATGCTAATTTTGGTGGTGAAAGCTCTGAAAATCGTGTCCCTGCTTCGGCCCTATGCCTCTTGCTTATATACTCCCCTCCTAGGCGGTTTTAGCCTTTCCAGTTCGCCCAAATTCGAGTTTATCGGGAATCTTCCATTTATTTTGATCTTACCTTTTTTCCCGCGGAAATCTTCTATTTATCTTCAAACTTGCCATTTATCTTCAAACTTGACATTTATCTTCCATCTGCGAGTAAACCATCAAAACTTTATCGTATCTTCGGGTTATATTTCATTAAGACCGCGAGATGGGCTTTTATCGCGTTTTAGGACCTTTCGAGCCGTTTTACGATAAATCCATTTTACGACTTTATACGAGATCGATTCCTGATCCGATGCCGTTTTTAGTAAATTCCCCGAGTTAATCGTAAAGTTTAGCTACATTCGTTTCTCGGTTAATTGTTGCCGTTTTTTACGATTTTCTTGACGTTTTTATTAAAAACGCGTTTTTTATGATTTTAACGAAAAATCTCGAATAAATCGTATAGTTTAGGAAATGTTCGGTGTCTAGTTTAACCGTTGCTGTTTTATACGATTTCCTCGAGTTCTTTTTAAGAAAACAAAGTTATACGGTTTTTATCGTAAAACGCGAATGATAGATCGGATCAAGATGAAACGGGAGACATTTTGATCGTGGTTCGGAACAC
The DNA here is from genome assembly GCA_932364175.1 of Eruca vesicaria subsp. sativa. NCBI lineage: Eukaryota > Viridiplantae > Streptophyta > Magnoliopsida > Brassicales > Brassicaceae > Eruca > Eruca vesicaria. The sequence goes on along the minus strand of CAKOAT010092266.1, from coordinate 63,165 downwards.
GAATGTGTCGAAGGACGTAAGCATTGAATCGAGGATGCGGGAGATCAAGGCTCGGGATGGTCGGTTTGACGTACGGCAAACCGAGCCGGACCGGTCCAGCTCACCGGTCGGCGAACTGTCCGGGAAGCTCCTAGTTCGCCCAACGGCAAAGACGATCTTCGAGTTTTACGGCTGTTTCGTTTTTTTTGCGGTTTCGTAAAACGATTCTCGAGTTTTATAAAACGATCTTCGAGTTTATAAAACGATCTTCGAGTTTTATAAAACGATCTTCGAGTCTTATAAAACGATTCTCGAGTTTTATAAAACGATCTTCGGGTTTTATAAAACGATTTTTTATAAAACGGCTTCTCGAGTTTTATAAAACGATCTTCGAGTTTTATAAAACGGCTTCTCGAGTTTTATAAAACGATCTTTAAGTTTTATAAAACGATCTTTGAGTTTTATAAAACGGCTTCTCGAGTTTTATAAAATGATCTTTGAGTTTTATAAAATGATTCTTCGAGTTTTATAAAACGACTTCTCGAGTTTTATAAAACGGTCTGCGAGTTTTATAAATGACTTTGAGTTTTATAAAACGACTCCTCGGGTTTTATAAAACTATTCCTTTTGTATTTTCGCGGGGAGTTTTTGGTATTGATTCCGTCGTACCGATTTTGACCCCAACAGTTAGCCCCCCAGCTCGTAAGAATCGTGAGGTTCTTGCGAGTGGATTGAGCTTGTTTGGCGAGTTTGGTGGAATTAGGTGGAACTTTAATGGCCAAAAGTCCAAGGGTGAATAGTAAAATTCTTTCCTATAAGTAGATGGAGTAAAATTTTGAATTCTTTACCCCATCTTCTACAACATATCCAAGAAATTTTTCTCTCTACTTTCTTTGAGGATCTTCAAACATGTTTTCAGGAAGAAAGACTCGTTCCTCAACTAGTTCCAATTTTTACAATTCTGAGGGAACGAGTTCGCAGCCTCCAGCTTCGGCTCCGAAAGAAGAGTATTCGTCCACGTGAATCGATCCGACGGACCGCGAGGCTTTTTGGGCGTTGGGAGACGAGTCGGGGTCCGCTAGGCCTGGGACTTGGGTTCTAGCTTTGTCGGACATCGATCAAATTTCTGGATATCCGAGCTCGACGCTTTTTAACAGTATCGATTACATGCGCAAATTTGCGAATTCTCCGATTTACGAACATGATCCGATTATCGGGGAGTTTATTCCGTATGTTCCCTCGATGAGGAGTGGCAAATCAAGCTTCCGAAAGGATAAAAATCCGGTTGTCGAAGATGATGATTCTGAACGCGCGGCTTCTCCTGACAATATTCTCAAGGACTTCCTTGATAGTCAGACGGAAGAAGGCGTCTGGACGAAGGCCGGCAGATCATCGACCTCCCATTTTCCGGACATCGACCATGATCAAGTCCCGGAGTTTATTAGGGGGTCTGAGAAAGCTAAGGAGGTACGTATGTTTATTGTTTTCTCTTTCGAGCCGTTTTTATGATATCGCTTAATTCTTTTCTTTGGTAGGGTTTCCTCGTCATGAGCCGAGTCCTAGACAGCCGTACCGCTGAAGCTCGCCTTGCCAAGTTTCGAGCGAACATGGCCGAAAAAGAAGTTGCTCGTCTTCAGGCAAAGGTCGAGGCCAACCAAGCCAAAGAAATGGTTGCGAGGGAGGTTGCTCGCGTGAGGGAGGAGTGTGCGGCTAGATCTCATCGTGCCAAGGAGCTCTCTGACCAAAGAATTCATCGTGCTCGTCGTGCGGGCAAACGAGAGGTTGCCGAGGAGATGAAGGCTCGTCGCGAGCGATTTGCAACCGGTTGTTCGGATGCCGAAGTTGTTCAACGGGCGTATAGTGATTATCGCGAATGTTGCGGGATCGTTCATGGGTTATCCCTAACTCAGAATGAAGGGTATTCGTTTGCTAAGGAAATCTCCGCACGACGGGAAAACCTGAATCGAGAAAGAGATATGCAGCCCGAAATTTTCGACCATAAGGCGCGGATGTGGGATCAATTGAATCCCATCGTGGTGTCGTCGGATTCGGTCGAAGTTGGACCTGGGATCTCGGACGTGGATGGCGAGGTTGATCCGTCCGCGTTTGATGACTTCAATATGTGATGTTGTTGTTTTTATTATTTCGTTGTCGTTTTTCTGGGACTGGCCGTTGGCGGCTTTGAATCCCCACCGTTGCGCGGTGTGTATTCGAAGACTTTCTTAATAAAAATATTTTCTAAGTATGGAATTTTGTATTTCGTTTTTGTGTTAGATGTAGAGGGAAGAATACGAGTTGTTATCTCGTATTTAACTCTTTGGTGTAAATCGTCCGATTCGTTAACTCGGGAGATTCTGATTTTTGCGAGTGTTTAGATGTGGGCGAAAAGACATGCCTTTAGGATCTCGATTCATGCCTTGAGACGTTAGCAACCAGTGTGCTGGGTTTAGGGCAAGACCTAGGTTTACTTTCGGATTGGGGCTGTGCGATGACTAGTCGGCTTTCGTTTTGCCCATTGCGATTTTAACCTGACTCCATACCGATTTAGAATCCGCGATAGGTTATCGGCTTATACGATTTGTATGGTTGGAATCGAGCATCTCACCGGGAACAATTTCTAAGTTGCCCGGAAGTGCTGACCAAAAATTTGGATTTATTTTATAGCGCGCTATTTTATCCTCGACGGATGTATGCGGACCGATAGGTCGGTGCGTTTGTTTAGGACGGCTAGCGTGCTCGACGGGGCCAATCGCCGAGCGTTCATGTTTTTATAGTCGCGGTTGGACTTGGGGAAATTTTTTTCTTTGAGAGTTTAGGCGACGTCTCGCCAGTTCTTTCTGAAAATATTTTGGTATGCAAGTTTTTTAGAAAGACGATTAAATAGTTTTTACTGCGGAAGTGATTTTCCGGATTTGCGTTTTCTGATAGTAGCGGAGATATTCTAACTTTGTCTTTATTAAAAATTTCAAAAAATTTTCGATTACAAAGTTAAAAGAAATTTTGTAAAAAATTTGGGAGTATACGAATACTCGTATACTCACCCACTCACCCCCCCCCCCCCCCCCCCCCCCCCGTTTTGGAAGGGGGGATAGCTGAACTCGTCTTTAGGCGAGCTGCCTACGTATTCCTTTCGGAAATCAAGCCTTCTCGTAGTTCTGATTGTTTGCGCGAGTGTGCTTACTCGGCTGTCGCAGACTTCTTGATCGCTTCAGTTGCGGGATCGATGTCTTTTTCCGGGATTGTCTCCTCCGGTCGGATGGAAGTGATGGGTGCGGAAACTTCTGGTTTCTCGGCCATTGCTTGCTTCGGGTCATCTTCTGTGGGCGGTGGCGTGACCTTTGCCCGTTTTGGTTTCACGATGCTACCGCCAATTGCCTTAGCTTATGTTCGGCCAGGAAACAAGATCGCGATTGTCTTTGGCATCCCCAAATTACTGCGACTCCCGTAGGGGTCGGGAATTTGATGCCTAAGTGATACGTGGACAGAACCGCCTTCATGGAATTTATCCAAGGCGTGCCCATGATTACATTGTAGATGGCTGGGAAATCGACTACCGCGAAGTTAACTATTTTCGTTACTTCTTTTGTGGCAACCGGTAGTCGGATTGATCCCAGGGTCATTGACGTCTCGACGGAGAAACTAGTCAGCGGTTTTGGAATCGGCTCGACTTCCGAGAGATTGATTCCCATGCGTGCTAGCGTGTTACGGAAGATCACGTTGACAGTACTCCCGGTATCAACCAAGATCCGAGCGACTTCTAAATCGCTTATCACCAGGTTGATGACAAGTGGATCGGCGTGAGGTTGGTCGATTCCGCCGGTTTCAGCGTCGTCGAATGAGATCACCCCTTTCGGAGAGTCATCCGTCGGCACCTTCCAACTTGAGCCGGTTTCGGCTTTACGTTGGTAGGATTTTGTAGACGAGACGGTGTCGTTGTAGTATTCCGATTCGCCGATAATCATGTTGATTATCGTCTTGTCTTCGTCCGCGCTTTTCGCCTGACTGGTTTCCCTGAGGCGGAGTTTCTGCTCGCGCGTTCCTGTCGTTCTTCGGAAGGCGATCCGAATCGCAGATGAGATCCTTGACACTAGATATCTCGGAAAGTTCTCCCGCGACCAATTTTGCGGCAAGTCTGGCGCCGAGAACTTTGCAGTTCACGGTGGAATGACCGCGGGTTTTGTGGAGGTCGCAGAAAGAATTCTCGTCGTGATTCGAATATCTCATCCACGTGTTTCCCGTAGTTCGCCCTTGCTCCGAACCGGAGTTGATGGCGTAGTTATGCGCCCCTTGGAGATCCTGTCCCTCGTGATGGACGAATTTGTCGTTACGAGAGTTCCTCCTTTTCTGCTTCTGCTCGGACGTGTTATCCTTCGCGGATGTTTTCGTCGGCTTATGCTTCTCGGACATGATTTTGGTCTCCTCTTCGATGGTTATGAAGTCAGTAGCCTTATGGAGCGCATCCTGGATCGTCCGTGGTTTCTCGAGAATTATCCACTTGCGGAATTTCGATTTATACCAGAGCGATTTCCTTAACGCGTCGATGGCGGCTTTGTCGCTAATCCCGCCAACCCTAGCCATGACGAGTTTGAATCTGCTCATGAAATCGCGGAGAGATTCGTCCTCCTTTTGCACCAAGCTCCAGAGATTGGCGTCGGAGGTTTCTGGGTTGAGGAACATCGAGTACTGCTTCAGGAATTCCGAAGCAAGTCGACGGAAACATCCGATCGAATTTCGCCTAAGTTTGGCGAACCATTCGAGCGCGGCTCCTTCTAGGTTTTTGACGAGGAGGCGGCAGTAGCCTGCGTCTTTTTCGTGATCCTTGAGCTTGGCTCGTCCCATGGTGATCTGGAACGCTTGTAGGTGTGCTTTGGGATCGGATGTCCCGTCGTAAGTCGGCCCCTTAAGTTTTCCGGGATCGGGCAGTTTGATCTCGGTGATGCAGGCCGTGAAGGGCGTTTTCCGAGACTCGTACAGTAGCCGATCAATCTCGGGTGCGGCGCTGGTAGCGTGGTGAATCTGAGATTTCACCGCTTTTACCGCTGCGGCCGTTTTGGTGATATATTCGCGGAGATCACGAATCTCGGTCAGACCGCCAGCAGTTTGCCGACCTTGTCGACGTTTGCTGTGAGTGACTCGAGATCGCTCCTCGGCGGTTTTTGCGTATCGCGCGAAGTCGATTTCTCCCTCGTCTCCAGTAAAAGAACGTTCGGGAGAAGACTCCGGCAGGGGACTTTGAGTCTTTCTTCTCCTAGGATGGACGTCAGCGTCTTCGTCCGATGAATCGGCCTGGTCGCTCGTCTCCAGGTTAGCCCTTTCGATGCCGTTGCCCTCGGTCTCCTGTTCGTGAGTAGGAGGTTTCTCCGATTCGTTCAGCGTCGCGTCAGGATTGTCTTCTCCGGATTCCTTTTCCGGTAAGTTACCCTGCTCGGTTCTGGGACGATCCGTAGGAGTGCCAAAGTCGAGCCTCCTTCTGCGGATCTTAGTAGTTCTGCGGGGGCGAATTGCTCGGGTTTTCGCGGTTAGGATCTCTACCCGTTTCGCGAGCGAACCAATGAGCTTTTCCTGCTCTTCCAATTTTTTGTTAAACTCGGAAAGCATCTTCTCGAGGGTCTCGGCGTTAACGTTTGTAGCGTTGGCCGCAGACGCTCCTTGTGGTGGTGTTGTTTCAACGTTATCGCGTTCGTTGCGAGTTTGGTTGTCACCGGTCATTGTTTCTTCGTTGGACATGTTGCGGCTTCGGTGTAGGATAGATCCGACCCCCCTCCTTCTAGCGCAAAACTGTAGGAACCGAAATCCACCTACTGTCAAATAATCGTAAATAAGGAAACTTCAGGAAAACCCTAAGTTTCCAGAGGAACCGGCTATCTGCAGAACCGCACAACAAAGATTAAGATAACAAAAAACTTAGGAACTTTAAATGAATAGACGAAAATCGAGAGCAAAGAGGTTCTTATTCCGAATCTGCGTAGAACTGGTACAAAGAGAGTATCCGAAAACTTAAGAACGAAAAACCCTAATTGAGACGCAGCTCGCTAACAGAAAATGGAAATATTTCTAAATGCTAGTTTTGGTGGTGAGAGCTCTGAAAATCGTGTCCCTTGCTTCTTCCCTACACCTCCTATTTATATACTCCTCGCCTTGGCCATTCGGTCTTTCCATTTTGCCCAGATTTGACTATATCGGGAATTTTCCATTTTTCTCGATCATTCCTTTTCTTCCGCGGAAATCTTCTATTTTTCTTCAAACCTTCCTTTTATCTTCAAACTTGACATTTATTTTCCTTCTGCGAGTAAACCGTCAAAACGTTATCGTATCTTTGGGTTAGATTCCGTTAAGATCGCGAGATGGGTTTTTATCGCGTTTAAGGACCTTCTGGGCCGTTCTGCGATAAATCCGTTTTCCGACTTTGTAGGGGATCGTTTCCTGATCTGATGTTGTTTTTAGTAAATTCCTCGAGCTAATCGTAAGGTTTTACGATTTACTCGACGTTTTTATTAAAAACGCTTTTTTTACGATTTACTCGATGTTTTTATTAAAAACGCCTTTTTTATGATTTCAACGAGAAATCTCGAATAAATCGTATAGTTTAGGAAATGTTCGGTGTTTAGTTTAATCGTTGCCGTTTTATACGATTTCCTCGAGTTCTTTGTCGAGAAAGCAAAGTTTTACGGTTTTTAACGTAAAACTCGAACGATAGGTCGGATCGAGATAGAACGGGAGACGTTTCGGCCGAGGTTCAGAACGCAACAGTGTCGAAAGACGTAAGTTTTGAATCGGGGATGCGGGAGATCGAGGCTCGGGACGTCCAGGAAGTCTTTAGTTCGTCCAACGGCGAACTAAGCCGGGCTGGCTTAGTTCGCCGGTGGGCGAACTAGTCGAGATGGACTAGTTTGCGTTTTACGGCTGTTTCGGTTTTTAGCGGTTTCGTAAAACGATTCTCAAGTTTTATAAAACGATCTTCGAGTTTATAAAACGATCTTCGAGTTTATAAAACGACCTTCGAGTTTTATAAAACGATTCTCGACTTTTATAAAACGATCTTCGGGTTTTATAAAACGATTCTTCGGGTTTTATAAAACGGCTTCTCGAGTTTTATAAAACGATCTTCGAGTTTTATAGAACGGCTTCTCGAGTTTTATAAGACGATCTTTAAGTTTTATAAAACGGTCTTTGAGTTTTATAAAACGGCTTCTCGAGTTTTATAAAACGATCTTTGAGTTTTATAAAACGATTCTTCGAGTTTTATAAAACGAATTCTCGAGTTTTATTAAACGGTCTGCGAGTTTTATAAATGACTTTGAGTTTTATAAAACGACTCCTCGGGTTTTATAAAACTATTCCTTTTGTATTTTCGCGGGGAGTTTTGGCTATTGATTCCGTCGTACCGATTTTGACCCCAACAATCGCGAGATGGGCTTTTATCACGTTTTAGGACCTTTCGGGCCGTTTTACGACTTTATACGAGATCGTTTCCTGATCTGATGCCGTTTTTAGTAAATACCCCGAGTTAATCGTAAAGTTTAGCTACGTTAATTTCTCGTTTAGTCGTTGCCGTTTTTTATGATTTTCTCGACGTTTTTATTAAAAACGCATTTTTAACGATTTTAACGAAAAATCTCGAATAAATCGTATAGTTTAGGCAATGTTCGGTGTCGCGTTTAACCGTTGCCATTTTATACGATTTCCCCGAGTTCTTTTCGAGAAAACAAAGTTTTACGGTTTTTATCGTAAAACTCGAATGATAGATCGGATCAAGACGAAACGGGAGACATTTTGATCGTGGTTCGGAACATGACCATGTCGAAGGACGTAAGCATTGAATCGAGGAGGAGGGAGATCGCGGCTCGGGATGGTCGGGTCGTCGGGTCGACGTACGGCGAACCGAGCCGGACCGGTCCAGCTCGCCGGTCGGCAAACTGTCCGGGAAGCTCCTAGTTCGCCCAACGGCGAACTAAGCCGTCTTGGCTTAGTTTGCCTTTGGGCGAACTAGTCGGGACGGGACCAGTTCGTGTTTTACGGCTGTTTTGGTTTTTTGTGGTTTTGTGCTTAACTCGGACGATCGTGTAATCGATGTTTGTTTCGCTTTTCCGAGGTGACGATCTTCCGAGTTTTCCGTGGGTTTTTGTTCGGAAAAATCTTTTGGATTTAGAAAACGATTCTCGAGTTTTATAAAAAGATTCTTCGATTTTTGTAAAACGATTCTTCGAGTTTTATAAAACAATTCTTCGAGTTTTATAAAACGATTCTTCGAGTTTTATAAAACAATTCTTCGAATTTTATAAAACGATTATCGAGTTTTATAAAACGATTCTCGAGTTCTATAAAACGATTCTTCGAGTTTTATAAAACGATTGTTCGATTTTTATAAAACGATTCTTCGAGTTTTATAAAACGATTCCGAGTTTTATAAAACGAATCTCGAGTTTTATAAAATGATTCTTCGAGTTTTATAAAACGATTGTTCGAGTTTTATAAAACGATTCTTCGAGTTTTATAAAACGCTTCTTCGAGTTTTATAAAACGATTCCGAGTTTTATAAAACGATTCTCGAGTTTTATAAAACGATTCTCGAGTTTTATAAAACGATTCTCGAGTTTTATAAAACGATTCTTTGTGTTTTATGAAAAGATTTCTCGAGTTTTATAAAACGATTCTTTAGGTTTTATAAAACGATTCTCGAGTTTTATAAAATGATTCCTTTTAAATTTTTGCGGGAAGTTTTGGCCGTTGATTCCGTCGTCCCCAACAACAACGTTTCGAATCAACGAGCGACGAACCCTACTGTGCACAAGTTTATGTCCCAAATGAGCCAGACGATAGAGATTATTTGATTGGAAGTTGGGCAAGCAGTTATCATGAGAGTTTTGCAGTGGATACAGCACCACTACCATCCGCGACCCGACCAAAAGAACGCGTATTGACCGACACGGAGCAACAGCCATTGACCGACATGTTCCTCAACAGATCGACCGATGCACCTGCTCTACCATCGATCGATACCACATCTACACCATCCGAGGTAAAAACACATAAAATCGATTTTACATTACTAACTCCGGATGAATTTGGTATTTTCAGGGATCCTGAAGGCCATGCACGGGCACTAGATGGACGAATCATTCCAATATCCAAAGAAGACGTTGCAGACATCCTTCAGATGGCCAATGGACCAGTCAATTCCTACACACAACCACCCATCTACCAGGACGATCAGCACCAACCACAAACACTTCATGAGCAAGATGGTGCAGAAAACCTTCATTCCAACTCAGCAAATCCAGAAATTCAACGCCTATCGATCGATACCTGGAAACGAGCATCGATCGATATACATCGCGAGTTTGGGAAGAGAGCTTTCAAACACGGAGTTCGTCGTTTCTTCTGGGAAAAGAAGGACGAATATGTTGTCTACAGAGATGAGAATGGTTATACAAGAAGCATCGCTGGTGACATCATCCATGTTTACAAAGAGGATATTGAGAAGCTGCTAAATAGAGCCACATTGTTTGAGCACTCTTGTTTCTGTTTACCAGAGCATGCTGAACAGTTTACTAAAGGAGTTCCAGTTTGCAAGCTCTACACACAAGCAGAGGTTACATACATGCTGAATGAAAGAACCGGTGAACATAACTGGGAGATGGCAGGATTGAGGTCAGAACATGAGAAAGCAATGGCATGACTTCAAGGAGAACTACTATGGAATCTGTCTGGCAATGACTTCGCTCGCAAAGAGAGAAAAGCCCTGCAAGAAGAGGTGAATGCACTTCGCAACGCACCATCAGCATCGATCGACAAGTCCTTCGACCAACCTATCAAGAGTCACTTACAGAAGCTATCGATCAATGATATACCCAGCACATCGATCGATACCGCGCACCAGAATACTGTACCAGATAAGAACTTGAAGAAATCACAAGAGAGATCTACAGATCTATTGAATTCTGTGAAGACGAAACAAATAGCTCACTCGATAAGTTTTGGTTCCCAGTACAGAGTGACATTCAAGGATTGAAATGCACAGTAGAGGACATTCAGCAGAAGATCGAAAACATCAAGAACCAGCTCACGAGCCAACCTGCACAATCCGCATCGATCGACGAGCCTTTGAACCCATATACCGATGGACATCCATCCACATCGCTCGACATGACTACACCAAGATCGATCGATACCACCCTTTCACATGTGCACCACACCCAAAACCTCAACACCATGCCGAGTCCTAATCTAGAGCACACCTACAGAAACATTGGACGCATGAGTGCAATTTATCAAGCATTAAGGAGTGGCTACAGAGAATCCACTATGAAGTCCAAGGATTGCAAGCTAGTAGGACCAGAAGCTAGAAAGCCACAAGAAGCTTTTTAACTTCTTGGTTTGAAGAATCACAAGACAAAGAGGATACTTGTTTCCAAACAAGTACCTGCAACCCACCTCACTAGCCACCATACCTCCATAGTCAAGCTAAATGACTTTAACTAAGCGCTGAGTGGGAGGCAACCCACTGTAAGGTATTTTCTTATTTTGTTTTATTTTATTTTTACTAATTACTTTCGTTTTTATTTGTTTTTAGAAACATAGCTACATGATCACTACCTCTATCGACCGATGGGACCCTGTCTACATCGCCGAACATAACCCTATCCATGACGATCGATGGAAGTGACTCACCATCGATCGATACGAACATCGGTCATGTATATCGTTCACAATTTCGATATCAGTTATACATTTATTGTTTCTTATGCTCTAACTCTGACTAGTTATTCACTGAGGACAGTGTGTGATTTAAGTCTGGGGGAGTGGACATACTGATGCTACTTTACCTTTTTGATCTCTTTAAAAATTTTCAAATCGGTCTTATTGAGTCAAGAAAGGGACAAAAAGATTTAAAAATTTTTGCTTTTTATCTTACTACTCTTTAGCACCATTCTTAGAATTGTTGATTGCTGAAAGTACTATAGATGCTAAAGTGGATCACTGATCATCCTATGAAAACACTTTTCATGATGGTTTGGAAGAACCAAACCTGATTTCCAACTTAATCTAACATCTATTGCTTGTCTTGGGGCTTGGTATACAAGGGATCGGAATCCCCATGCAAGTCTGGAAGGTAAAAGTCTCAAAAAATTTGGTTTCTTTCTCTCCTTCCTTTGGCATCCCATAAAAAGAAAATAAAAGATTGAGATGATTTCCTGAGAGGCAGAGGGAGAGATACATTACTTATGACCCCACAATTCTAAATCAAAGGAATGATCACACATTGTGGAAGCAAGGGAGAGGTAAATTACCTATGACCCCACTATTCGCCTACACTTTGTCAAAAAGATACAAAAAGTAGAAAGATCAATAAGATGAACATTAGTTGTTCATTGGGATTGATGTAAAAGAAAAGAAAGTTTGGGATTCAGAGAAGGGAGATAAAGAGAGAAAAGGAACCAGGATGAGAATGCCTGAAACTTGTTTGAGTTGAATCTAAGTGTTCTTTGATCGATACTCCCAAGGTAAAGCCTACACCTTTATTTTATGCATAAATGAAATCAGTAGAGGGGATATGCAGACAGGATTGTTTAAGTTGATTGGCTAGATGAATTTGGTTGCTAAGCTAGGATATGGTATAATGTACTTCTATAGTTAGTAATATGAGATGTGGCTTGCAACAAAGTAGAGGTGATGATTTTAAAGCTAAAATTTTATTGAGTCCCTACTGTTTTTAAACTTCTTTCAAAAGACTACTAATGGTTTGCTTGAGGACAAGCAAAAAGTTAAGTCTGGGGGAGTTGATATACCATGTTTTTGACCCACTTTTAGCCATGGTATTGATATGTTTTTATAAGTTTTATATATGTTTTGGAGTTTATTAGGTATGTTTTCAGGTTCATGAGCATTTTGGAGTAAAGTGATGATTTAGGTGCCCTTATGGAGCTTAAAAGAGAGTTTTCCGAGATGACTATGAAGATCAGACAACAAGGATACATATCGATTGATACACACCCTGTGTAATAGATCGATGACGCTTCCATAGAAGATGAAGTCGAGATACTCCATCGATGGATGTACGCCATGTACCATCGATCGATATCAAGCGTGGAGAACAAGTCCGACTTGGCCGACTTGAAGCCCAAGTTTTCCCCATATTACAATAATGCCCCTGACGAGTTTTTAACCTAATGGAACTCATATTTATAGTTTATGCCTATGTGTTTTGGAAAAGTATGCTTTCTATGTTCTTTTGTGTTTTTGATACTATTTTATACTTAGCAATAAAGTATCCTTTTCGTCTTAATTCTCAAAGGTTATAGAATTCTAGATTTAGAAGAAACACACAAAGAGATTTGTTGTTCCAAAGAACCAAGAGTTCAATCTTCTAATCTTATGAATTTCTATTATTACCTTGCTTTTATGAATCTCTTAGCTATGTCTGAGTAGATTCCTTTGTTAGATTTAGGGTTCAAATAGTTATGAGGGATTAGCCCCAACTATGGAATGTTGAGTTGTGATATTCATTATCCAAATGAACCCTAATGCTTACTCTAGAGTAACTAACTAGAGTATGATCATGGATGTGATTTAACTTGTTAATCATTATCCTGAAATCATTTGGCATAAGCTTAGATCCTCTAGGGATGTGCGAGAGCCGGTCTATGATCTTGGTGAACACAGTTTTGATTCTATCTTATGCTATATTCATCGATACTCCTATAGAGTTATCGATCGACGGCAACCCATATCATCCGATATCTCTGTCAAAACATCGGTCGATATTGCCGGCAATAAGATCAATGGATGAGTCTATTTAGCGACTGCTATTGGATCTGTCTAAGAATCGAAGTTCTTATATATCTTGCAAGCAACTTACTAAAACAGTGGATTCGATCCCTAAGTACTACAACTGAACCTCTTATTTGGGAGAGTAATTCACTCCTTAAATAATTTGAGTGATATCACCAATCATCACCAAATGACGATTTTACCCCTGACGAGCTTTAACCTAAGTTTATATACTCTGCAAAAGTGTTAGAGGCAAGAGAGAGAGCTTTATAGTACTCTTTTCACAGCAATGTTTTAGGGTTTATAGTTTAGAGAGAAGATCTTCAGAGAGTTTTGAGATTGGAACTCCAGTGTTTTCTACCTACCTATTTATTTATAATATGCAGTTATATTTATCTACTCGTGTTATCAATTGCTTAGCTATGTCTGAGTAGTTTATTTGTTAGATTTAGGGTTTAATTTAAATAGGTTAGAGGGATTAGCCCCAACTATAGGATTTCTAGTTGTGATACACATTAAAAGGATGTTTTAATTGCTCATGGTTCTAGAGTAGCTAGCTAGAAACATTGAATCCCGGATCTATTAGGTTGGATTATAGACATTTAAGTGATTTTGATAGTCCTGAACACATCCCTATTAAGCTAAGATTTATTAGAAATATAATTGACATGATTTGATTTAGAACTCTCTAGTGAGTTTATGTTAACTCGTGTGTATTGCTTGACCGGACTCATCGATCGATCTTCCTAACAGAAATCGTTCGATGATGAGTTTAGTGTATCGGTCGATGTTCCTATCGAATAATCGATCGACACTATCAAGTGCGACCATCTAGTCATAAGACTTATTTATTTTAACGTTAGTTTAGATAATTTGTTAAACAAGATAGTTAATGCTCTATAGTATCTCACAAGCAATTGGATAGCATCCTATGGAATTATAATCCTAAAAACCTGAATAAAAACCCTAAGTCTAGCATATTTTCCATTTTAATTTTAGAAGTCTTAGTTTACATTTTCGATTAAGTAATTGTCCTGCTTAATTGGAATATTTCCTATTTGCTTATTTATTATTTCTGTTATTTATACATTCACCCAGAGTTAACTAGATCTATTAGGTTCCTTAGCTTCTTGTGGATTCGATCCCTAAGTACTACAGCTGAACCTCTTATTTGAGAGAGTAATTCACTCCTTAGGGTAATTTGAGTAATATCAAATTTGGCGTCGTTGCCGCGAGTAATATAAAATTTGGCGCCGTTGCCAAGGAGCTTTGATAGCCTTTAGATTTAGTTTTATTTTTCAATTCTAGGTTTGTCTTTTTGTTCTCACTATTATCTTCTGACAAAAATTTTTCTTGATTTCTTTTCAGGTGCATGCATAGCATAACCAGAAGCAACAAGGAAAAACAGCTCTTATTCTCAGAAGATCTTGCTAGTTTGGAACGCTCGATCCGCAAAGACCAACGTTCCGCATCGATCAACGCTACCTTACCTTCATCGACCGATTCTCGTAAAACCTCAACCAATCTTGCTTCATCATCGATCGACACTGACCACCCTTTGTCGACCAATTCTGATTACTTGACCTCAACCGACACCGATCAATGTACATCGGTCGATTCTCAGCTGCGAGACATGGTTGCGCCTTCGATTCTAACCGCGCACGCGAATGGAAACCTGTATGACGAGGAGGGTCATCTGCGTAATGCAACAGGTCAGAAACTGGATACTCAGGGTAACATTATCCATGAACCTGATACTGAAGAAGATACTCGACATAAGACCTTGGCAGATTACAACCGTCCAGATCAGTACTACACCAATAGGTCAGCTATTCGTCTCCCAGACGTCCAGAGGGAGAATTTCGAGTTGAATCGCCAATAGTACACGCTTGCGGCACATTTACCTAACTGTGGGACGCCACATGAGCATCTTATGGACCATCTTAAGAGGTTCAAGGCTGCTATCAGAGTTAAAGGAGTCCCTGAGGACTACTTATTGTGTAAGCTCTTCAAGTTCTCACTTGTTGGAGATGCTGCACATTGGCTCAAGCAGTTACCACCAGGTTGTTTTACATCCTGGGCTGGCATCAAGAATGCGTTCATGCGCAGTTTCTTTGATGAGGGACGAGCAAAAGAACTAAGAAGCAGAATTGCTACTTTCACACAGAAGCCTGGAGAGTCTTTTAAGGATTCTTGGCAGAGATTTAAGTTCTTCCAGCGTGATTGTCCACACCATGGGTTTAATGAAGTACAACTGCTAAGTACTTTCTTTAGAGGAATCGCTTTGAAGTATCAGAGTGCTCTGTATACAGCCAGCAATGGTTGCTTCAACACTAGGAATCTAGAGGAAGCAATTAGGCTTATTGAGAACTTAGCAAACAGCAGCAGTAACAAGAACACTGATTCTGAAAGGAGGAAATCTGTAGCATTCTTTGGAAAAGAACAGCTAGATGAAGTAAAAGCTCAGCTGGAGAATGTCAATCAGCTACTTATGAGGCAGGTTTGCTCAGCAGAAGGTGTAGATGATGAGGATTGAGATTTAGCAGATGTGAACTACATTGGAGGAAATTGATTTCAAAGGTCTGGGAACCAGTTTGGGAACAGAAACTTCAACCAGAACCCATAGTTTCAGAAACCCTACAAAAACTACAGCAAAAACAAGGGGTATGGAAATTCTTTCTACCAGAACCCACCACCACAGACTCAGGAGAGCAAGATCGAAGCTATGCTTGATCAGGTTCTTCAAGGACAGCAAAGGCTGACAGTGGAGTTCAATGGGAAGATAGATACTGTCTACAAGGAGTTGATACCAAAATTGGAGCTTTGAGCACTCAGGTCAGGAAGCTTGAGACTCAGGTAGTTCAGACTGAAGAGGCTGTTAGGAGGCAAGAAGGGGATGAACCTATGAAACACCACGTCAATGCCATACTGGATAATGATTTTTGGCAAGAAATACGCCATATAAAGATGGGAGAGGACGAGCCTAAGGAGGACGTTTATCGCGATCTCTAAGTTTCATTCTTGAATCGATCGATAGATTTGCATCCATATTGATCTACCTAGTTTGATAGATATCGATCAACAGGTTTACGATCGATCGACGCCTACTGAATCGTCTAAAACATGCAATGCCATCCGGATCATGACCCACGCGGAGTTTGCAGAGAACCACCTGAATCCACCCATCCTTTCCTCTTCACTTTCGATTGACACAGAGCTTGTCAACGCTAGATACGATCCCACTCCAATCGATCGATCCGACACTTTCACATGTCGAGTGGTGATGCAGACATCGATCAACCCACCCAACCCTACACCAGAACCTATGGACATTGATAGAACCACTACTGAGAAGACTCTGAGGAGAAGGAAAGAAAAGGTTCCTAAGCATCTCAAGAGAGAACTAACTGACAAGGAGATAGATGGTTTCACTAAGAGTGTTTTCAGAATCCCACTAGGGAAATCTTTTGATGAGATTTATTATACCCACAGACTGTGGATGTTCTTTAGAGAGACTACGAAGACTGAAGAAGACATTAGGAGAATGTTTCACCATATTAGAGAAAAGATGGACAAAAGACTACATTGAAGAAGAAGAGGGATCATGGGAAGTTTGCCATACCATGTTCTTTTATCGGTATTGAGTTTCCACATGCCCTATGTGACACAAGATCATCAGTCAGCATCTTACCTAAAGTCATGGTAGACAGTTTGGGTTTGAAGGTAGAACCTTCAAAGGAATCATTCACTTTTGTAGACTGTTCTGAGAGGAATTAAGGAGGTATAATCAGAGACCTGGAGGTGCAGATTGGTAATGCACTAGTTCTTGTGGATTTTCATGTCTTGGATATCAAGTTAAACTTGAAATCTTCACTCCTTCTGAGAGAGCTTTTATGGCCACCGTTGGAGCAGTTTGTGACATGAACACCAACATGTTTTGTCTTACTTTGATTGATCCATATGTTTTTTATGACCCAGTTCGTTTTTTTAAGAAACATGTAACTTCATTGGAGACTGGAAAGGCTAGATTGATTGCAGCTTGTGAATATGAAGCTGAGTACGAAACTGACTATTCTGGATCGATCGGCACTCTATCATCACCCTCGATCGATTCCACTCACTAGCCAGCGACCGATTCCGCATACGACGCATCGATCGACAGCCAGTCTAAACATGGAACCCTGCCAGATCATTGCGATCCGAATTTTGCCTTATAAGCTGCAAGCAACAAGAAAGATGAAAGATGATTACTCTATAGACAGTTGGGCAGACAGCGGTTTCAATAAGAGCTTCGCCATAGATACATCATTCATATCAGATTCAGAAGATCACAAAGAAGAACATGATGAGGATTATGATGAGGAGTATGCCAGAGAAATTCATGCCATTCTCACAGAAGAGAGACTCGTACAACCCATCAAAAAAGACGAAGCACACAACATCGATCGGCACAGTTCAAACTGAATCGATCGACACCAAGCCGAAGCAGCCGCATAGGATTCAATAATCGATCGATCAACACCCATCAACATCGATCGATCACAATACCACCGACCTCAGGAAAATTGGCAACTCTCCAAATTTTCCTAGAGCATCCAATGGGTATAAATAAAGACTTGCATCCTTGAAGACGACTCACACAATAGAAGCAGTCAAGATGCAAGCACCTACTACCTTAGGGAGACACATCAAGAGAGGCTCGAGCTACAGAGAATAACATGGCAAAGCAATTAATGCAACATTCAACCAGCCAAAGATCACCACCTCTCGTCAACCATCGATCGACACCACCACCGTCAAATCGATCGATTCTAACCCTCACTAAACAATATTCTGTTGATGATTTTCTAAAACTAAATGAATTCGGTATTATTAGGGATCCATACGGTAATGCACTAGCATTAGATAGAAGGATTCTACATGTGTCCAAAGAAGACATAGCAAACTTCCTTCAGATGGCCAATGGACCAGAAAATCTCTTTCAGCAACAACTTGATGTAATGCAGCAATCGATCGACACAGAAGCAACACCATCGATCGTCCAGTGCCCTTCTCAAGCGATGGACAAGACGACACGCACATCGGTCGATCTCAACAAAACTCTCTATGCAGTTTGGGAGCTATAGCTCTACACCAAAGATGAGATAAACGAGATGATTTGTTGCATGAGTGATTGGCAAGAGGAAGCAGTGTATAAGCTCACCAACAATCAGAACACAGCATATGTAGTTTTGCAAGAAGGCATTACAGGATTGACAACAAGAGTGAAACAGATGGAAGCAGATTTAGCTAGACTGAAGACACAGCGTTTGCAATCAATCGATGTCACCAAGGACGCATCGATCGATGCTAGCAACGGATCAGCAAAGAACGAACCGACGATGGATCAGATAGCTACATGCGATACCAGGATTGACGCAATAGATCACCACCTCACCAACAACATCAACTGGTTAAGCATAAGGATTGATTTGCTACAACAAGATTTGGATGAATTTTTTGAGGATAGACACATGAAACCCAAATCGATCGATAGCCACACTTGGAAATCGATCGATGTTGGAAAACTACCAGAGAAAGATTTCTACACCAGAGCAGAAGTTGACGAGATTATCGAGAAGATCTACAATGCTCTGGACACCATTGAGGACAAGCTTGACAAGCAATGTGACGACATATTCTTCCCTTTCAACAACAACATCACATCACTACGTTCAAGAACAAATTGCTTGAGGAAGGAAGTAAGAACAATTCAAAAAGACTCGCCTGTCAACCTAAGTTCACGCAATCGATCGAGATCAACAAAGACCATCGATCGATGATGTTCCAGGGGCAATCGACATTACAACTTTTGAGGCGATCGATTCCAAATCCGTCCCCGAAAAAAATCAGCTGTTAGGAGAAATGACAGACCATGTCTATGATACAGTTCAATGGAACAGAAACATCATTGAGAGTCTTCAAGAAAGACTTCAGAACATTGCACACACAGTTACTAAGATGAAGGCAAGATGGGCCAGAAGTGATGAAGCCACAAGAAGTTTCATGGCTACTAGGTTCAACATAACCAGAGAAGTTGTGGATACTTGTTTTCCAACAAGTAGCTCTTTTTCCACACCATATCTCAATTAGTGCAACAGTTAAGCTAAATGACTATAACTAAGCACTGAGTGGGAGACAACCCACTGTTAGGTAATTTTTCTTTTGGTTTTCTTTCCATTTACTGATTCTTTTTCGTTTTGAAATTTTTGCAGATTTTTCAAAAAAAAAAAAGAAGAGATCCATGGAGAATCGAATGACCATCTCGTCGAGAGACGCGTACCAGTCGATATCGTCGACAGATACTCACCTGCGATGATCGATTCTCTTCTACTCACATCGATCGATTATTCAGTTCAGGTCCATTTTTCTTCCTTGTTCAGTTCAGTACTTGTGATTTCTTTTCTTTCGCCATAACTCCGATTTTCTTTACACTGAGACATTGTAATTTAAGTCTGGGGGGAGGTTTACTGATGTTTTATTTTCTTTGAGTCTTATAAAATTTTGTTTTCAAAACTATCCTTTATTAAGCTCAAGAAAAGGGATAATGATCGTATATTATTTATACTTGTTATCTAACCGTTTTTTTGCACCCTTCTAGATTTTATGATTACAGATAGTACTAAAGATGCTAAAGTGGATCAACCAATCAGATATCCACAATTGCTTAGATTGTTTGAAGGAACCAAAACTACCTCCAACACTAAACCTGACACAACTGCTTGTCTTGGGGCTTGGCCTACATGGGATCGGATTTTTCAAACAAGTCTGGAAGGTAAAGCCTTGTGTAGATTATCACCTTTTCTCTCTCTATTTTCGACCCTAGATAGTTAAGTAGATTAGTTTTAGAATATTAAAAAAAGAAAAAAAAATCTGAAAATAAGACTAAGTTTATTAGGTTTTTAGTTAGGAGGAATCATAACAGAACTTGGTGGCTAAAACCATTAAGGCTTGCTTCAATCATGATTCCAATAAAGAATTCGAATGGGACTTGGTAGCTAAAACCATTAAGGCTCACTTCTTATGAATTCTTGGAAAGAAGTTATCAGGACTTAGTGGCTACAACCATTAAGGCTTGTTTCATGGAAGCATGTCCAATCTTGATCAATAATCTTGCCCTTAAAGCAGATTTTGACTCAACAGAGAACTTAGAAGAGAGAAAAGATAGGAACTAACTTTTATCTACTGGTCCAGATACTTGTTTGAGTTTCCTTGCATCTTGTGATTGGTACTCCCCAGGTAAAGCCTACACTTTTATTTTATGCAAAGAAATGAGGTTAGTTGAGGGGAATGTCAGATAGTATTTGCTAAGTTGTTGGTTAGATGAATCTGGTTGCTAAGCTAGGATATTGCATAATGAACTCATCTGATTAGAGTGTTTTAGATGTAGATTGAAATATTATAGGAGTTATGATTTCAAAGTTTTTAAATCAGTGGGTCCCTATTCTTTTCAAACCTCTTTCAGAGAGACTACCTGTTGGTTTTGCTTGAGGACAAGCAAAAAGGTAAGTCTGAGGGAGTTGATATGCCATGATTTTCACATGTTTTTAGTCATGGTATATTAGTGTTTTTACTACTATTTACTATACTATAAAAGCTTTTAAGCATATTTATGATTTCAGGAGTATTTTGGAAGAGAGTGATGTTTTTGGAGAATTTTAAAGAGAATTGGAAGAAGCGCTCGATTCACACTCGATCACGAGGTCGACACAGAGAGACCCGGATCGATCGACATGCATCCTGCATAATCGATCGATTATCAAGACCTAGAAGCCAATTCGAGAGACAAGTTGACTTGAAACCCAATCATCACCAAATGACGATTTTACTCTTAACGAGCTTTAACCTAAGTTTATATACTCTGCCAAAGTGTTAGAGGCAAGAGAGAGAGCTTTAGGGGGTGTTAGTGGGAGTTATATTTATATAGAGTTTGTTGATTTTAAAAGTTAATGGATTTGTTAAATTTGAAAGAGTTGTAGAGAGTTTTGTATATTGTAAAAGTTTGTGAAAATAAATTGATATAATGATTCTAAGAATCTAAAGTATATAGGTAGTATTCTCAAAATCTTGTGTCATGAGTTAAATGATGAAGAATACAACTCCTAATAACACCAACTTTAATAGATTTAAAGAATCATTAAAATTTAAATTTTTTTGAATAACAATGGATTGTGCATAGAGTTACTAAATCATCAAACCAATAACACTAAACTTTAATGAGAATCTAACAATCTATAAACCATAACACTAGATTCTAAAATTCTAAGAATCATTATAAATTTTAGTCCCACTAACGCCCCCTTATTGTATTATTTTCACACAAATTTATAGGGTTTATAGTTTGGAGAGAAGATCTTCAGAGAGATTTGAGATTGGAACTCTAGTGTTTTCTACCTATCTATTTATTTACAATATGAAGTTTTATTTTTCTACTCGTGTTATGAATTGCTTAGCTATGTCTGAGTAGTTTACTTGTTAGATTTAGGGTTTAAATAGGTTAGAGGGATTAGCCCCAACTATAGGATTGTTAGTTGTAATACTCATTAATAGGATGTTTTAATTGCTCATGGTTCTAGAGTAGCTAACTAGAAACATTGAATCCCGGATCTATTAGGTTGGATTAGAGACATTTAAGTGATTTTGATAGTCCTGAACACATCCCTATTAAGCTAAGATTTATTAGAAATATAATTGACACGATTTGATTTAGAAATCTCTAGTGAGTTTATGTTAACTCGTGTGTATTGCTTGTCCGGACTCATCGATCGATCTTCCTAACAAAAATCGATCGATGATGAGTTTAGTGTATTGGTCGATGTTCCTATCGAATAATCAATCGACACTGTCAAGTGAGACCATCCGGTCATAAGACTTATTTATTTGAACGTTAGTTTAGATAATTTGTTAAACAAGATAGTTAATGCTCTATAGTATCTCGCAAGCAATTGGATAGCATCCTATAGAATTATAATCCTAAAAACCTGAATAAAAACCCTAAGTCTAGCATATTTTCCATTTTAGTTTTAAAAGTCTTAGTTTACATTTTTTATTTAAGTAATTGTCCTACTTAATTGGAATATTTCCTATTTGCTTATTTATTGTTTCTGCTATTTATACATTCACCTAGAGTTATATTTAACTAGATTTATTAGGTTCCCTAGCTCCTTGTGGATTAGATCCTTAATTACTACAGCTGAACCTCTTATTTGAGAGATTAATTCACTCCTAAGGATAATTTGAGTGATATCACTCCCTCTCCACAAGAAACTCCGCGACCAGCATCTTTTGGTTGGCGACCTCGGTCTCAAACACCATTCTTTCTTTGCGAGCCTTGTTCCACTCACCCTTCAGATAATCAGCTCCTCATGTCTTCTTCTAGAGATACTCCTTAACTTTGCAAAGAGATTCGCCGAGACTCTTCACCTCGGCTAGCGACCTCGCCAGATCCTTGTCGCCGAGACCTACAAACATTGCGACAAGCTCATCGACAGCAAACATAACCTGTACAGAACCAGAAGCATTAAGACGAGTTTGATCGTAAAGAGAATACTATGAGAGAAAATATAACCCACCTCGGAATTGGCATCCGCGATCTTCGAATACGCCTCCCTTTCCTCAAGAGAAGTCGGAGGAAGGACAGAAGAACCCGGAGCCGACCTATAACAGCTTCAAAGCGATGACCGACGACGCTTACGGTCACTAGCAACATAGTCCTCTTCTAAGTCAGCACTCAAAGAGATCGGAGATCCTCCACCTCCAGAAGTTCCCTCGACGTCAGAGACCTCGACATGAACCAAAGTCGAATCCTCAGGATCCCTGTTTCCCCTAACACGACTCCAGATTCTGAACGATGACCTCCTAGCCAATTGTCTATCCGACCTGGCTGAAGAAGGGGGGTCATTAGAAGGCTCCGCAGAATCTTCAAGCCTAACCGACCAACTGGCAATCGCCGGAGCCTGATCAGTCAGGTCGGTCAGTAAGAAAGCAGCGTGAATTCGCTCGCTAATAAAAGATGACCAATCCGGACGATCTCGTTGTAGCATCCTTAATAAGCCACGGATCTTGTCCGACATCGGAGAAGTTCCGAAATGCACTAGAAAGCCATAAAAAGAATGTAGCATTCAGATACTAAAGGATCAAAAGAAATATACACTATAAAGAACCAAAACGAACCTATATCGCATACCAACGTCGGGGAATCCTCTTGGAATCGAAATCTTCTATCGATGAACGATCGACCTTAAAAACAAAGAACTTCTCTCTCCAATTTTTGTCGCGATACGGAATTCCTTGGATAACGTGGCGTCCAACACGCGGCAACATAAGAAAAGTCCCCGGGCTTTTGTCGTTCCTCTTCAACAAGCACAGGTGATGGACCTCCTTTAGGCCACAGCATAAGCTCTCCTCACGAGCTCTTACCACAAGCGCCAAAAGGTGCCTCAAGAAATTCGGGCACATCTGAGTAAGACATATATACCCAATTCAGCTGTGATTTCAAGAATTGGGGGAAGGAATCGAAAAAAAAATAAGCCACGAGTTTCAAAGAACGTGCGATACGCTCCGCAAAACCCCTCTCAACGGTCTCAAGGGTCTCGAGCGTAGTAGCCAACTCGAGCTGAGCGCTCCAATCAACGCCATAAACCGAATACAAAGCTTTGAGATCTTTAGCTTTAGTCGTCGGAGAGGAAAGGTGAACGTTACTTCCATCTTTACTTAAGAAAAAGAAAATCGCACAAGCAAGGAGATTTTGTATAGAAAGAAAGAAAGCTCTGGTGAAGGAAAAGAAGTTAGGAGAAAACAAGAAGGAACTATTGTATTTATAAGACAACTCGCCGACACCAAGACACGGCTTTATCATCAAAGGAAGAGATAATGATTAGGTTTTTTCATCAAAAAACGACACAAGTAGCGGTTAGGAACACACGCCAACGGTCCATCGACAGGGAGTAGACACGTGTCAAATCTCTGCGCCGTGGGAGCTAAATCGTCTATGGGAACCGAAATTCACACTTGTCGATTTTCGTCAAATACGGAAACTTAGGAAAATCCTAATTTTCCAGAGGAACCAGATCTCTGCGAAAGCCAACGACAAGTAACCAAATAAATGTGGAAAAATACGAAAAAACGTAATAAAACGAATTTAAAGAAAAAGTAGATCTTATTTCGATTTCGCGTAAGGGAGTTGCGATCATTACAAGGGTTTACAAAGGCTTTGGCCGTAGAACCGTCAGTGAGTTATCAACATAAGAACCTTAAACCTAATCGAGTTGCAGCTCGATAACAAAAGACGGAAAAAGATAAGAAAAAGGATTTGAATGATTTCGGACTGAACCTTATAAAAGGCTGCCTACGTACCCCTTTCGAGGATCAAGTCGAACGTAGTTCAGTTGATAGAGCTGAACCAGATGTTGGGGTCAAAATCGGTACGACAGAATTAATGGCCAAAACTTTCCGCAAGAATACAAAAAGAACAGTTTTATAAAGCTCGAGAATCGCTTTATAAAACCGGAAGAATCACTTTATAAAACTCGAGAAATCGTTTTATAAAACTCGAGAAATCGTTTTATGAAGTTCGAGAATCGTTTTATAAAACTCGAGAAATCGTTTTATAAAGCTCGAGAATCATTTTATAAAACTCGAAAAATCGTTTTATAAAACTCAAGAATCGTTTTATAAAACTCGAGAAACCGTTTTATAAAACACGAGAATCGTTTTATAAAACTCGAGGATCGCCTTATAAAATTCGAGAAATCGTTTTATAAAACTCGAGAGCCGTTTTATAAAACTCGAGAAATCATTTTATAAAACTCGAGAATCGCTCTATAAAACTCGAGAAAACGTTTTATAAACTCGAGGATCATTTTATAAAACTCGAAGATCGTTTTTATAAAACTAAAAAGTCATTTTATGAAATCCGAAGATCGTTTTATAAAACTCGAGAATCGTTTTACAAAACCGCGAAAAACCGAAAAAGCCGTAAAACGCGAACTAGTCGCAACTAGTCCGCCCACCGGCGATCTAAGCCAAACCCAGCTTAGATCGCCGATGGGCGATCTAAGAAACACTCTCTAGATCGCCGATGGGCGATCTAAGGGTCACTCTTTAGATCGCCAATCGGCGATCTAAGCCGGACCCGGCTTAGATCGCCGATGGGCGATCTAAGACACATCCTCTAGATCGCCCATCGGCGATCTAAGCCGGGACCGGCTTAGATCGCCGATGGGCGATCTAAGGAGTGATCGACCCGGCTTAGATCGCCCCGGCTTAGATCGCCGTTGGGCGATCTAGAGAGTGTTTCTTAGATCGCCCATTGGCGATCTAAGCCGGGTTTGGCTTAGATCGCTGGTGGGCGGACTAGTTGTGACTAGTTCGCGTTTTAGATCGCCCATCGGCGATCTAAGTCGGGTCCGGCTTAGATCGCCGATGGGCGGTCTAAAAAACTTCCCGAACACTCCGCGTCTCGATTTCCCGCATTCCTGATTCAAAACTTACGTCTTTAGACAAGGTTGCGTTCTAAACCACGGTCGAAATATCTCTCGTTCCACCTCGATCCGACTTACCATTCGAGTTTTACGATAAAAACCAAAAAACTTCGTTTTCTCGGAAAGAACTCGAGGAAATCGTATAAAACGGCAACGGTTAAACGAAACACCGAACATTGCCTAAACTATACGATTTATTCGAGATTTCTCGTTAAAATCGTAAAAACGCGCTTTTAATAAAACACGCCGAGAAAGTCGTAAAAAACGTGTTTTTAATAAAAAAGTCGAGTAAACCGTAAAACTTCGCGATTAACTCGAGAAATTTATTAAAACGACGTCAGATCAGGAAACGATCCCGTAAAAAGTCGGAAAACGGTTTTTATCGCAAAACGGCCCGGGAGGACCTAAAACGCGATAAAAATCCATCTCGCGATTTTAACGGGATCTAACCCGCAGATTTGATAACGTTTTGACGGTTTACTCGCAGAAAGCA